>JAJJWW010003631.1:0-122733 GCA_023531295.1 Papaver armeniacum
AGTGTAGCTTACTCGAGCCTTGATCTTATTAATGATCAAGCACCTATTCAAAAGGTAGAGCTTGAAGATGATGCATTTAGTGCTTGGAAAAAATTCCTTAGGGAAAGATATGAGTCTGCGGAAGTGTATGAGCGTTCCAACAATGAGGAAGTTATTCCAACTCCGGATCATAATAACGATCCTTCACCTATTCAAAAGGAGGAGATTGGGTATGACTTACCTATTGTTATAAACGGTGTAACACCCGCACAAGAAGATCTTAAAATTTATACCGATGAGAATCATTTTAGTGAATGGCCCGATTCCGATGATGAGAATGTTGAAGAGATGATACTAGAGGATGAAACCAAATTGATTGATTTTGTGGAAGACCCAATTGAACTTGCCAATGATTATAATGATGCCAAAACTTTGGTTAAGGTAGAAAACGACGAAGAATGGTTGCAAGGTTTAATAGAGGACCACGATATACAAGAGGTAAGTAATTCACTTGAATTTTTTAAGGATGAAGAGGATTCTATAATACAAGAAATTGTGCAAGGTTTGTCTAACCCTTTGCATATTGATTCTTCTCCGTTACCTCTTATTGGTTTGAATGTTTGTGCTTCGAAAGTATTTTTGGATGATTTTGTTTCTAGATATCCACCATTGGAAACACTTGATGCTAACACTATGCAGGTTTGCCAAGAGGAATACATGGAAATTCCCAAATTCTATGTTCTTTATACACTTCCGAGTGTGGACGAGAATAAGTGTGGGGGAAATTTCTATCGAGCAATAAATTCACTATTATTTTCTTGTGCTAATATTTGTATGGAGTTATTGTTTGCAAAACAGGTATTATGGGTGGATCCTCAAATTTTCAGATTGTTAGTATATGGGGAATGAATCATGCAAGAGCTAAGTCGGGCCGTCGACTTTAAAACAAGCGCTTAATGGGAGGCAACCCATAGGTTTTGTATTTCTTATCTTTTTGCTTTTTGTTATTTCTTTTTCTTGTGTCTTATCATGTTAAAATTTCCCACCTTGACTTTACTAGGAGGATTCAATTACATTGAGGACAATGTAAAGTTTAAGTGTGGGGGAGTGGTTAAGCATGTATTTAAAAAAAAAAAATTACAAAAAAATTTAAAAATTTAAAAAAAAAAAAAAAAAGTTTTACATAAAACCTTCAACTTTTAGAGATTTTAGAGTCCCTAGCATACTTCTAGGTATGTTTACATAGAGATTTTGACCGACATAATTGAACTTAGAAATGTTAGAGAATTACATTCGGATTTCTTGCTTGTTAGAGTGTTAAATAATGGATTTAATCATGCCGGTGATGCGAATTTGGTGCAGGGAGAAATGCATTATTAGAGTTGCTAATCAATCATTAGTGGAGACTACCCGTATTCATATCATGTGAGGCACCGACCAGAAATTTTCCATCTACTAAAGAGCTTCTTTTGAGTGTGTGTCACCGTACGTAAATTCCGGGTAGAATGGTGAGCTACCCAACCTCCCACCAATAGAAGCACTACTCTTTGATCTCTTGAGTGCTAATTTTGTCAATCATGAGGGTGACGTCTATAGATGAAAGCTTCCTTCTTGTAGTTCGATTTGCAGTTAGCACCATTCTCTCTCTCGACAACAACGGATCCATAGAAACACCATCATCATCAACAAGGAGCGACATTAAAATCTACAAGGAAAGTTGGAAAAAGTTTAAGGTTTACAAGCAACGGAACAAGAAAAAGAGCAAATTTCATATTCAAGTAAAGCAACATACAAATGAGCAGATTTTACATATTTGTTGAGGACTTACAATATAATGAGGTAATTTTATATCCAAGTATAAAGACTTATTCACAAGAGCGAAGAAAATCAAAAGGTGAGAATTGTTGAAGTTTATGATTTTGAGGCAATACAAGTTGTGAAGAATCAAGCGGTAAAATACTTCTCCCACGGCCATGGTTGTATTTAATTTCTTTTTTTTTAAAAAAAAAAAAAAAAAAAAAAAAAAACAAGAGAAATATTTGTTTTGTTAATAAGCCGTGGGAAAGGAAAATTTATAAGGAAGTTTCAAGCGACAAGGATTTTAAGGTAAAAAGAGTTACAAATTGTTAAGGATTTATGAAATTAAAGAGTTTATCATCAAAAGTTGAAACCGAAGACGAAGACCAAGAAGATAAAGACAATGAGCGGAAGACGTTTCTATTGGATGCCGTGAGAGTGGTGTTATCATAATTGGCGATCGGATGTGAAGGTGAGTAAGTAATCTCATCCTCGATAATAATGGTTGATTTCCTTTCGTAGAGATCGTTAGAAAAATGGTTTTTCAAAATGTTAAAAGATGTGGGTTTTTAAAAATATTTCGGAAGTTGTCCTTCCCACCATTCAACGTGTCGCAGGATTTCTCTCTTCATTCCTACCTGCACACATGTGAGAACCATAAAAAAAGCCGTCTTTTTGAGTGCAATTATCATAAAATCCTTTTTGGTGAGGCAGAAGTCGAGGCGAAATGCTTATTGATCGTTTCTCAAACACGCGTTCTCTCATTATGGTGTGGTTATCTCTCACTCAACATTTAAGAATGAGAATATGTTCTTTAGTATTTCTAACTTCTTATTACTAGAATGCAGAAACTCTATGTCCTCATAACTCTTTGGATGCTTGGGATGCTGGAACGCTTTGAAGTTGTAAGTTTTGGTTTGATTTGCTCGAGGACTAGCAAAGTCTAAGTGTGGGGAATTTGATAGGTGTAGAATACACCGTATTTACTATCTGAGTTTATGCTTTCTTTGCTATTTTTCTTGTAAATTATGTATTTTACGCTTATTTTGAGTTTTGTAGCTACTTTGGAGTCGCACGGAGGAAAAGAAGAAGAAATCACCAAAATTGAGCAAAAAGGGCATAATTGTCATTTCACAGGGAAAGCACGATCTGGAGCCCAGTCAAGGTTAAAAGGTGACTCAAATTACTAAAGAAAGGACAGTTCAAGTTAAGGGGCTGCCAAACTGGGTAGCCCTTATCCAAAAACGTAGTGCTGTTATCAGTTGGTAGAATGGATGGGTTATGTCCATGGATGTTGAAACCCAAACTCATAGACCCACACCCGTACCCGGATCCATGCCCGAGTCCGAACCCAATTTTATAACCCTATTCTAAATTGAGAAGATTTATTTCTCAATCATTTTGCCTGAAATCGAGAGGCTAAATTCAGAGAAACCGAGAGAGAAAGAAGCAGACCGAAACCCAGAAGAAATTAGGGTTCGATGTTGTATGAATCGAGATTGAGAGTTGATGCTGTCGAGAGAGAGAGAGAACGAGTTGCTGCTGTTGAAACCTCGAGAACAGAGAGTGGAAAAAGAGCTCAGATGATTCATAGCTCGGAGAGAGGAAGATGATGGGATGTATCAATTTGAGCTTAGAAGAGATAGGGATTGGTACTGCAGTGAAGCTGTGAAGCAGATAAAGAATTCAGAGAAGAGCAGATGGGGTTTGAGAAAGGGGAGAGGTGAAATCAGCAAGAGTTGCAATCGATTAGGGTTTGCTGCTACCATTAAATTACAGTGATGATTCTAGGGAAGAAGATGGGTTTCTACCGTGACCAGATCGAGAATTTGTGTGTTGTTGAAGAACTGGGAAGGTTTAATAGCATGGTTGTGAGTTGAATTAACCTGGGTTTGAGTTGAATTGACGTTAGATTGACAAGATTGAGAGAGAAGAAGAAATGGGGAGAAATTCTAAGTTAGGGTTTTTGTAGATCGAATGGGTTCTGTCAGGATTGAAATGGGTTCGACTTGTTCAGGGGATTAAGAAGATGATTGAGGTGGTGAAGGTGGATTGAAATTGGGTTTGTGTTGGTAATGGTACTGGACTCAGTGGAGATGGCTGCCGAAGAACTCAGAGATGAAGAAATTAAGGTTTTAAAGGGAATTGAAGGTTGCAGTAGCAGAATTGAGTAATGGTGGTCGCTGTTATAACAGTGGTGGTAATGACGCAAATTGGAAGATGGGAACTGTTCTGTCTGCTGCTTTGCTTTGTCAAAATTGTGAGATGTTGATCTTTGTTAGAATTGCGAGAAGAGGAATGGGGAGATTCAAGGGTTTTGAGCATTGAGAAGCGGTATTGTTTGGGTAATGATTTACAGGCAATGGTGGTACTGAGTTTGATTGCAGCTCAGATAGAGCAAGGTGGTGCAGGACAAGGTGCTTATGGAGATGGTGTATGGAACTGCAGGTGATGTGCTTGGTTTGTGAAGGTTGAGTCTGTATGTGAAGTCAAGGAAACTGTGGTGTTCAATGGCTAGTAGGTGGAATTGTGAAGACCTGTTGTTGCTGTTACAGGGGATGGAGTGCTGCAGCTGTGGGCTAATTGAGACTGAATGCCTGAATTACGTTAGATGTATGCCTAGGTGTGTCGCAGGAACTGAAGACCAAAAGAATGGCCTGAAACAACGGCCGGGAAGTCCTGTAATCAGTCGAAACTCGGCCAAATTTCCCTACCGGCGAGTCAACTCGCAGCCGCCGAAGACCGATCCCAACCGAGTTCGATGACCGATTAGGTTAGAATGAATTAGATCAAGTCGGCCGAGCAAGTGGTGACTCGAAGAATCGACTCATTGAGTAAGCCCAGTTAGCTGAGTCAGAAGCTAACTCGAGTCTGACTCTCCTTCCCCTTTGACCATTGACTAACGGTTGACTGTTAGTTTGACCTCTGAGAATGAGAATCTTGGACGGAATATTCCATCACGCGACAACTTTCGAGACGACTATTCCGTGGGATTCAGCCATAATACCGATTTTCCGCGAGCCAAAATTCCAGAATTTTCTATGGATTTCTCTCATGGGTGTGAAGACTTGGACTAGGAATTGGATGGAGAATTGGGCTCATACTTGGAAAGAGAAGATGGAAGAGTTGAGAAAAGCTTGGATTTGGAAATTGAATTGCTAAAGGAAAAGGATTATATTCCTTGGAAGAGTTGGAGAATATTGAAGCCTATAAATAGAGAAGTTTTCTACATCTTTTACACACATCTCTACACACACAACACTTTTCTTTTCTTATTCTTTGTGTGAACTCTTTAGCATGAGTAGCTAATTTTATTATTGATTGAGGATGAATTCCTAGTTCTTAACATGTTTTGAGTTTTGTTTTAATTCTATCTTGAAGTTTTTCACATGATTATCGTTTGTTTTTACTAATAGGAATGTTTATTTATTCATGATTGATTGATAGATTGTTTAGAATGCATGCTAAATTGATATGTTAGTTTAATCTAAATCTAGTATAAGTTAGGGAATAAGTAATCGTTCTCGACACTTTACACAAGTAGAAAACACGAGACCTTGCGGAGGGATTCCGTGGAGCAATTGTGTGTAAAAACAACGCTAGAAAGTGGACCAAGCGAACCGAGTCTAACTACTAGTACTAAACCTAAATTCATAGATCTTAATGCATTCGGGGAATTACATCTTGTAAGCGAACCTCAAGGTGGTTCTTTTGAATAGAATACGATAACTAAGCGGACTTGTTACTCGGTGAAATAAGGGATTTTGGGGCTAGCTAAGCGGACTGCTATCCTACGGTTGGTGATAATTTGTGACTAATAACAAGTAGAAAAGAACATAACTTTAATCATTATTTTGCAACGAAGAATGATTCCTTGATCTTGTCTCTCTTATTGCTTTCAACTTTATCTTTTAATTGCTTTGTTTATTTTCTTTTGCTTTTTACACCCCCCTTTTGTGACAATTTTTACAACTAGAATCTCTTGCTCCTCGTGGGAACGAACTTGACTTCCATTATATTATTTTTAATTGAGTGGAAATATTGATTAATTTGATTGCACCTACGACACGCATCAATGGGTCATACCATGGTGAGCCAAATTACTATTCACATGAATACCGGTCATACGAGCAAGATTCCTATAATTCCTCTTCTCTAGATGAAGCACGTAAGATACTTGAGTCAACACGTAAGTTACTTGAGTCGACACATAAGTTAGCGGACACAGATGACTTAGTTATGGACGAAAAGGTGAATGAAACTTCTTTAGAAGATAACCTCAGGAAGTTATGTGAGTCAACATATAAGTTAACTGAGTCAACACTTGAGTTTGCTGAGACAACACGTAGGTTAGAGTTAGAGACGGAAGAAAGAATTGCTCGAATTACTCTTGATTGCCAATACACTCTTTCCAATATCACCCGTGAAAATGAGGACAATTTTTATAATCAGGATGACGAGGTTAGAATTGGCGACACTAATTTAGATGAGGTTCAACCATTTTCATGTTATTATAATGATGATTATGATGAGGATAGTGTTGATGAAGAATTTGAAATAAATAGGCATAGTGATCAGGAATTTGTTACCCCAATTGAGCTTTATAACGATAATATTATTTCTAGTTCAAATCCAAATAATTTTAATAATTATTCACCTATTCAAAAGGACGAGGATTTGACTAGAGATACCCCCGTTTTGGACGATGTAGTATTTCCTTATGATTACGAAGCCGATAATAGTTTAGAGGAGCAGTTTATCCCCGAGAATATTGTTTTCGAGTCTAGCGATTTAGAAACATTAGTCTTAGACAAAGAAGATGAACTTGTAGAGATGAGTGAGGATGAACCTGACTTAGAAGAATCAATTGACCATTTTCAGAATCGATGACCTTGAAATTAGGGAAGTTGTGACTAGTCTTTCTAGAGACACTGAAAACTCTAAGTTTGGGGGTGATTATCATTCTCCATGTGCTTTAACTCTTAGAAAGGTCCCTAACTTGGGACTTGACATATGTGCCTCAACCATTTTAAAAGATTATATTCATACACTTTTTCCTGAACCTAGTTGTGTCCATAAAGAAGTTCAGTTGTTAAGAACCCATCCTCTGGTTGATGTGGTTAACCCAGGCTATGATACCACGATTGATTTTGTTTTCCCACCAAATATTTTTCAACCAATTGTGGGAACATATAAGTTTCAGATGTGTCAATTATTACGTTCTGAGGCTAAACCTAATTACTTTAGGAGATTAGGGTCGACACATTTGATTAAGAATGAACACTAATGTGGTCAACTGTGTGAGTCAAGTCTGATTGACTTAAAGGATCCCCAGTTATTCAGGATTGTTATGTGCTTCTAAGTTCTTAATTGAGTATTTCCAGACTCTACAACCTGATCTTAAGAATCCTTCTTTTGAGGAAGTCCAGCCCATGAAAACATTTTATTTAGACCCTTTTATAGAGTTTGTAGATAGTGCATTGATTCTTCGAGACCAAAAATCTGATATAGAAGAGTTTCATCTTGACTGGAACCCTAATTACATTGATACAAATACAATACTCAATCATCTTAATACATGGATTACTGCTGCTCTAAACCGTAATGTTATAGAACTATCTGTTGTTATCATTGGTGTTGGAAGTTAAACCAAGATATGGTGTTTTGGTTCTAGAGAGTTCTAGAAGAATTCTAATTAGAGTTTGTTTTATGTTAGGAAAGTGTCTTTGTTTAGAGTTTGATTTTATTAGGAAAGTACTTTGAGTGATCGTCAAGTTTGTGAGACTATAAGTAGGCTATTGAGCCATAAGAATTGTACACCGAATTTGATTATCAATGTAGTCGTTTATTGCTTCCTCGTTTGTGCTCTCCTCTCTCTTGTCTTGGTCCAACAATTGGAAGATTTGATTCTGAGCAGTCTGAGGAGGATATTGTTAGACATCACTTTCCTTGTAATATATTATTCAATTGTGGGACGCTAGCGAAGTTAGAGTTGAAGGTAGATATAGAAATCTGTAAGGAAACGGAAGATGATGTGGTTTTTTGTAAGGACTATTACTCAAAGATAACTTTTCCTAAGTCAATGGATTTACATTGTCTTAGAGTTCTGAAATTGGAGAAAAATGTTTCTCTCTCCAAAATTCTCCATTCTTCATCACAAACCTTCATCCCTTTTAGTGTCTAGATCCCTAAGATACCCTAGTCTCCATTAAGATTCCTTAGCCATTCCTGTTTCCTATCATTCCATTCCTTCCATCATGCCTTCTGAACACAGATTTGTCACAATTGATAGAATTTTTTTTAGGTTTTCCTGTAAACAACTCATTCCTTCCTCTCTCATTATCCTCTCTGAGTTCTTTTCATCAGGATCCACCTCTGGCTCTTTCCTATTGTCTCTGGCCAAGCATCTACAACACATCTTATTTGAGATTTCCAAGAATGGAGATGCTGGTAGACAGATCTGGAAATAGGAGGCAAATCAAGTTTGGTTTTGGCCAACAAGCAATCCAACAATAAAGGATTCTACATTCATATTTTACTCTCCAAACCCAATCCCAAAGCAGATCCTGTCTTATTTTACATTCCTGCTGGTAATTGTTTTGAAGGTTGGTTTGCCATGGCCTCTGCTCTAGAAGAAATATTGCTTTTCTCCAAGTCTGTGGGATATCCCATTCCTAAGCCAACCTATTCTTCACCACATAATCCTTCATATGCCAAGATCCTTAAGAACAAACCTTTAGCTCCACCAAAAAACCCAAATCTTGCTAAATATGTTCCCAATGTGACAATTCAAAAAAATTCTTCCATTAATCAATCACTTTACACCTGTGATCGATTTGGTGCTCCATTACTGAACATTCTGGATTGTAAGAAGGGTCTCCAAATAAACCTCCTTGACAATTCAAATCCTTTATGATTATGGCAAGATGCATTTGTAGTATCGTCTCCAATACCCATTTGAAATTGGCCAGAGGTTGGTTCAGCTTTGAGTTTTGAGTTACAATGTTATTCCTTATTTGCTTTATACCCTATTAACTCATACCAGGCTATCTTCCATGTGGATAAAGATTTATCTTCTGCAGATTTTGAATTCACATTCACTTTTGGAAATGTGAATTACTCAGTTTATAGATGGGACCATAAGTTTTGGAATACCTCCCCAATCACTGAAACTGAATTCTTTGTATATGTTCTAGGGGTTCCATATCAATTTTTGTCCTCTGAAGTCATACATAAAATTGGTAATCTCTGCGGTGAAATTCTATTCATTGATCTAGCATCTCTCAAGCTTTAGGATTTAAGGGCAATACGTTTAAAGATCAGAAACTCCAATGGAATAAACGGCATACCAAAAGTCATCAATCCTTTTACAACTAAAGGTACTTTTTCTGCTCATGTTTCCATCACAGCAGTATCAAATTCAGTTCGTCGGCAGGTTGCTCCATTTTCCGAAATTTTGAATTACAAATCGAAAGAAGCAGTAATTGTTGTTCTGGATTTAGAGGATATCAACAAAAAAAAGAGCAATTATATCCCTCTTTATATCAAGTCTACAACATCTATGGTTGGTGAGGATATTTATGCTAAATCTACGGCTAATTTTGTGGCTTCCTCCTCAAGGAATGTTTCATGCACACGTAAACCTGGACATCATGGTTCACGCAAGAGAATAAAGAAGAAAAATAAGCCCAATAACAAGCCAGCACCGACCCAAATTTGGAGGAAAATACAATCTCTTAGCATTTTATAAGATATGGATAGTGTGTCTACGGATATGGATATTGATAAAGTCCTTGCATTCAAGCTACATATGGATGACTCTTTAGACATTGATCAAGAAACTCCAAATTCCTTTATTCGACCTTGCCATATTCCTGAACCCATTCAAACCCATCTTCCACTCCATTCCACCCAGCCTATACACCACCCTAAAATCATACCAACTCAAACTCATCCTAAAAACATCAACACCTTCAATCTTTTTTCCTTCATTGATCCAATTCCAAGGACAGTTTGTACACTGATCACTCTACCATTACAACATTCAGCCCCTCCGTTTCTAAACAAGCCTCCAATCCTAAAATCACCTCCAATCTTTAATTTTGCTTCTATGAACTCTTCCTCGGTCATTGTACCTAATCCCCAACTTTCTAAACCCTTACACTTGAATTCCAAAAGTGGATTATCGATGAAGTATCCATACTGTTTCATCTAGGGTCGTGGTTAGGAATTACTTTCGAGGTTATGCCGAATCATTTAAAGAGGTTCCTGCTCTCTAAGATTTCTCAAGAGGGTCACAAAAAGATCACGGGTCCAATTATAGATGAAGATTTTGTAGTTCAGACTTTGATTGAGTTTGACGGGCTACAGAAAGTATCTACTCATGAACCAAAATAACGTCACCAACCTCTTAATGGTTTGGAGGATACTTTTATAGTTACTTTGGAGGCATACTCATCTTCATCTACTTCACCTATTTATCCCACCGGTTTTGAGCCAATAAGCGATGATAGCTTAGATGATTCTTGTACAGTAGATATTTGTGTCACTCCAAAGAAACTATCTAAAGAATGCAAAAGACTGGATATCACAGTAGAGGATATTGGAAACCTGTGTGCAAAAACAAAAAGAGTTACTAAAAATAGGGTATATCTTGGTTATAAATGAGTTTACAAATTCTCTCTTGGAATGTAAGAGGTTTATGTAACTGTTGATGGAGGTTTTTAAACGAGGGGTAAAATCGTAAAACCCCATGACCTAGTGTTACCCGCAACACATTAACTAAGAGCATTTAACTCAGGAGTAAATAATTAATAGGGGTATTTTTTCAAAATACCAAATTAGGGTTTTTCGACACAGAACCCTAATTCCAAAACCAAGCCGCACACTGCGCACCATGGCAACAATGCCAAACCAAGCCGCACACTGCGCAACATGGCAACAATGCCAAACCAAGCCGCACATTGCGCACCATGGCAACAATTCCAAACTAAGTCGCATACTGCGCACCATGGCAACAATGCCAAACCAAGCCGCATACTGCGCACCATAGCAACAATGCCAAACCAAGCCGCACCCTGCGCACCATGGCAACAATGCCAAACCAAGCCGCAAACTGCGCACCATGGCAACAATGCCAAACCAAGCCGCATATCGCCCACCATGGCAACAATGCCAAACCAAGCCGCACCCTGCGCACCATGGCAACAATGCCAAACCAAGCCGCACACTGCGCACCATGGCAACAATGCCAAACCAAGCCGCACCCTGCGCACCATGGCAACAATGCCAAACCAAGCCGCACCATGCGCACCATGGCAACAATGCCAAACCAACCCGCACCCTGCGCACCATGGCAACAAGGCCATATTTCCAAGCCGCTATGCCTTTGGCCCACGCCAAATATAGCGCCCTAGGCTTGCAAGACTTGCAACTAGGTCAACATGGCCGTACGTGCCATTGGCACATGCCAACACGTATCGCAGGCCATATTTCCAAGCCGCTATGCCTTTGGCCCACGCCAAATATAGCGCCCTAGGCTTGCAAGACTTGCAACTAGGTCAACATGGCCGTACGTGCCATTGGCACATGCCAACACGTATCGCAGGCCATATTTCCAAGCCGCTATGCCTTTGGCCCACGCCAAATATAGCGCCCTAGGCTTGCAAGACTTGCAACTAGGTCAACATGGCCGTACGTGCCATTGGCACATGCCAACACGTATCGCAGGCCATATTTCCAAGCCATTATGCCTTTGGCCCACGCCAAATATAGCGCCCTAGGCTTGCAAGACTTGCAACTAGGTCAACATGGCCGTACGTGCCATTGGAACATGCCAACACGTATCGCAGGCCATATTTCCAAGCCGCTATGCCTTTGGCCCACGCCAAATATAGCGCCCTAGGCTTGCAAGACTTGCAACTAGGTCAACATGGCCGTACGTGCCATTGGCACATGCCAACACGTATCGCAGCCATATTTCCAAGCCGCTATGCCTTTGGCCCACGCCAAATATAGCGCCTAGGCTTGCAAGACTTGCAACTAGGTCAACATGGCCATACGTGCCATTGGCACATGCCAACACGTATCGCAGCCATATTTCCAAGCCGCTATGCCTTTGGCCCACGCCAAATATAGCGCCCTAGGCTTGCAAGACTTGCAACTAGGTCAACATGGCCGTACGTGCCATTGGCACATGCCAACACGTATCGCAGGCCATATTTCCAAGCCGCTATGCCTTTGGCCCACGCCAAATATAGCGCCCTAGGCTTGCAAGACTTGCAACTAGGTCAACATGGCCGTACGTGCCATTGGCACATGCCAACACGTATCGCAGGCCATATTTCCAAGCCGCTATGCCTTTGGCCCACGCCAAATATAGCGCCCTAGGCTTGCAAGACTTGCAACTAGGTCAACATGGCCGTATGTGCCATTGGCACATGCCAACACGTATCGCAGGCCATATTTCCAAGCCGCTATGCCTTTGGCCCACGCCAAATATAGCGCCCTAGGCTTGCAAGACTTGCAACTAGGTCAACATGGCCGTACGTGCCATTGGCACATGCCAACACGTATCGCAGCCATATTTCCAAGCCGCTATGCCTTTGGCCCACGCCAAATATAGCGCCCTAGGCTTGCAAGACTTGCAACTAGGTCAACATGGCCGTACGTGCCATTGGCACATGCCAACACGTATCGCAGCCATATTTCCAAGCCGCTATGCCTTTGGCCCACGCCAAATATAGCGCCCTAGGCTTGCAAGACTTGCAACTAGGTCAACATGGCCGTACGTGCCATTGGCACATGCCAACACGTATCGCATGCCATATTTCCAAGCCGCTATGCCTTTGGCCCACGCCAAATATAGTGCCCTAGGCTTGCAAGACTTGCAACTAGGTCAACATGGCCGTACGTGCCATTGGCACATGCCAACACGTATCGCAGGCCATATTTCCAAGCCGCTATGCCTTTGGCCCACGCCAAATATAGCGCCCTAGGCTTGCAAGACTTGCAACTAGGTCAACATGGCCGTACGTGCCATTGGCACATGCCAACACGTATCGCAAGCCATATTTCCAAGCCGCTATGCCTTTGGCCCACGCCAAATATAGCGCCCTAGGCTTGCAAGACTTGCAACTAGGTCAACATGGCCTTACATGCCATTGGCACATGCCAAACACACACGCTGGTAGCCTAACTTGCAAACCGTGCAACCTACCACCAAGGCATTCCGCACATGCCATTGGCACATGCCAAACACACACGCTGGTAGCCTAACTTGCAAACCGTGCAACCTACCACCAAGGCATTCCGCACATGCCGTTGGCACATGCCACACACGCCACTAGCAGCTCTGGCATTACCACTTACGCTCGAGGTGCAACTCGCAACGAAGGCATTCCGCACATGCCATTGTCACATGCCACATGCGTCCCTAGCAGCACCACTTGCACGAAAGATGCAACCAACACTCGAGACATCAACACAAACTGGGGGATTCTTTCTAGGGTTTTGGTTTGGCGGTCACAGCATGCAGCGTACACTACGCTCACATTAAGAAAGCGTGAAAAGGAATAAAGCGGTCAAATAAAAGAGGAAATAATGGTGAAAACGTTTTCACCCATTAACACCATGCGGTTACCACCTCCTCCCATTATTTCACCCTTTACTCTCTTCCTTCATGAGGTCGGAGTGCGTTTCAAATCTCGACTTGTATAAATAGGTCTTACCTATTTCCACCAGACACAAGTCTCGGTCAGGAGAAAAATACTACACTCTCGTAAAGGCAACTTTGCAAGCTCTCCCAAAAGCTTCCACCTCTTGCAAGCTCCCAAGCTTTCACTTTACGATACAAGTCGAGATACTACTCTCCCACTATTATTCTGGCCTCAACACCTTTCTTTGCTTCCCTCCCCAAATCAAACCTTCTCCTCCACTTTGTGACCGAAGCAAGTCTGGAACGGCCATTTCTTGGTTTAGGCCGGACTTGTACAGATTGATCTCTCGAATCCATAAAGTGCTCACGTGCAGCACATTTGTTTAGGGTTTGAACCAGTTTCTCACTCACCTACCGAAATTACCGAAGTCGGCAGAAACGATTTTTACCCATAAACAATTGGCGACCACAGCGGGAGGATTGATCTATCGGCTACAATGTCAGACTGTCGATCTCGTTCTTCGACCCAGATGTCAAGATGTTAGGAGAAGGCGACTCAATCCGACGCAACTACCAGACAACCCGGTTACCTGTTGTAAAAACTACACAAGAAAACTGGGACTCGCTGAAGATGCTACCAGCGATTGGGGACTTGCTGGCGATGCTACCAGCAAAACCGCCTTTTACATGGAGAGGGGCATGTTCGCAAAAACCTATGAAGTGAGTAAATTCAGACTGCGCAAGATATACGATTTGTTTTTAGGTTCTTAGCAAAACCATTATACTACTGAGTATTGTGCCTATTGCTAGCACACACTTTCATAAAAACAATATTCCTTTCCCAAAAACACAATCAGAGTCATGTTATCAAAACCATTCGTCCCAGAAATAATCCAATATCCTCAAAAGCTACCAGCTGTCTACCAAAACTAGTCAAACCTTGAACCAGACATCCAGTATGTCTTTCAATAAAAAAGAAAAGAACCTAAATGAAAGTTTAACAGAGAAACATTCAAGGAAAATCATCCAACAGAGGTCTGTTCTTCTTGGAGAAAGTCAACTTTGCATCTTCAAGAGCCGCTCTCTTCATAGTCAACATCTTGGAAAACTTTTCGAGTTCTACCACTTGTCGTGCAATCTCATCTGCGGAAAGGCTTTCGGTTGCTACATTTTTAAACTTTTGGATCTCAAAGCAAGGCCTTCGACAAACCACGAAGTGTTGAACTCCTTTTCTACGCACACGTCGCGATGGTGCTCCCGATCGGCAATAACGTCTTCAGAAACAGTGTGACCAGTCACCTCACGCATATCCTCGATGGAAGATAAAGCCTCTTCCACACGTTTAACCAGCGCAAATCGACTAGTGACTTTCTTGGTTGTTGCCATATGTCCGTACTTCTCCCAGATTCTGGTGTACAACGCCTCATACTTAGCCAAAGACGCTTATTTGAAGCCGCCAACCAAAGACATGATGACGGATAAGGAACCAAGTACAGAGGATCAAAAATGGCGCCTGCAAGTGGCCTCACAACTCGCAAAGGGTTTTCTTCCATGTCTACGGCAGCAACCATCAGAGAATCATCCACCGTTTGAACCACGTCTGTTCCCGGCAATTGGCTAACTCCCATCTCCAAGTCATCTGCGGTGGTCACCAAAGGCAAGTTTTCATGTGGATCCACCCCAAGATCGTCCTCCGAACCGGATTCTTCCTGCGAACTTGAGTTAGACATTTTTTTTTCAAAAGAAGAAACGGGAGAAGAAAGAAAAGAAACGCGAAACTCACCGAACCACTTCCCGAAAAAGAACCAGTGCTGCCAGAGGAATCACTCTCACTTGTCGAACTTCCTTCTTTCTCTGACTCATCACTGCTATGAGTAGGCTCAGTGCCGCCGGAATTCTTCGAAGAAATTACAGTCTCCTGGCAACGCGCAAGGGCAGCGAAAGCATTAACACTACCGAAGCCCTGGAAGAAACAAGACACATGTTTTCAGCAGAATTTCACGTGTTTTGAGACAAACCAATGAAGAAGCGACGCATACCTGGTTATTGGAAGAATCGAAAGACACGAGCTGCGGGAGGATCTTTTGAAACCGTCCGAACTCGCCAAGCACGATTCTTCGTTCTCCGTTCCTTGGCCGGGGACTTTCCGAGTTGCTAGGCAACTTTCGCTTGAGATCTCTCAACATTGGATACTTCTTCAAAACTGCTGGGGAAGGTTTACAACGAACGTTCTCCACCACGTTATTCACGAAATCTTGGATCATAATAAACTCATCGCACCAGAACTCGTTATAGCCGAAGGTCGTCGAAGTTACTCTTCCCGTTTGAAAGAAGGGAAGGCGGATACCCGGATCAAGGGCACTGGCATTAATGGCGGCACGCAATGAATCCTTAGGGATCACCGGCTGGTAAGCAAGAGGCACCCCTTGATCGAAACCCATGTGACGAGCAGCACGGTCAATATTGTAAGCAGCTATCTGGAAAGACCCCATAAAGGAAGACGGCATATAACCGGACATGCATCTTTGAATAAACAAGTTTTCACCAACACTCAAATCGCCATCAGAAGACAAAGACATGTTCGGAGCAGAAGCAAAGGTGTCAATTTGAGTCACCGACCTATGGACCGGCTCCCATGGGCGAAAACTGATTTCATACGACTTATCAAGAAGACTAACCAAGCTCACGCCAACTCTTGGACGCCTGTTCACCCATCGAAGAATTCGAGAGCCGCCCCAACTCGCAGGAATCGAAGGCATCGGTTTCGGAGCATACTTGTCAAAGTGCTCCCATAGCCAGACTTGTAGAAAAGCAACGTGCACATATGAATTCACTTTCATGAAACCATTCGAAACTCGCATGTTCGCAACTAGGTGATCCAGATGCACATACAGGGAACCGAGGAATAGCTTGCCAATGGGAAGAACTTCACCTTTTGCCAACCTCACAGCAATCACTAGCAACTTTGGTCTTATCTCCTTCTTACCAGAACCGTCGTCAAAAATGTCTCTAGACAACCAGAGAGCCAAAAGTGCTGCAACGTGAAGATCACTATTTTTCTGTTCAGGTTCCAACTCGTCCGGAAACCATTGAGATATCCACCAGCTGTAAAGGCACCTTTCATCCTCTTTCAGGACAGAATCCTTTGACTTCGCAGTGGAGTCTTTCCGAGCGAAATCTTCCAACTTAGCGGCAAGGTCATCCCGCATCTTCCCCTCACTTTCCGATAATTGGAGGAGAGACACCTCATACGAGTCCCAAACGACAAACCTGCGGAAGGGTATTCATGACAAGAGAGCCCTAAATCAGCGTCCTCCAAGTCTGCATGTGACGGACCGGAAAATTTCGCCTTTGGCGCGTTGCCCCGCAGGCCGTGATCTCCCCGGTGCGCCATGATGAAGCTACGATCCGGGCCTTTAAAGCTAGGCAAATGCACGTCCATTTTCCCTTGCAAGCATGCTCATGGAGCATGACGCAGCTAACTTAGCTTCCACACCGTTCCAACTTACCCTTGTCCCGCAAAAAGGGTTTACGGCCATAAGGCCAATGCCAATGCATTTTTCATGCATCTCTCGGCTTTGTCTTTACATAGGGAATTCATCATCGATTCCCTAGCTAGCTGAGCATCCGTCATTGTCCGGGTATAAGCCTTGGACTTTGGCGTAGGCTGCACCAAGCCCTTGCCATTTCCTAAGTTAGCTTTCTTACCAACTCTTTATAGCTTGATAGGAAGTATGAGCATCCACTTACTGGCATGCAACTAAGCCTCATCAAGTTTGGCCACAATCATCTCTTGCGCCGAGCTACCGAGCTTAGATGATATGAGGGCCAACGTGGCCGGACCGGCAATGCCGCAACTCATTGCGGCTGCCTACGCACCCTTCCCTACTCTAAAGGGATCAAGCACAGCACCGTAGTTCATCCATGAAGGGACAAACTTAAACCAAATCGTTTGCAAGGTCGTGGCCTAGCAAAACCAGTAATGGCCTGGTCCGTATAGGCCATTCCGCCAAGATGCATAATGATTATGCATCATCGGGTCCGCCTGTGGCATAGCGATGCCAACGCATCAAATACCCTCTTTGAAAGGCTACGCAACTATAAATGAGCCTTAGGCATCATTTATACCCTTCCGGCTAAGCTATGTAGCTTACTTGGTACATAGTCCGCATTTGCACCTTCAACCAACTACCCTCCCTATATATGTCTTAATGGAATTTCTACAAGTATGAAAAGGGGAGCATATTGACATGCTTCACTATTCATGGCCGTTGCCATGAATTTCGAATGACCGCAATGATTGCCGAGTCTCCGTTCTGTGCACAATGATTGTGCACCACTCGTTCCGCCTCTCGCTGCACAATGATTGTGCACCACTTGTTCTCGTCTCGTTGCACAATGATTACACACAACGTACAATGATTGCGCACCACCCGGTCTTCCGACTGCTTTTCGTTTATTGCACAATGATTTCGCCGTAAGATCGAGCCCACCTACCCAATCGGGCTTAGTGCATCATGATGATGCAACATTGGCCTTGGCCAAATGCCAAACATAATACGCCATTTTTGGCGCGGTATTGGCCTTAATCTAATCCACCCTTTTTCACGCTGCGGAAGCTTTGGATGAAGCTTCATCACAAGCAAATGGCGCATCTTTTAGCATGCGCCATGCTAAAAACACGGGGTGTTACACTGCAGCAGTCAATAAGGTCGGGCTTGAAGGAAGGGGAACGACTAGGTCATCCTCGTCGATAACAGTAACGCATGCTCCAACGGGATATCTCTGCACAAAAGGGAAATTTTCCATTTATACAACAAGCGTTAAAGTGTACGTCGATCCGCTAAAGAAGAAGAAAACATTGGGTATGATTTTCTTAACTCGAATAACCTTCGTTGGGATGCTCATGCAAGAGTCGACCTCGCGCCTTCATCAGGAGAACCCGATCGGTTAGAAGATGATTCGAATCTGCGTGACATGACAAAGAGAGAAATCCAACAAGAAGAACCCTTTTCTCAAACGAGGAGACGATGCAATTATTTTTTGGGTATAAAACGGAATCTTAAAAGGGAAAGGAAGCAATGAGGGACATAACGCTTCCAGATTTTAGCATGAATAATGCCCTAATTGAAGCCGCACGTGAAGGAAAGCAAGATAAGGAAACTTTGCTATCTGAAGAAACTCCCTCCTTGTTTACATTGGTCACGCCAGCAAGCACGCACAGCTTCCACACCTTGCGTCGGTCCCCACCAGCTAGCACAATCAGCTTCCCAACTCACGCCAACTTCCCAACGGCGCCCAAGTTGCACCGGCCCCACCAATTGTGCCGACTTCCCAAGGGCCGCCCAAGTCACGCCTGCAAGCACGCACAGCTTCCACACCTTGCGCCGGTCCCACCCGCCTAGCACACTCGGTTCCCAACTCACGCCAATTTCCCAACGTCGCTCAAGCCGCACCGGCCCCACCAATTGTGCTAGCCTCCCGATTTGTGCAAACCTACCGGAGGCAAGGATTCCAAATCCTATTTATAAAAGGTCGACAAGCCTCCTCAATTCTCTTTACGGTTTGTTTGTTGATAGTTTGTCACCATCTTATGCTTACCTCGCAACAAAGCCCCTATTCCGAGCTAAGCATGGGACTTAATGTTGATGGTGGTTTTTAAACGAGGGGTAAAATCGTAAAACCCCGTGACCTAGTGTTACCCGCAATACATTAACTAAGAGCATTTAACTCAGGTGTAAATAATTAATAGGGTATTTTTCAAAATACCGCATTAGGGTTTTTCGACACGTAACCCTAATTCCAAAACCAAGCCGCACACCGCGCACCATGGCAACAATGCCAAACCAAGCCGCACACCGCGCACCATGGCAACAATGCCAAACCAAGCCGCACATCGCACCATGGCAACAATGCCAAACTAAGTCGCATATCGCGCACCATGGCAACAATGCCAAACCAAGCCGCATCTGCGCACCATGGCAACAATGCCAAACCAAGCCGCACCTCGCGCACCATGGCAACAATGCCAAACCAAGCCGCATACTGCGCACCATGGCAACAATGCCAAACCAAGCCGTATACTGCGCACCATGGCAACAATGCCAAACCAAGCCGCATACTGCGCACCATGGCAACAATGCCAAAGCAAGCCGCACCCCCGCGCACCATGGCAACAATGCCAAACCAAGCCGCACCCCCGCGCACCATGGCAACAATGCCAAACCAAGTCGCACCCTGCGCACCATGGCAACAATGCCAAACCAAGCCGCACCCTGCGCACCATGGCAACAAGGCCATATTTCCAAGCCTCTATGCCTTTGGCCCATGCCAAATATAGCGCCCTAGGCTTGCAAGACTTGAAACTAGGTCAACATGGCCATACGTGCCATTGGCACATGCCAACACGTATCGCAGGCCATATTTCCAAGCCGCTATGCCTTTGGCCCACGCAAAATATAGCGCCCTAGGCTTGCAAGACTTGCAACTAGGTCAACATGGCCGTACGTGCCATTGGCACATGCCAACACGTATCGCAGGCCATATTTCCAAGCCGCTATGCCTTTGGCCCACGCCAAATATAGCGCCCTAGGCTTGCAAGACTTGCAACTAGGTCAACATGGCCGTACGTGCCATTGGCACATGCCAACACGTATCGCAGCCATATTTCCAAGCCGCTATGCCTTTGGCCCACGCCAAATATAGCGCCCTAGGCTTGCAAGACTTGCAACTAGGTCAACATGGCCGTACGTGCCATTGGCACATGCCAACACGTATCGCAGCCATATTTCCAAGCCGCTATGCCTTTGGCCCACGCCAAATATAGCGCCCTAGGCTTGCAAGACTTGCAACTAGGTCAACATGGCCGCACGTGCCATTGGCACATGCCAACACATATCGCAGGCCATATTTCCAAGCCTCTATGCCTTTGGCCCACGCCAAATATAGCGCCCTAGGCTTGCAAGACTTGCAACTAGGTCAACATGGCCGTACGTGCCATTGGCACATGCCAACACGTATCGCAGGCCATATTTCCAAGCCGCTATGCCTTTGGCCCACGCCAAATATAGCGCCCTAGGCTTGCAAGACTTGCAACTAGGTCAACATGGCCGTACGTGTCATTGGCACATGCCAACACATATCGCAGGCCATATTTCCAAGCCGTTATGCCTTTGGCCCACGCCAAATATAGCGCCCTAGGCTTGCAAGACTTGCAACTAGGTCAACATGGCGTACATGCCATTGGCACATGCCAAACACACACGCTGGTAGCCTAACTTGCAAACCGTGCAACCTACCACCAAGGCATTTCGCACATGCCATTGGCACATGCCAAACACACACGCTGGTAGCCTAACTTGCAATCCTGCAACCTACCACCAAGGCATTCCGCACATGCTGTTGGCACATTCCACACACGCCACTAGCAGCTCTGGCATTACCACTTACGCTCGAGGTGCAACTCGCAACGAAGGCATTCCGCACATGCAATTGGCACATGCCACATGCGTCCCTTAAAACACCACTTGCACGCAAGATGCAACCAACACTCGAGACATCAACACAAACCGGGGATGCTTTCTAGGGTTTTGGTTTGGCGGTCACAAAGATGCAGCGTACACTACGCTCACATTAAGAAAGCGTGAAAAGGAATAAAGCGGTCAAATAAAAGAGGAAATAATGGTGAAAACGTTTTCACCCATTAACACCATGCGGTTACCACCTCCTCCCATTATTTCACCCTTTACTCTCTTCCTTCATGAGGTCGTGGTACGTTTCAAATCTCGACTTGTATAAATAGGTCTTACCTATTTCCACCAGACACAAGTCTCGGTCAGGAGAAAAATACTACACTCTCAGAAAGGCAACTTTGCAAGCTCTCCCAAAAGCTTCCACCTCTTGCAAGCTCCCAAGCTTTCACTTTACGATACAAGTCGAGATACTACTCTCCTGCACTATTCGGCCTCAACACCTTTCTTTGCTTCCTCCCCAAATCAAACCTTCTCCTCCACTTTGTGACCGAAGCAAGTCTGGAACGGCCATTTCTTGGTTTAGGCCGGACTTGTACAGATTGATCTCTCGAATCCATAAAGTGCTCACGTGCAGCACATTTGTTTAGGGTTTGAACCAGTTTCTCACTCACCTACCGAAATTACCGAAGTCGGCAGAAACGATTTTTACCCATAAACAATTGGCGACCACAGCGGGAGGATTGATCTATCGGCTACAATGTCGATGTCGATCTCGTTCTTCGACCCAGATGTCAAGATGTTAGGAGAAGGCGACTCAATCCGACGCAACTACCAGACAACCCGGTTACCTGTTGTAAAAACTACACAAGAAAACTGGGGACTCGCTGAAGATGCTACCAGCGATTGGGGACTTGTTTGGCGATGCTACCAAAGAAACCGCCTTTTTACATGGAGAGGGGCATGTTCGCAAAAACCTATGAAGTGAGTAAATTCAGACTGCGCAAGATATACGATTTGTTTTTAGGTTCTTAGCAAAACCATTATACTACTGAGTATTGTGCCTATTGCTAGCACACACTTTCATAAAAACAATATTCCTTTCCCAAAAACACAATCAGAGTCATGTTATCAAAACCATTCGTCCCAGAAATAATCCAATATCCTCAAAAGCTACCAGCTGTCTACCAAAACTGGTCAAACCTTGAACCAGACATCCAGTATGTCTTTCAATAAAAAAGAAAAGAACCTAAATGAAAGTTTAACAGAGAAACATTCAAGGAAAATCATCCAACAGAGGTCTGTTCTTCTTGGAGAAAGTCAACTTTGCATCTTCAAGAGCCGCTCTCTTCATAGTCAACATCTTGGAAAACTTTTCGAGTTCTACCACTTGTCGTGCAATCTCATCGGCGGAAAGGCTTTCGGTTGCTACATTTTTAAACTTTTGGATCTCAGCAAGGCCTTCGACAAACCACGAAGTGTTGAACTCCTTTTCTACGCACACGTCGCGATGGTGCTCCCAGTCGGCAATAACGTCTTCAGAAACAGTGTGACCAGTCACCTCACGCATATCCTCGATGGAAGATAAAGCCTCTTCCACACGTTTAACCAGCGCAAATCGACTAGTGACTTTCTTGGTTGTTGCCATATGTCCGTACTTCTCCCAGATTCTGGTGTACAACGCCTCATACTTAGCCAGCACGCTGAAGCCGCCAACCAAAGACATGACCTGGATAAGGAACCAAGTACAGAGGATCAAAAATGGCGCCTGCAAGTGGCCTCACAACTCGCAAAGGGTTTTCTTCCATGTCTACGGCAGCAACCATCAGAGAATCATCCACCGTTTGAACCACGCCTGTGCCCGGCAATTGGCTAACTCCCATCTCCAAGTCATCTGCGGTGGTCACCAAAGGCAAGTTTTCATGTGGATCCACCCCAAGATCGTCCTCCGAACCGGATTCTTCCTGCGAACTTGAGTTAGACATTTTTTTTTTCAAAAGAAGAAACGGGAGAAGAAAGAAAAGAAACGCGAAACTCACCGAACCACTTCCCGAAAAAGAACCAGTGTTGCCAGAGGAATCACTCTCACTTGTCGAACTTCCTTCTTTCTCCGACTCATCACCGCTATGAGTAGGCTCGGTCTGGCCGAATTCTTCGAAGAAATTACGGTCTCCGGCAACGCGCAAGGGCAAATAAAGCATTAACACTACCGAAGCCCCGGAAGAAACAAGACACATGTTTTATTGAGAATTTCACGTGTTTTGAGACAAACCAATGAAGAAGCGACGCATACCGGTTATTGGAAGAATCAAAGACACGAGAGGCTGCAAGGAGGATCTTTTGAAACCGTCCGGAACCCGCCAAAGACGATTCTTCGTTCTCCGTTCCTTGGCACAGGGACTTTCCGAGTTGCTAGGCAACTTTCGCTGAGATCTCTCAACATTGGATACTTCTTCAAAACCTTTGGGAAGGTTTACAACGAACGTTCTCCACCACGTTATTCACAAAATCTTGGATCATAATAAACTCATCGCACTGAACTCGTTATAGCCGAAGGTCGTCGGGTTACTCTTCCCGTTTGAAAGAAGGGAAGGCGGATACCCGGATCAAGGGCACCGGCATTAATGGCGGCACGCAATGAATCCTTAGGGATCACCGGCTGGGTAAGCAAGAGGCACCCCTTGATCGAAACCCATGTGACGAGCAAAGACGGTCAATATTGTAGCGACTATCTGGAAAGACCCCATAAAGGAAGACGGCATATAACTGGACATGTAGCTTTGAATAAACAAGTTTTCACCAACGCTCAAATCGCCATCAGAAGACAAAGACATGTTCGGAGCAGAAGCAAAGGTGTCAATTTGAGTCACCGACCTATGGACCGGCTCCCATGGGCGAAAACTGATTTCATACGACTTATCAAGAAGACTAACCAAGCTCACGCCAACTCTTGGACGCCTGTTCACCCATCGAAGAATTCGAGAGCCGCCCCAACTCGCAGGAATCGAAGGCATCGGTTTCGGAGCATACTTGTCAAAGTGCTCCCATAGCCAGACTTGTAGAAAAGCAACGTGCACATATGAATTCACTTTCATGAAACCATTCGAAACTCGCATGTTCGCAACTAGGTGATCCGGATGCACATACGAGGAACCAGGGAATAGCTTGCCAATGGGAAGAACTTCACCTTTTGCCAACCTCACAAAGAATCACTAGCAACTCGGTCTTATCTCCTTCTTACAGGTAACTGCGTCAAAAATGTCTCTAGACAACCAGAGAGCCAAAAGTGCTGCAACGTGAAGATCACTATTTTTCTGTTCAGGTTCCAACTCGTCCGGAAACCATTGAGATATCCACCAGCTGTAAAGGCACCTTTCATCCTCTTTCAGGACAGAATCCTTTGACTTCGCATTGGAGTCTTTCCGAGCGAAATCTTCCAACTTAGCGGCAAGGTCATCCCGCATCTTCCCCTCACTTTCCGATAATTGGAGGAGAGACACCTCATACGAGTCCCAAACGACAAACCTGCGGAAGGGTATTCATGACAAGAGAGCCCTAAATCAGCGTCCTCCAAGTCTGCAGCGAGTCAACAAGGTCGGGCTTGAAGGAAGGGGAACGACTAGGTCATCCTCGTCGATAATTGAGAACGCATGCTCCAACGGGATATCTCTCGCACAAAAGGGAAATTTTCCATTTATACAACAAGCGTTAAAGTGTACGTCGGTCCGCAAAGAAGAAGAAAACATACTGGGGTATGATTTTCTTAACTCCGAATAACCTTCGTTGGGATGCTCATGCAAGAGTCGACCTCGCGCCTTCATCCAGAGAACCCGACGGTGGTTAGAAGATGATTCGAATCTGCGTGACATGACAAAAGAGAAATCCAACAAGAAGAACCCTTTTCTCAAACGAGGAGACGATGCAATTATTTTTGGGTATAAAAACGGAATCTTAAAAAGGGAAAGGAAGCAATGAGGGACATAACGCTTCCATTTTAGCATGAATAATGCCCTAATTGAAGCCGCACGTGAAGGAAAGCAAGATAAGGAAACTTTGCTATCTCGAAGAAACTCCTCCTTGTTTACATTGGTCACGCCCGGCAAAGCACGCACGCCTTCCACACCTTGCGTCGGTCCCCACCAGCTAGCACAATCAGCTTCCCAACTCACGCCAACTTCCCAACGGCGCCCAAGTTGCACCGGCCCCACCAATTATGCCGACTTCCCAAGGGCCGCCCAAGTCACGCCCTGCAAGCACGCATGCCTTCCACACCTTGCGCCGGTCCCACCAGCTAGCACACTCGGTTCCCAACTCACGCCAATTTCCCAACGTCGCCCAAGCCGCACCGGCCCCACCAATTGTGCCGACCTCCCGATTTGTGCAAACCTACAGAGGCAAGGATTCCAAATCCTATTTATAAAAGGTCGACAAGCCTCCTCAATTCTCTTTACGGTTTGCTGTTGATAGTTTGTCACCATCTTATGCTTACCTCGCAACAAAGCCCCTGTTCCGAGCTAAGCATGGGACTTAATGTTGATGGTGGTTTTTAAACGAGGGGTAAAATCGTAAAACCCCGTGACCTAGTGTTACCCGCAATACATTAACTAAGAGCATTTAACTCAGGTGTAAATAATTAATAGGGGTATTTTTCAAAATACCAGATTAGGGTTTTTCGACACAGAACCCTAATTCCAAAACCAAGCCGCACACTGCGCACCATGGCAACAATGCCAAACCAAGCCGCACACTGCGCACCATGGCAACAATGCCAAACCAAGCCGCACACTGCGCACCATGGCAACAATGCCAAACTAAGTCGCATACTGCGCACCATGGCAACAATGCCAAACCAAGCCGCATACTGCGCACCATGGCAACAATGCCAAACCAAGCCGCACCTCGCGCACCATGGCAACAATGCCAAACCAAGCGCATATCACTGCGCACCATGGCAACAATGCCAAACCAAGCCGTATATCTGCGCACCATGGCAACAATGCCAAACCAAGCCGCATACTGCGCACCATGGCAACAATGCCAAAGCAAGCCGCACCCTGCGCACCATGGCAACAATGCCAAACCAAGCCGCACCCTGCGCACCATGGCAACAATGCCAAACCAAGTCGCACCCTGCGCACCATGGCAACAATGCCAAACCAAGCCGCACCCTGCGCACCATGGCAACAAGGCCATATTTCCAAGCCTCTATGCCTTTGGCCCACGCCAAATATAGCGCCCTAGGCTTGCAAGACTTGAAACTAGGTCAACATGGCCGTACGTGCCATTGGCACATGCCAACACGTATCGCAGGCCATATTTCCAAGCCGTTATGCCTTTGGCCCACGCCAAATATAGCGCCCTAGGCTTGCAAGACTTGCAACTAGGTCAACATGGCCGTACGTGCCATTGGCACATGCCAACACGTATCGCAGGCCATATTTCCAAGCCGCTATGCCTTTGGCCCACGCCAAATATAGCGCCCTAGGCTTGCAAGACTTGCAACTAGGTCAACATGGCCGTACGTGCCATTGGCACATGCCAACACGTATCGCAGGCCATATTTCCAAGCCGCTATGCCTTTGTCCCACGCCAAATATAGCGCCCTAGGCTTGCAAGACTTGCAACTAGGTCAACATGGCCGTACGTGCCATTGGCACATGCCAACACGTATCGCATGCCATATTTCCAAGCCGCTATGCCTTTGGCCCACGCCAAATATAGCGCCCGGGCTTGCAAGACTTGCAACTAGGTCAACATGGTCGTACGTGCCATTGGCACATGCTAACACGTATCGCAGGCCATATTTCCAAGCCGCTATGCCTTTGGCCCACGCCAAATATAGCGCCCTAGGCTTGCAAGACTTGCAACTAGGTCAACATTGCCGTACGTGCCATTGGCACATGCCAACACGTATCGCAGGCCATATTTCCAAGCCGCTATGCCTTTGGCCCACGCCAAATATAGCGCCCTAGGCTTGCAAGACTTGTAACCAGGTCAACATGGCCGTACGTGCCATTGGCACATGCCAACACGTATCGCAGGCCATATTTCCAAGCCGCTATGCCTTTGGCCCACGCCAAATACAAAGCGCCCTAGGCTTGCAAGACTTGCAACTAGGTCAACATGGCCGTACGTGCCATTGGCACATGCCAACACGTATCGCGCAGCCATATTTCAAAGCCGCTATGCCTTTGGCCCACGCCAAATATAGCGCCCTAGGCTTGCAAGACTTGCAACTAGGTCAACATGGCCGTACGTGCCATTGGCACATGCCAACACGTATCGCAGGCCATATTTCCAAGCCGCTATGCCTTTGGCCCACGCCAAATATAGCGCCCTAGGCTTGCAAGACTTGCAACTAGGTCAACATGGCCATACGTGCCATTGGCACATGCCAACACGTATCGCAGGCCATATTTCCAAGCCGCTATGCCTTTGGCCCACGCAAAATATAGCGCCCTAGGCTTGCAAGACTTGCAACTAGGTCAACATGGCCGTACGTGCCATTGGCACATGCCAACACGTATCGCAGGCCATATTTCCAAGCCGCTATGCCTTTGGCCCACGCCAAATATAGCGCCCTAGGCTTGCAAGACTTGCAACTAGGTCAACATGGCCGTACGTGCCATTGGCACCGTAGTAGCAGGTTTTCCCACACTACACCCCTTACTCGATTTTGCTTAATTAGTCCATTGAAAGATGTAAGATCAAGAATATTTATTGATTGAATCCATGAATTGTTTACACAAGAAAATAGAATTACACTTAGAAATTAAAACACTCTTAAACTTTCTCTCTCCTAATGACTTGCCTAACAATTCCAAAAAGATCTCTCCCCTTTTACAGACTCACTTAGCCCTTTATATAGGGTAATACATAGTGGATGACAAACTAAGCTACCCTTTATTTTCGGGAATGTCTCGCGAAGTGTGTCGCAGATGCACAAACATTCACTCTCGCGACACTTCTTAACCCTCGCCGGATCTCACGTCTTTTTTATGTCCGCCTGTCGTTATTCTTTGCGTCGCTTATTTTAGCTCTCTGCGATCGCCTCGCGACATCGTTGTTTATTAACCCCGCGAGCCCCGTGCGTTGCGATATTATGGTCCTACATCTTGCCTCTTTTTCCTTGAATATTGCTTGAAGAGCGATCTTTAAGGAAAAATCTGTTATTGTAATAATCTTTGGTCTTCGCTGATGAAGGAACAAGCAGAAGAATATTGTTTTTGAAAAGTACGTACTTGCCTCTATTCTTTTGTGAAGTTCCGAAGTTTCTTTGAGATGTACATTTAGTATCGATTCTTGTCTTTCCTCATATTTCTCCTGCGAAGGGAAGAGTATCATGAGAGCGATCCTTTTGATTTCTTTGCGATTTGTTTATCTTTATCTGTTTTGAGTTATGTACTTTTACACGGATTTTGATTATTAATATCTTTTCTTGACACGTCTCTTTCAACCGTTTATTCTTGACC
The DNA here is from genome assembly GCA_023531295.1 of Papaver armeniacum. Classification (NCBI taxonomy): domain Eukaryota; kingdom Viridiplantae; phylum Streptophyta; class Magnoliopsida; order Ranunculales; family Papaveraceae; genus Papaver; species Papaver armeniacum. The sequence goes on from JAJJWW010003631.1 coordinate 28,374, forward strand.
GTTCATGTCTCTTCTCGCATTAAATGACCTCGTTTTCTCGAGGATCTTTTTCCCTATATATAGTTTTCTTTTCCTCTCCTTTTCATTCTTTAGTTTCTCTCTCGCAACTTCTCTTTGATTTTCTCCTTCCGCAATTTGCGCTTCGCTACTCGCAAATCTTTTCTTCATCTTTTCTAACGTCGAACCTAATCTCCAACCTCCCATCCATTCCCATACCGATAATGGCTTTCATTAGTCGTGCATATAAAGCTTCTTTTGAGGAAGTTCAACGAAGTTGCTCGAGAAGGGTTTCACTCTATCAACCATTCCCGATCAAGAATCTTCATCCATTCTTTATGCAAAGTTATTTTCCGATCATCAATGTGATGATCAAAGGATTATAGTCTCGCTAGGTCGACTTCTCGCGGGACTTCCCATTCCCTTATACGATCCGAGTTGCCTCTATTTTATGAAATCTTGGCCCATGAAAAGTTCTCTCGGGCTATTTATCAATTGAGTGGCGATTGCATTCGCCTAATGCTTGAGTATGCGAATCGTGGCGCCGGCAAAGGATCTTTATATCCTACTACCGTTAGAAACCCCGATTCGCAGACTTGGAAATAGATCTTTGAGAAATATCTTGTAGAGAACTTTTTTGAAAATTATTCGGTGATATCTGAGATGGTTAACGCGAAATCTCATTTGGGGCATTCGCCCGAAAAAGAAGGATAATATCGGCGAGGATAAAGCGCTCATGCGGGATATTGATTGGCACGGGCAATAACACTACTCCTCGCCACTCCAAAGATGAGAAGTGGTGGGTTGTCCCCTTGTTTTTAAATGGCCCTTATATCGCAGTTCACACGTTCTTCCTGCGAATCTCGCGCAGGTATCATCCTTGGGAATTCAAATGGCCTGATAGGGCAAAAGAGGTATGTTTTCTACCTCAAATCTTGCTTTCGCAATTTTCTTTTTATATTTGCTGAATTTGTGGAATTTTTTCAGATCAACAAATTGAGGAGAAGCTACAAGGATAATCCGTTGGAGAGCACCCTGATGAGACTTCGATCGATTACGGGCGAAGTAAGAAACATTTCCTTTATCATTTTTACAATATTGCTGCCTCTGTTTCTTATTTTTAACCGTATGCGAAGGTTGGAGTTGAAGAAGCTGTAGCCGCGAAGGGTAAAAGTAAGGGCAAAACTGTCGCTCGCAAAAATAAATCTTCTGCTCCATTAACTAAAAAGCGAAAGATTCAATCTTCTTCTCGCCTTAACTCAAACTCCGAATCTTCTGATGAGGATGACCATGATTCGAACCGCTCTCCTGCTAAAGAAACTCCATTGGCTGGTTCTCCTATGGATCGGTTGTCTAGCATCTTCTCAGACTCTTTCCAAGGAATGGGAGATGCTCCCCTAGCTTCTCTTTGCGGGACTCTCGCAAATGTGTGTAATGCTGCTTTACTAGAAGGCAACGATTCTTTTAATGGAGCTTCTAGAGTCGTGTCTCCTGACTTGTTGAATGCACTTGGATCTTTGGTACGTATGCAGTCACATTTCCCTTTTTATATTTTTAAATATATGTATATTAATGATTCTTCTATCTTCTTTTATAGGTTGGAAGAACTTCCTTTGTAGTCGCCTCAGATCTCGAGAGAAGACGCAGCAATCTTGAGAAGAAGAACTCGCAATTGAGCAAGAAGATTCGAGAATTAGAGACTGAAGCTGCGTCATCTCGCGATAAGGATGAGAGAATTCAAAAGTTAAATACCGAACTTGACTCTCAAAGGGATAGGGTGTCCACTCTACAGAATGCTAATCAAAGACTTTACGGTATAAAATTTTTCCTTCTTTTTATTACTTCTATTTTATCGATCGCATATTGCCACCTAACTTATTACCTTCGCAGATGTATATAATCTCTCCGATGAGGCTATTCTTCTCCATACATTTCCTGAACCTATGGATAATGACCTTCTTCTCGCTCACCTTAATCAATCTCTAAGTAGTTCCTCGAGATAAAACTAATCTCCTTTCATTAAAGGATCTTCAATCCAAATATCAACTTTTAGAGATCGAACACGGATCTAGTTTAAATTTAACTAACCGCTTTAAACGAATGTACCTTGATTCCGAGGAGAAAACCAAGATTTTAAGGAAGAAAATTAGTGATCTCATAGATGAGAAGGATCGCATTACTAACAGAGGTGCACAGGCGTTAGCAGAATTTCACAAATCTCTTCTCGGAGTGCAAGTTGAACGAGATGAACTCCTTCATCGAATCCGTGCTTAGCGCAAGCCCGAGAAGAGCAAGTTCGTTCTCTTTTTGTTATTAATAGTGATGATGAATTCGCACTGGCTGCGAAAGTTTTAGATAACATGGGAATAACCTAGGTGTTGACGTTAGTCTTCATGCCGAGCATACTTCCTTGATTAAAGATATGATATCCGATAGAGAAGGTTTCTTATTATACCTTACGCTTCTTACTTACATTGCATTGCTCGTAAATTATTAACTTGTTGGTACTTATTTGCGAGACCGAGAAGAGGCTTCATGTTAGAATTAGAGAGCTTGAATCTGAAAAAAGAACATTTCGCCGGGAATTTTCCAATGAGAATTGAAGAACTGGCGAAAAACAACAACTCGCCAAGAGTCTCTCCCTTCGTAATAACAAGTATTCCAAGTTGAAGAAACAATTTGAAACAACGGTGGAGAACTTTAATAATGATCTTTGTTCGTTTTCAGCAATGGAGCCATGGAGTATGTTTGTAAGCACCGAACATCCCTCTCGCATACATATCCCGGCTTCTTGAAAAGGTTCCCGAGAATCTACCTGTCTCTCGATGTTTCGATAGTGAAGGTGGCGAAGAAGAAAATTTTGGCGATGAGAATAATAAAAGCGAAGAATCGGATGAAGAAGAAGAATCACCAAAGATATAACTCTTTTTGTTTTCTTTTGCTTTGCGTGTAATATACGTATATTCTTTGTATCTTTGTTATAGTGAACTTCTTGGATTTTTTCCCCATGAATTCAATCTTCACTCCCCCTTTTTTGGTAGTTCTTCCTTGTAATATAATTGGCTAACGTTATCGATGTATAACTCTTTCGTGGAAGATGAATAACAATGTTCCATCTTTTCCATTCCCATACTTGCCTCTCGTTATTCATCTTCGGATGGAAGATTTTGGTTATCTTCTTGTATTTGATAATAATCTTATTGTTGATTGAAATGGATCATCGCGTGAGTCGCGGTATCTTCATGAATTGAGAATTCTATCTCTTTTTGTTGCGACAAGGTCATGACCGCCTTTACATTTTCATGTGATGGCTCATTGACCCCGCCTTATCATTTTTGTGTGGTCTTCCGAGTTAGACCTCCCTAATTAGAGGTCCTCCCCTGCCACCTTTACGGCGACAAAATCGCAGGACGTCCTTACACTTGCATGTAAAGACCCATTGATCTTGTCTTATCATTTTCCAAGTATTTTTGCCTCTGCAGGATGTTTTAGTTGCGACAATATGACAGGCCTAGACATCCTCGCGAACATAAAGCCCCATGACATTGCCGTCGTGCGACGAAATCGCAGGACGTCCGTACACTTTCGTGTAAAGACCCATTGATCTCGCCTTACCCTCGCGTTAGTATTATTGCCTCTGCAGGATCATTGCACAAATATGACGAGCCTACGTTCTCTTGCGAAAACATAGCCTTATGACATTTGCGTCTGTTTTGACACCCCCCCTAATGGAGAGCGTCGCCCTTATCATCTCCCCGGTTGCCCCTTCAAGGAGGCGAAACATCGGCCATACAAGACTAGCTCCTCCCATCCGGTCTTAACAACAACAGATTGTTTTCGCAGCCTCTTATCCCTTATACCTATATGGTTTATGGTTACGAGACCGCACCCTAAGTGGAGTTTTCTTCGGGCGAGTGCAACGCATGCCAAGACTTGCCAAGAATGGCCAGGGGTAGGTTCATCCATCCCGGGCACTCGGCTCAACCGTGTACCTCGGCGCCTTGTGCATACACCGACTCTAAGAAGAGACCCTCGGTCGCCCAACCAGGGTATAACCTACATATATAGTTGGGAATCCAAGGTACCTCTTAGGATAGGCTTTCATGGGCCCCAAATTTTCATGGTTCAGGCTTCAGGAGCGGTGTAACCTTCCTCCTGAACCATGGCGAGAGATACCCCCTTATATGACGCACTTTAGGTCTTACATTTGCCTCTTACGAAATGTTATTCGCGAACTAGGGTGTACGCCATAAAGGTTCGTCCCATTCTTTTGCGCATTCATATTTGTTAAATCATTCAATCATTCATATTTCATTATTTGTCTTTGATATTTGTTTGCGAAGTATTCGCGTAGTTCTGTTTCATTTGTTGTATTTCACTTTTCTTTCTTAGTCGAATTCTCATTTTACTCTTGGTTGCGAGATTCTCGCACATCATTACTTCAGCTGCTACTTTGCATTTTGCTTTTATTGATTATTCACTTCTTATGCCTTTTGTTCCTCATATCTTTTGCTTCTTTATTGTCATAATATTGGTCTGTCTCCAGGGATTCACCTCGCGAGATATGTTCAGCCCTCACTTCTATAGCATCTACCATCAGTTTCTCCTTTCTCTGTTCATTTCTCACATGTTGCTTCCAATCCTTTCTTTTGGCATTTCTTTCTTTGACTTTCTATATCGACCTCATGACACTTTGTTGCGACTCCTTCCAGTCTCCTGTATGATACCAATGCCGTTTGGATGTGGAAATTTTATACATTGATGATATGTTGATGCGACTCCCAAGATTTCATGAAGCCATGGCCTCCCAATCAGCGCATTATATGGAGATTCCACGTCAACCACACAGAATAAGATATCGAGTTGATAATCCTTGTAGAGGTATTCTCATGTGAACCTCTCCCTTTGGTTTGTTTGCAGTGCCATTAAATCCATATATCTTGTATGTAGAGGGGATCAAATCCTCATCCTTTCCTCCCATCGTCTTATAAGTATGGTAAAAAAGAATATTCACCGAACTTCGATGTATCGATTAAGATTCGGTTGATCGCCCAGCAAGCTTCACGCCTCATCATCTTCTCCATCAACTGGTTTTGGGTTAATCTCTAGTTTCACAACCAACGGGCTATCATGTGTTTCTCTTCCTTTTGGTACTTCATCTGCAGAGAAAGAAATAGTCTTGTTTGCCACTTCTCTAAGCTGCGTCGTTCTCGCTTGGACTCATTATTTCTTTATCATTACCATCTCTCGCAAAGACTCTCCGAGCACATTGTCATGAAAATCTTCAATGGTGCGATAGAGTGGACGATAGAGTTGCAATTCAAATTCTTAGCCTTTGTCCCAATTTCTATCACAAATGATTCCTTTCCCTTGACCGACACTTTGTTCTATGCATCTACGGTGGTGGTGGTAATGTCCGGCCCGTTTCTTCTCCCTTTAGAAAGTGGTTCAGCTTCCCCTGATCAATCATCCTGAGAATAATTCTCTTTATGTTTCTACAATCATTTGTGTGATGCCCATGGAAGCGATGGTAAGAACAAAACTCATGACTTCTATCGCCTGGCGGTGGTTCCATTCCCACGTTCCAAGGTCTTTGGTACATTTTCCATCACAAGTATAGCTTCCCAGATCTTTTCCACACTAGCATTCAGGTGGAGGCATCTTAACTGTTCCCATACTTTGTTACTGTGGTGGCTTCTCGCCCTCCACGGTTATTTTCCTTCGTCCACCATAAGTTTCTTGCACATGATCCGACCTCTGAATCTTATTATTCTTCATTACGGTTGTAATAGTTCCTTTCTCGCTCAAACTCTTCTTGATCGTGGCTTCCCATGGCTACTATCTTCTGTTGTCCCTCATCAGCTTTCCTTGCCTGCTGTCCTTGCGAAGTGCTCGCCACTGTGTTTATGAATTGAGGCAGCAAGCTTGCATTCGCAGTGTTAGAGCTTGTGTTCGCGACTGGATAAGAATTCATTTCATTCTGTCTTTCTTCTAAGGCAATATATTCTTCCTGTAATTCTCTTGATTCGCCATCGTGATTGTATTTTTGATTCTAAAATTTGAATATATAACAAATTGGTCGCGAAGAGAGCATTCACAAATGATAGGATGAGGTATCTTTCCTCAACACGTCCTGCCATTTCGCTACACATGGTCCTCCATCTTATTGTCAATTGCCTTAAACTCTCGCCAACTCTTTGTTTCAACCCGAATACATCTTCAATACCTGGTCGCGAAGAGTTGTTACTTATGTATGCTCCTAGGAATGTGGCTTGTAAATGGTTGAATGATGTGATTGTATTTCTTGGCAGTCCTTCAAACCATTTTAGTGCTTCTCCTATTAGGCTTGACGCAAAATATTTGCATAGTATAGCGTCATGATTCTCCCATTGCAACATGCATCTCATATAAGCCTTGATATGTTGTATCGCACAGGTTGTTCCATCAAAGATGTTGGTTAATGCAGGTAGATTACACTTAGGAGGTATTCCTCCCATTTGTACTTCTAGCGTGAAAGGATTCTTCGCAGCTTCTGCGATGGCTTCGTCCAGTTGTCTCCTTCCTCCTTCCCTTCTATTATTCAAGAATCCTCTCATCTCGGCCAGTTCTCTTAAGATTTGTTCATTTGCCTCGAGTTTGTTTTCTTGGGCTTTTAGCTCTGCTTCTCTCCTTCTTCGCTCCTGCCTATTTTGATCTTCTTGCTCGTTATTTTCTCCTCTTCTTTCCCCGCGACGCTCTTCCTCGTCTCTTTCGTCAATTCGCACGCCATTATATCGGTTGTTCTCTCTTCTTGGCTGCCTCTCAGCTCTCATCATCTGCACCCTCTCATATTCTTCGTTGATATTTCTATTGGTACGATTTTGTTCCCTTCTTCTTTCGCGGTTGTCATGGTTATTCTGCCGGATTGCTTCTTCCATCTCTTGATTTTCCATTTCTGCTCTTATCCTTTCTCTCTCGCGAGCTAGTCGCGCTTGTTCAATGTAGTGTCTCTCAATATCATCCTCGATCTCTCGGTTTCTTCTCAATTCTTCTCTCCCGTGCAAGATTATTCTTCCCTCAAGAATTTGGGTCATTCGGCCCTTGAGTTGCATGTTTCCTTGATTTTCCCTATCCCGCTCGTTTTGAATATTTTCGGGCTGAGGAATATAACGATCTTCCATTTCTCCTCTTCTCTCGCCATGCTCTATGCTTGGATTTTGTGTTTCCTGTTGGTTTTCTTCCTCGGTACTTTCTATTGGTAGAACTCTCCCTCTTTCTTCCCTAATCGGTCTCGAGCTTGATCTCGCACTACTCCTTGATCTTCTATTTTGCAATCTCATATTTTCCATCCTCAACTCATGATTCTGTCTTGTCAAGTTTGCTCGTTCTTCTGCCTCTAGCCGTCTCTCTTCGTGTATTGTTTGTCTCAATCTTTCTAATCTTTGTGATTTCTTCGTTTCTGGATTGGTTTCTCCATTCGTCCCTTGCTCCCCTTGTCCATTGCTCACCATTGCTTGCTCCTCTTCTCTCTCATCTTAATCGAGGATCTCCAAGTATGCACACTTACTCTATCATAATCCACAGCCGCATTTGCTCGGGGAAATCGGTGGTTGATTTTGATCTTCTCCATCATTTCTCATATTCATCCTTGACGATTCTCCGCTTCATTCCTCCTTTCTCCGCCAAGTCTCCCACTTCTTCTTACAATCGTTGGTTGCCTTTGTACATTTCTTCTTCTAGCCATTTTTCTTTTCTTGAATTCTTGAGTATCACTCCAAATCTTTTCTCTATTAATCCAAATTCCTTTCGATTCTTTGCGTCAATTCCTGCTCCTCTCCCTGTTTCTAGCGCATATGTAGTAGCAGGTTTTCCCACACTACACCCCTTACTCGATTTTGCTTAATTAGTCCATTGAAAGATGTAAGATCAATAATATTTATTGATTGAATCCATGAATTGTTTACACAAGAAAATAGAATTACACTTAGAAATTAAAACACTCTTAAACTTTCTCTCTCCTAATGACTTGCCTAACAATTCCAAAAAGATCTCTCCCCTTTTACAGACTCACTTAGCCCTTTATATAGGGTAATACATAGTGGATGACAGCTAAGCTACCCTTTATTTTCGGGAATGTCTCGCGAAGTGTCGCAGATGCACAAACATTCACTCTCGCGACACTTCTTAACCCTCGCCGGATCTCACGTCTTTTTTATGTCCGGCTGTCGTTATTCTTTGCGTCGCTTATTTTAGCTCTCTGCGACTGCCTCGCGACATCGTTGTTTATTAACCCCGCGAGCCCTGTACGTTGCGATATTATGGTCCTACAGGCACATGCCAACACGTATCGCAGGCCATATTTCCAAGCCGCTATGCCTTTGGCCCACGCCAAATATAGCGCCCTAGGCTTGCAAGACTTGCAACTAGGTCAACATGGCCGTACGTGCCATTGGCACATGCCAACACGTATCGCAGGCCATATTTCCAAGCCGCTATGCCTTTGGCCCACGCCAAATATAGCGCCCTAGGCTTGCAAGACTTGCAACTAGGTCAACATGGCCGTACGTGCCATTGGCACATGCCAACACATATCGCAGGCCATATTTCCAAGCCTCTATGCCTTTGGCCCACGCCAAATATAGCGCCCTAGGCTTGCAAGACTTGCAACTAGGTCAACATGGCCGTACGTGCCATTGGCACATGCCAACACGTATCATGAGCCATATTTCCAAGCCGCTATGCCTTTGGCCCACGCCAAATATAGCGCCCTAGGCTTGCAAGACTTGCAACTAGGTCAACATGGCCGTACGTGTCATTGGCACATGCCAACACGTATCGCAGGCCATATTTCCAAGCCGTTATGCCTTTGGCCCACGCCAAATATAGCGCCCTAGGCTTGCAAGACTTGCAACTAGGTCAACATGGCGTACATGCCATTGGCACATGCCAAACACACACGCTGGTAGCCTAACTTGCAAACCGTGCAACCTACCACCAAGGCATTTCGCACATGCCATTGGCACATGCCAAACACACACGCATTTGGTAGCCTAACTTGCAAACCTGCAACCTACCACCAAGGCATTCCGCACATGCTGTTGGCACATTCCACACACGCCACTAGCAGCTCTGGCATTACCACTTACGCTCGAGGTGCAACTCGCAACGAAGGCATTCCGCACATGCAATTGGCACATGCCACATGCGTCCCTAGCAGCACCACTTGCACGCAAGATGCAACCAACACTCGAGACATCAACACAAACTTGGGGATGCTTTCTAGGGTTTTGGTTTGGCGGTGACAGCATGCAGCGTACACTACGCTCACATTAAGAAAGCGTGAAAAGGAATAAAGCGGTCAAATAAAAGAGGAAATAATGGTGAAAACGTTTTCACCCATTAACACCATGCGGTTACCACCTCCTCCCATTATTTCACCCTTTACTCTCTTCCTTCATGAGGTCGAGTACGTTTCAAATCTCGACTTGTATAAATAGGTCTTACCTATTTGCACCAGACACAAGTCTCGGTCGGAGAGAAAAATACTACACTCTCAGAAAGGCAACTTTGCAAGCTCTCCCAAAAGCTTCCACCTCTTGCAAGCTCCCAAGCTTTCACTTTTTGATACAAGTCGAGATACTACTCTCCCAGAATTATTCTGGCCTCAACACCTTTCTTTGCTTCCCTCCCCAAATCAAACCTTCTCCTCCACTTTGTGACCGAAGCAAGTCTGGAACGGCCATTTCTTGGTTTAGGCCGGACTTGTACAGATTGATCTCTCGAATCCATAAAGTGCTCACGTGCAGCACATTTGTTTAGGGTTTGAACCAGTTTCTCACTCACCTACCGAAATTACCGAAGTCGGCAGAAACGATTTTTACCCATAAACAGTAACATAAACAGAAGGGTGATTGTTAAAAAGATTATTCAGATGACTAAATCTCCTATCATCATGCATCAAGAAACAAAAATAATGCACTTCTCTGTTCATGACATCAATCAGATTTGTGGTAGCTCTAATTATGGATGGACTTATCAGCAATCTTTAGGTGCTTCTGGTGGTATGATTATTCTATGGAACCAAGACTTTTTGGAGGCGAAAGAGTCTTTGGTTGGTGATTACACTCTTTCAATACACTGTGTCAGTAAAGCAGATAATTTTGAATGGGTTTTGACCAATGTTTATGGTCCTAATAATCCTTATGAAAGAGCAGATTTTTGGGAGGACTTAGACAATATTTGCAGCTATTGGGAACTCCCCTGGTGTTTAGGAGGTGACTTCAATGTCATCACCAAGAGTGATGAGAAAGTAGATGTTCAAGAATCACAAGAAGCATGGAAGATTTTTGTGATTTTATCAACCAGCATGATCTCATTGATCTACCTATCAAAGGAGCAAGATATACTTGGTCCAATGGCCAATCTATTCGTGTCATGTCTAGGCTTGACAGATTCCTTATCTCCCCTTCTTTTGAAACCCAATTTCATTTTGCCTTACAACTAGATAAAGCCAGACCCACTTCAGATCATATTCCTATTCTTTTAGACATCTCCGATCCTTCTTGGGGACCTAGTCCTTTTAGGTTTGAAATCATGTGGTTCATGGAGAATGGATTCATAGAATTATTAGAAGAATAATGGTATTCTTTCTGTTTTGCAGGTACCCCTAGTACTCTTCTTTGGTGTAAGCTCAAGGCTTTAAAGGAGAAGCTCAGGGAATGGAATATCACAACTTTTGGTCACACCACTAATAAGCTGAAGGAAATATTATCAGATATTCAAGCTTATGATACTCTTGTTGAAGAAAATCCTTTATCTGAGGTGCAATTATAAGACAAACTTAAATCTGTGCAATAATTTGAACATGTTACTCAAATGGAGGAAGTTTCTTGGAAATGAAAATCAAACAATAAGTGGCTGAAAGAAAGTGACATGAATACTTCTTGGTTTCTTAGACAAGCTTCTGCTAGGAGGAGGTTCAATAGAATCAAACAACTCTATATAGATGGTTCATTATAGGATGACAGGTTCAACCTACAACAACACATTGTTGGTTTTTATGAAAATCTATTCAAAGAGGAAGAGATTATTAGGCATGTTCTTGAGTGCATTGAGTTTAAGAGTATTTCTGATATTGAGTCTACAATTCTTGATGCTAATTTATCTTCTTGTGGTTAGCACTTTTTGATCCTGATGACCCCTGATTATTAAATTTCTTCTGCTATATGATTCTTCGAGGTGACTAATCTCTTCCATTGTCTGGCTGAAGACTTTAAACTTAGCACTTCTTGGGAGGTAACCCAATATTCATGCGACATGGTAATATCTTTCCTTATCTCTTTTGCTTCAAATGGTAACAGTTTCTCCTTGTTCATGTTTTTAATTTCATCTTTAGAACATTGAGGACAATGTTAGATTTAAGTTTGGGGGTATGGGAGAAACTTTTTAGTTGCAATAAATAAACTTCATAGCCTAGAAATTTATGCTAAGGATAGCACTAACCAATCTAAGTGGATGGAAACATCTTGGTTGTAGGAGTTGAGGAACCAATCTGATTAGATGGAAACATCTAGAAGAGTCTATTCATAAAAGCACAGAGCTCAGGTGTTAGAAAAGAAAACATGGTAGTTTCGCCATATCCTCGTGATGGAAACATCGAAAGAATCCTGATCACTTCTCTTTCTTTTTCTTTTTACCATTGCTAGGGTGAAATAGAGTGGCTGACATACCCAAAAAAAAAAAAAAAAAATAGACCAGACCATCAGACCAACCAGAATAAATACAATAAAGTCGACCACTGGTACCCTTGTATATGCCAGCTGAGTTGACCTAGAGTTAGGATTATTGACCACTGGTTCCCTTGTATATGCCAGTGTGTTGATATTAGTCCAGACAAGTATCTCAGTCCATTAGGATAGGTTCACCTTAGTCAACATCATCCACGTTTTTCTCTACATCCATCTTCTTAATCTATCCATGTGATTGGTTGACTCCGGTTTATGATGTCCAGAAACTATCTGAGTAGAGATCTTTCACTTTATATGAATTTTAGTATGCTTGAGTGCAAACTCGTGTACAGCAATTGGAATTTCGCATCAGGGTACTTCCTCCTGTAGTCAATAAGTATGCCAACCAAGGAGATTCTTTAGTGCCTTCCAAGGTTCTGCGTAGATATCTAGGGTCTGGAGTAATGGTTTTGTGGGTACACCTCTGGTAAACCCTCCCGAGATTAACTCGGTCACTGGGGCCACCTAGTGAGTTAGAATTTTATTTATTATATTTGCTCGAGGACTAGCAAATAATAAGTTTGGGGGTATTTGATAGACGCATTTATGTGTCTAGTTTGTCCTCAATGTTTAGTATTGTTAGTACTCGTTTTTGTCCTTATTATGGTGTTTTCTGTGTTTGTAGGTATTTTTTGGAAATAAAGATTGTTGGAAAATTCGGCTCGAAAAGTTGCTCGGAACACCCCCGGAGGACATTTGCTATTCGGACTCCCACTTTGGATAAGGGGTAACCCAATTAATAAGGGGTACCCAACTGATATTCGCACCCCCAGCTGTTGGATAAGGGCTGACCTTCTTCTTCATTTCGAATTTTGAGAAGTGGCGGGAAAAACAAGTTCTCGCCTGGCAGATTTAAGGTTGAGAATTTAAGCATGTTTCGGTGAGACTAAATGGCTGAGATTGTTTGGGTAGCTACCTTTGGGCCTAAAAGGGTTGTTATGGGTCGATTCGTCGTCCAAATTTGGCTAGATAACTCGTGTTGGAGCAAAACAGAAAAGCAGATATTCACGGGATTGCGTGAATTACAGGGAGTTCTACACGTGCTTGGAAGATTTGAGTCACCATTTGGAGCGTGCAGAAGATAAATAATGAGATTTGACAGCTTCATAGCGTGTGAAAATCAAAATTAGAGGTGAAAAGGGAAAAAATATCCTGTATCTTGCATGGAGAATAATCAAAAATATGTTGCAATTACTCGAGATATTTGGAGTTGTTGTGGCTTATAAATAGGTGTTGGGATATCAGTGAGAGGTGACAGAGAGATTGGGAGAGTTGCAGAGCATCAGAAAGTCGAGAAAATCAAGTGGCAGGAAACCACCATTTCTGCTGCTATGAAGAACACGAAGAACATTGACCCACACCCTTCTGTCGTTCATGCTACAGTGACAGCGACACAGATACGTGGGTCTTAAAACTACAGCAACAGCGACAATTTACATTTATCGTTCTCTGTAACAGTCCTTTTGTAACAATTATAATTGTTACAAATCAGGCTTTTCATCTTTTCTCCCTTGTTCATCATTTGTAAACCATTTTTGAGCATTAATAATGATTTTTTAGCGTGTTTCCAACATGATGAGCTAGAACCCATCACTGGGACGACGGAGGAAGTTGTTTTGCACCCATGTGGTAATTCTATTTAATTCCTTTATGACTATTTGCACTATTATAATTGATTTATGATTTTTCTTGAATATTTGTGAATTCGTTAGATGTCGCATGCTTAGTCTTAGGTACTTTAGATGCGTCATGCTTGTGAATTACATATATTTCTTTATAAAATCTACCTTGGCAAAGAATTAGAGTCGATTTTTGTTATTTTATGAGCTTTAATTGTCCGGAATTAATAGATGAACCGCATGAATATGAGAATTGGTGGAATCTCGAGTCCCGGTAACTCTCTTCATCTTGTGACATAAATTGTATATTTTCTCTTTTTTTATTATTTTCTTTATTAAATCCTAGAATCGATTTCAACAAGTCCGAGTGAACGACAACTCTACTTACCACTATAAAATTCAATCATTCAACACCCATCTTCATAGGTTGTTTAGACCTAGTCTTTTTTTGTAAGGATCTAACTTTAATTTTCTTTAGAAATCAACTTTTTAGGAGATGAGTTAAACTTACATACCTCGGATGCATTTGATTTCTGAACAAGTTTGCTTGTTTGCCAATCGATTAGCTCTCCGTTGCACTTTATTGACATATCTTACTTTATGTTTGTACTTGAAATAATTTGAGAGTACACGACCCTTAATAGTACAATAAGAACATGTCAATATCGAGGATGGTTCAGGTACCATAGCCGAGCAAGCTGCTAAACAAAGTGAAGTTCCTTAAACATATGAGATTGAATTTTCAGTAGACCGTTTTATCCCCCAAAGTAGTCGAAGAAGTTTCTCCTGGAAGAATATCAAGATTGATGAACGTACTGCTACAATTATCAAAATTAATATTTTCACCAAGGAGTGCTACACTTGATTTTTCATTTTCAGTCGAATCATAGTGATCAGACATTTCATCAAGAGTTGCAGCAAAACCTTTACACTTGAAGCACTATGGCATATCCTCACCATCATCAGTGTCGATAGTATCCCTGTTTTTAGGGGGGACACGATCATAAGGCTTCAATGATGATATAGGTTTATTTCTGGTGAACCGTTTATTTCTCTTCAAAAGAAGATCTCTAAACTGTCTTGTGATCAGAGAGACTGAATTGTCAAGATCTTCATCTGATGAATCAGTCTCAATAGAATCATCTACAGAGTTGACAACACTTTTACTTTTATCAAGTAATTTAGTATTCTTTTGTGCTTTGAAAGCAATATCCTTTCCAGATTTGGATATATGCTCGTGATCAAAGATATTTAACTTCACAACAAGAGTATTTCTGGAAAGTGCTTCAAGGTTATTTCCTTCAACGACGGGATGTTTATTAGAGTCGTATCTAGCTGGCAACGATCTGAGAATTTTCATCACAATGTCCTTTTCAGGAATAGTCTTACCCAATGCAACAGATGCATTAACAATTTCAGACACTTTGTGATTAAACTCATCAAATGAATTTTTATCAGCCATACGAAGGTTTTTCCAATTATAATTTAGGTTTTGAAGCCTAGCTTCTTTCTCAGAGGTATAATACGGTTTCTAAGATATCCCAAGCATTTTTACACCGAGTGCACGTAGTCACATGGTGCTGAAGATCTAGGGAAATGGCATGGATGATAGCATTCAATCCGTCATAATTTTGCTTTGCAACGAGAATCTCGACAGGATCATACTAACCAATATCCTTTGCAACAATTACACCGTTTACTGTAACTAATGGAGGATCATAACCATTAACAACACGAACCCATGATTCAAAATCACGCGCTTGAAGAAAGGCACGCATAGCAATTTTCCACCATAAGTAATTCGAGCCATCGAAGATTGTTGATATGTTTATAGAGATAGCTCTTATGTCCATAGAGTCAGATCACTACAAACACAGACGTATGAGGTCTTACCTTGTTTGCATGATCTGATACGAATTGAAAAGCGGGGGTCTAACAACACCATCCAATATTTCGTTCGGTAAATGGGAATTTGATTTGCTCACCAGCTGAGAAAGGTGGCCTTAGAGTGAAGAATCTGCGGTATTCAATGAATCTATATTGGCTAAATGGAGTTGGAGATTTGGAATTGAAAAAGAATCTTTGTGGCATCCTGTAATTAATGAGAAATATGGAGACACTTCCTCGTTATGGGTACCTGAAAAAGTCAAAGGCATATATGATGGATCATCTTGCTGGAAGGTCATTGTTAAGTAAGCAGACAAGGTAACTCAATACACTTCTCTTATTATTCAAAATGGAAAATCAATCTCATTTTGGTCTGACATATGGGTAGGCAATCAGACTCCTAGAAGTTTTTTCCCTTCTCTATTTAAATTGTGTAATGAAAAGAAAGGCTCTCTTGCAGACCATATTAAATCTCGTGAAAATTTGGTAAGTTGGAACCTTCACTTCAAAAGATCTCTATCCGATGATGAAGCCGAGCAACTGATTTCGCTTTTGGTGATTATAGGCGATAAGCCCCCACAACTCTGTAATCTAGAGGACAAAAGAAGATGGCCTCTCTCCACAACTGGTACTTTTTGAACAAGTTCATTATACTTAGATCTTCACCAAGGTACTGATCAACCTCATTTTCCTTTTAAGGCCATACAACAAGGTTCCCTCAAAAGTTAATTTCCCTTGATAGATTAATCACCACAAGCACAGATAAGTTTGTTGAATGGGGTTCTCTTTATGTCAACACAAGTGTCTTATTTGTGGTAATGATGAAGAAAACACAGGACATTTGTTGTTTGAGTGTTCTTTTTCCAAAAGAATGTGGAATTAAGTCCTTCCATCTTATGGTATTAACGGTAATTGGCCTTCTATTGTCCCCAATTTGATGCAAGTCTGGCACACTCTAAGAAATGAGGAAGATGATAAGAAAATTTGGTCACTTGTCCCTGTCGTTGATCTTTGGTCTATTTGGAATGAAAGGAATTCAAGAATGTTCGATTAGAAATCTACAAACATTGATCAAGTATGTCAAAATGCTAAAGCTTTACTTTTATCTGGGGCTTCAAATATTTTTAAGTCTAGTTTAAGAGGGAATTCGAGATATTTGTGTTTGAATTGGGATGTAATCTTCATTTGATTTTTTCTCTCTTTCTGTTTTTTCGCTTCTTTTAACTTCTTGTAAGAAGCTAGCTTTGCATATTCTCCCTCTTTTCTAAAAAAATTTCTTCTTTATCAGGAAAAAAAAACAACCCAAAACTGCAATAATATGTTCACATAGTAATTAACTCCAAAACAATGAAAATGATGACCCAATTAACAAGTGCCTGACACCCTAACAGGCCCCTAACGTATCTAATTATCTAAGAAGAAAAAAAACATATTCAGCATCAACCCTCATGTTGTTGCTAAGCCGATTGGACAATAACTACAACAGCAACGGAACCCCACAGGTCACGAATATGCCTCTTTGGGAGCTCCACTAGCCCGATATACTAGCGTGTGGAAAACTCATTTCATGTTTCGTTCCTACCAAATATGGGTTCTAGAAAATGGAGTCGACACAGATAAAATTAGCTAGCTACATCATGTTTCATCACAGATAAAGTTAGCAGGACATCTTCAGTAGTGTTATTGTTACAAAAACGAACGACCGAACAAATTAAGCTATTGATCACGAAAACATAAACATGAGCAAGTTACTTAAACCACTAACTATATCTGTAATTGAAAACAACGTGTCAGCACAAATAAAATTAGCGAGTCCTTCTTATAAACATGAATACTTGCAATAACCATGCAATTTTCCACTTAGCCAGAACGGAAACAAGATTTCAAGTTGAAAAAAGATATATGTATCAAAATTTGAAATTCAAACCAGAACAGCTTAAATCTCATCTCATCATCATAGTCAAGACATGAATAATCACCATCCCAAAACTAAGTAACCAAGAAAACCAACATTAAAAAAAAAAAAAAACTTTTGCAACATAAATTGAAGAAAAATGAAAATTAGAACTGGAACTGGAAACAAACACAAGTCAATTGAAAACCCATAAATTATAATCCCGAAAAGAAATCCAAAGTAAAGTTGTAGAAGAAGAAAAGAGCTAAATTTTTTGGTTTAAAATAACTTCAAATGAGTCAGCCTTGTAAGGTTAGGTTATTTGGCTTAAAAAGAAAAGAAAAAGGCATGGATCAAAAGAAACCTACCGATTGTGAAATAACCTCAGATTACAGCCCCTAATTCTTTTGGGACTAAAGACTTCAAATGAGTCAGCCTTGTAAGGTTAGGTTATTTGGCGAAAAATAATTGACACAAAACTGAATTTTATACTCAAAATTTAGTTCCTCATAATGACATGGAATTGGACTTGTAAATTTGTAAAGTGAAATTGTAAAGTTCGACTGGTTTACTGTTTTAACTCGCCGTATTCCGATCCCGATCAAATTTTACCTATAATCAACAATTCGGTAATTTAGCAGGGTGTCCCGTATAAAGAACAGTTGGCGCCTCTCACCACATACAACTAGTTACTCCACGTGTTAATGACGCATGGTCAGCAGGTGTTCAAAAAAAATTTAAAGAAAAAAAAGTAAGGATACTCGTAGGCTGCTAAGTATGATTCTGCACGTGTCATTAGGCTGTAAAAATAGTTTTACTCGGCTTGGCTGCTTTACAAACGTCCAAATTCAAGGCGGCGACTTCTGTTGCCCCATCTTCCTCTCTCCTTAGAGCAAGTCTTATGGTGGAATCCAACCTATTCCAAGTGTGGAAAATTCATGGAATGTCAAGTCTAATGGCTTCCAAGTTGTGGTCTTCCACAGAAAATCCAAGCAGGGTTCCATGATTTGGTGGAATGGTCCGTGGAATCCATAGAAACGCTAATAAGAATAGCGCGCTAAAAGACAAAAAACGCTATTAAGAATGGAGCTTAGCTCCATTAAGAATAGCGTTTTTTTTTATCCGTAGATTTAAACTGAGTTGTTGAGAATCTAACGGCTGAGAAAAAAAAGCTCTATTAAGCTCCAATAAGAATAGCGTTTTTTTAGCGCTATTAAGAATGGAGCTTAGCTCCATTAAGAATAACGTTTCTACTACCATTACACTTGCGCTTCCATCCACAGTTCCAAGTGCTGAGGTGGAGTGGAAGATGGATGGATTCCACCATAAGACTTGCTCTTATCTCAAATAGCATCAACCATCACCACCGTCTCTTCCAATCTCCGTCGGTCTCTCTTTCTACTACGAATTTAATGAACTTCTGGGTTGTCTGTCATACTCGATCTTCTGCTTCTTCTTAGTAATTTTATTAATAATCAAAATCTTAGATGTTTGTGATGAGTTCGATTATAATTGTTTGTTATCGGTGTTTGTATGATTGATTGAAGTAGAATTAGTTAAAACCTGTTATCAGTTTGTGTACGATTTATTGAATGAGAATTGTATTGTTACGGTGGTGTTGATGTTTTCGCGGGTTATGGTGGTGGTGGTGGTGGTGGTGGTGGTGGTGGTGGTGGTGTGGGGGGGCGGTTTATGGTGGTGTTGCTGGTGTGGCAGTGGTGGTGGAGATTCTGATTATTATTGTGATTAGGGTAGAGATTTTGGCTATGAACGATTAGGTTGGAGAATTTGGTGGTGGTGTTGGTTACGGTGATGGTGAAAGAGTGGAGAATCTGTTGGTGTTGGTGGTAGTGATGGTGGCGGTAGTATTTTTGGTTGTGCTAATGGTGGTAGTGTTACTGGTGGCGGTGGTGATGGTGGTGCTGGGGATGTGCAATGGCGGTGGTTGTAATCATGTTGGCGAGAGAGATTTCTGCTGTTGTTCGTTTGGTAGAAAGAATAGAAGATTAGAGATAGGAGGAAGAAGAAGATAAAGGGAGGAAAGAATGAAAATTTTGGAGGTGGTCGGGATTCGACCCCAGGACCTCTAAAACTATTCTCGTGTTTTTGTGTTTTTCATTTTACAAAAATGTCCTCGACATTTCAGTTATTTACATCTGTTCAAAGAAGGAAAAAAATTAAGGAGGGACTATGCCGTCCTTTCATCGTTGAACCAAATCCAATCTTTTGTGTCTAATTGGAAAAAAATGTCACACTTCACATTGACATAAAGTCACCATATATAGGGTCCTCCCTCGCTTCGCTCGGTCGGCCCAATAAGGAGACCCATGGGTGCTTAGTAATACAGCTCAGTCTGTCTAACTAAATGTGAATTAAGAGCAGTTCCTATGGAATGAACAAATTTGGAGTTTGTTCATTTTGCTCCCACTATGGAATGAACAAACATGAAAAATGGATGTTCAAATCAACAAATCTGTTGCTTTGAACATTGAGTCGGAACATCCAGCGCGCGTCTGTGGTAAGGACGCGTGAGCCAATAAAAAATGCGACTGCAAATTATGTTATTTTACTAATATTTATCTCACTTTATCCTATTTTATCTCACTTTTGTCCTATTTTATCCCACTTCATCCTATTTTATCTCACCAAAATATTATATTTTATATTTTAACTTTATTCTACAAAGCATTTTATATTAAAAAGAAATACTAGTGGGGCCCTAGAAAACTAAATTTGTTCATTTTGCCCTGCTTTACCATAGTGGAGAAACCTGTTTGACCATCCACGTGGCTCAACAAAATTTTGAGTTTGAACATTACCATAGGAACTGCTCTAAGGCTCGAGAGAACAATGGCCAACCCGGAACGGCACATGTAATGAATGATCTGTGCTTTCCAGCTTGGACCAATTTACACTCCGAGGCACGAGGGAAATGCACATTTCACCTCAAAATTTCCTTTTGTGATTGTATTCTGTTTCCAAAGTTACGGTATACTCAATTCGATTCTCTTTTAGTGTTCTTCCCTCGATTAAGAGAAGAGAAACTTGTTTTGATTTTCAGACTAGGGGCTCAAGATCAAGAGAGAAACCATGGAAAGTCGGATTCGCGTGCTGCTTCTTCTTCTTCTACTTGCAACAGTTACCTGTAGTTTCCTAATGATGGAAACTGTTAAGGGTGACGACGCTTGCGAGTGCTGCATTAGACCTGAATGTGCATATTGTTGCAACAGAAAGAATAATATTTCTTCATCTTCAGATGGTGATCTTGTTACCGTGACTCCTGTTAAAGATGATGATGATAAGGATCGCGCTAATCGTCATGAATTCGCTGATGGTCATGATGCTTCTTCTCCTTCTGCATATGTTGCTGGAGGACCTGCTGATAGTGCTCCTTCTTTAACGGTTGTTTCTCATGATATCATCGATGATGTTGCTGATGCTATAGGAGGTTTCTTTGCTGGTGTAGCATTATTTTGGTATTGTATCCTTGGTGGTCTGATCTTAATCATCTGCCTTCCTTGTATTTTTATTTGTTGAGCGGCTCTGTAGGTCTATATTTGCAGGTATTCGGGTTTGTTAATTATGAATTCATGATACGATTATTATCAATTTCTTTTTCAGTAAAACGAAGTTTAATCCTTAAATTCCATATTGTTAGATTTCTATCTTAACTTTACGAAATTAAAACTGCGATGGAAGAGAGATCATTAATGCAAACTCAGGATATATGCCTGTATTCGTCGCTAGTTTACAAAGGGCCTGCCAGCGGCGAATCTAGAAACTAGACTAAGGGGAAGCAAAATCTTGTCAGGGGTAGCAAGAAAGCAAAATTAGAACCGTTTTTTGGGGACCAGCCTTTTTTTGAGGGGACCATTGTTTTATAAGGCCCCCTACCCTACAATGTTAAGGGATGTCCTAAAAATCATAAGATTACCAATTTGTCCCTTACCCTAATTAAAATTATCCCTAACCTAATAATCTAAAACAAAACCTAAAACTAAAAAACCAAAACCAAAAAATAGTTTCTATCAAAACTGCTCCCTATTCGCTTCTCTTCTTCCCCAAATACAACATCGTCTTCATCGACTCCATCGATTAATCGTCGATTCAAAAAAATTTCATCGTCGATTAATCAATCGACTATAACAATGGTTCTCGAAAGCAAACCAAAAGACTTCAAGGAGAAGGTCCTCGATTGGGACATCTAGCAAATCAGTAGAGCGATTTTGATTCAAAAAGAAGTTGAACAACCAAGTGAAGCCATAATCCTAAGTATAATAGACGGTTCTTCGAAGCCCGATTCTCGCCATGGGACCGATTCGCAGGTATTTTGCAACAAACCCATTGCTTTTAATTTGATTTTGATTCGTTTAAATGAATAGAAATCATCAAAATAGGGTTCAAATGGCGATTCTGAGTGCATAGTTCGGTTAGGTCGAGTTTCAAAAAACCCAATTTTGTTAACCGAACTTCCGAAAGGAAGAACACGAAGAAACAGATTCGGTTCTCTAGGTATCAAAACTAGGTAACCGAACTTGAAGTTCGGTTAGATCGCAAAGAAGCAAAAAAAAAACATTTCTAACCGAACTTAAAATTTTATAAAACAATTTTTTTTTACATGTAACCGAACTCCGCTTTTTTGCCTGCTAATATGAGTTTTTATGTAACCGTATGTCATATTGAGTTCGGTTTGTTCGCATAAAAATCTAACCTTAGAAAGTAACCGAACTTTCTAGAAAAAAAATAATGTCTCTTTAGAAAAAAACTTGACAAACCGAACTCTTCAGTAGTTGCAAACATGTTGAGTTCGGTTTGTTCGCAAAAAATGATGACAAACCGAACTCTTCACTAACATTTACCAATGTTGAGTTCGGTTTGTTCTCAAAAAATATTTGTTAACCGAACTATACTATGGTCCCCAAAATTAGAGTTGGCCTATTTTGTTTAAGCTAATATCTTTTGTTTTCTTGATTAGTGGAAGAGGCAAAAAACCAAACAAACCTTTCTTTGGAAGATCTAAGAACTCCCACCCCTCGAGGCAAAGTACATTGTGATGCCTGGTCACCGTGGAACCAAAAATGCTAAGTATAGAGGTGGGTCATTACCGGATGTTGTGATCCAAGATGGTGTTAATAGAGATAATGTTGACAACGTAATCCAACAAGTTAATGAAGAGATTGTGGAAGCGATGGGCAATGAAGAGATCGTGGAAGCGATGGGCAATGAAGAACAACATCAAGGTGGAGAAGGTGAACCAGACTGAAAGAGGAGGAAATGAGGGTGCCAATGATGGTGAACCGGTGAAGGAGGGGGAAATGAGGGTGACAAAGATGGTGGTGAACCAAATGAGGGTGACAAAGATGAGGAAGATGGAGATAAGGATGATGTTGAATCAGAGGAGGAGTTGGATGAAGAGGAAGTTGAAGAGGAAGAGGCACAAGTAGAAATAGTGCAAAAGAAACCTAGAAAGACGCCTAACAAGCCTTGTGCTAGATATTCTTACATTCCCGATGACAATTTGTGTTTGTCTCCAAAGAATCCAACTTATGGTACTCCGAGAGATGGAGGGGAGTTATTGATGGGCTACAAAAACTCATGGGCTGCCAAGATCTTTGCGGCAAAGGTATGGTTCAATCTTAACCATCAAGATTTCTCAGTCATCTTCTTTTATTTGAACTTATATTTTGACATATATTGTTCTTTTCTATATATTAGTATATAAGATAGTTTGTTGCTTTTGTAGGATCATACTAATGTTGTTCGTGTTTTGAAACGTCAAAAGAACAAGATATGGAATATAGAAAATGAGTGTGATGAGGTGCGCTTGGAGGTATTTGATTGTGTACTATGGAACGGGATACAACATGCGCACCAAAAATTTGATCTTGTCTTTATTCACGCATTTGCCGAGAGGTCTTATCCAGAGACGGATACCTTTCATCTACCTTTTGGTGAGATGGCAATTACTCCGGATGATTGTTTTAGAATCACATCCCCTACCAATAACGGGAACAAGTGTTCGAGATGGCTACGATCCTTCGATGAGTTTTGAACTTCTTGAAAAGCTATGCGAAAGGTGTCTAGGATGGAGCGATAAAAAGGCACAATGTGAGTTTAGACGAGCTAACAAAGAGCTTTGACGAAGGTGATGAGTATAATGAGTTCGAGGCAGGCATCGCACGTACAAGAAGAAGTTGAAAAAGATCAAGCTCAAGACCTTGTTTGATGAGTTTTCAGGGACGAAAGATTTGGTTGCTCGAGGAAAGTTGGTGATGACAGAGGAGAAGATTAAGCACCATGTATTGCTTATTTGTTATATCAACTAGGAACCATTTTCTTCCCCCGACAGATTCAGAGTCACGTGGTAAATGCTCATTACCTCCAGCTATTGGACCCCTTGGATGAGGTGAACAACTCTGTTGGGGCATTGCGGTGCTTTCATTCGTTCAAGAGGAACTCGAAAAGCTTCGAGGCTTAAGAGTCTATATTTTGGAGGCTTATACACCCTTGTTCGGGTACCCAGTTAAATTATCGTTTGTGTGTTTCAATATATAAGTGAATGAATGTGTATTGTTACTAATCATATTGCGAATGTATTATTTGTTGCCTCTTCTTATAGGTTTGGGTGTACGACCACTTCCTTAAACTTCAATTGTCTCATGCTCGCACTCCTTGGCCTTATTGGAAGCCTACAGTTTGGTAAATATGAATTTTTGAATTCACGAAAAAGAATAAGAAAAAAAGGTGTTGGAGTTGAGGGAGAAATTGGATACCTTTGATGGAAGATGTGGTTTTCCATCCTTACACCATTCCATCGATGAAGACGAGGAGGATGTTGAGGTTATTGATTTCTCACCTGTTGCGGGGTATAATGGACCGTTGTTTCATCCTGGAGGTTGTACAATGTATAATCCTCTAAGAGTATTAAGACAAGTTTCTTGTGTCCAAAGTGTCCCACAAGTGGAAAACTTCAACTTCAAGGTGAAGAAGCGGGGAACTAAGAACACCGAGTTGAAGTTCACCCACAAATACGATCTGCTCCATCGGTGGACCACTTTGGAAGAACTTTGGGGATTATCTTGTTCCAGTGAAGAGTTACAAGATTCTTTTGATGAGCCAAATGCCGCCGACGAGGATATATGGAATGGTATGAACATGTTTCTCATCCTCGTGTAATAAACGCTGTCCAACAAGCCCGTCTTTGAGAAGACAAAAGCGAAGGCAAGTGGAGAAAGAGGCTAAGAAAATTATGAAGCATACCCCTACGTGTGGTGATGAGGCCTTGATCTTGTGGAATTCGGCGGTAAGAAATTTACTCTTCTTTTTTTGTGTTTCAAATTGTTATGAAGTATTGAAAAATAATAGTTACTTATGTTTTTGATGAGAATAGGTGAAGGCAAGTGGAAAATTGTTGAAGAAAATGATGGCAAAAATCCGGAGTGGAGAGCCGATGGATACTCGAGAACAAACAGACCAGTACAACCAAATAACTAATGTTTTTAATCCCAGCCTTGTCGATACAAGCCGAGGTTGATCCAAGCCAGACCATGCCGTCGAAGAGGAGTCGCCAGACAAGGGAAGGTTCAAGTCGGATGGTTGAACAACAAAACAGTGGAGATGACACTCCTAGTGACGAAGGACGACCTAAAGCTCCTAAACGCAAGACTAGAAAAGTTTCTGGTAGTGGTCGTGGTAAATGAGTGATTGCAACAATTATTACTTTGGTTTTTCATGTTTGGAAGACTTTTTAATTGCGGATTTGGTAGTTTGGTTCCTTATATTTGGAATACTTTTTTATGGCGGATTTGGTAGTTTGTTTCCTTATGATTATTAATTAAATTTCTTAATTTGGTTTTTAATTTGTGTTCTAAGGGATTAGTTTGGGTATTTGACGATTAAGTGTTTCATTACATTCAAATTTTTAAGAAACAATTAGTTAGTTCGGTTAATATACTAAATCTCGTAAACAACCGAACTATGTATTCGGTTACCTACAATGTTTTTGGATCAACCGAACTTAATGTTCGGTTACATACAGTAAAGGGAACCTAACCGAACTCATGACAAGAAAATTTCTAAAGTTGAGTGTAATGTTCGGTTGCACAGTAATATTTTGAAGGTAACTTAGAACTATAATGTTCGGTTAAGCTGAGTAATGCGATGTAACCGAACTCGTAACAAGAAAATTTGAAAAGTTAAAGTGTAAAGTTCGGTTACCTGTAGAAAACGTAATCTAACCGAACTCAGAACAAGAAGTTACAGTGTAATGTTCGGTTCCTTGACAATATTATGCAGGTAACCGAACTTGGTACTCAGAAAAGTTCGGTTTCTTCGCTGATTTCGTAATGTAACCGAACTCACACCAGCTAAAATTGACCCAGTATTTGAATTCACTCATTTTATTGAATCGAAAAAACATACATGTAGTTGAAATAAAATAGAAGTAAAACACATAAAATTGTTCAATACATCGCCCTAGGGATTCTCTACGATTTTAATTATATTGGGCGAATTGCCATTCAACTTCCTCCAAGAGAGTGTAGCAGTCCTCGTGCAGAAACTCATGACCGTACCTTAATTCGTATTGGCTCCAGACCCAAAGTATACTTGGGAAAACAATTTTTTAAATAAGTTAGCGTTGTTGAATAATCATAACCAAATAAATATTTTTTGATGAGAGGCCTATTGATTCACAAACTTACTCTATTCATTCGGTCTTCGTTTGGCATAGCGTCCTTACGAGCTTTCAATTCGTTTCTCAACAGTACGCATTCATTGTATAAATATGCGTACCTTTCCCTTATTTTTGGAGCGTCCTCCTATAACGATTTTCGCTTAGTGCTTTAAAAACCTTAAACACCCGTTTCCACCAAGCATTGGTGTTTTGATCATCCCCAAAGTAAGGCCCTCTTGTTGGGTCTTCGTTCATTGGTCACCCATTGCGCTTCCTCAACGGAGTGCTTTGTGAGAGTGGTGTGTGCTCGACAATAGCAACATCTTCTAGATCATTGAACGGAGTTGGAGCCATTTTTAGTGTTCCAAAGTGATGAGTAGCCGATTTAGGAAGATTGAAAGTGATGGGTGAATAAGTTTGGTAGAGATAGGTCTCTATTTATAGCAAAAAAGTACCCAACGGCTAGTTTTTTTTAAAAAAAAAAAACGGTTACTTCTGCAATAATTGCTCCTACTAGTCAAAGTTACCGTTGGTTTTCAAAGTCGGCAATAACTTCGTCCAGTGTTCGGTTAACTGCAGAGTAATGCGATGTAACCGAACTTAGAACAAGAAAATTTGAAAAGTTAAAGTGTAAAGTTCGGTTACACTGTAGAAAACGTAATCTAACCGAACTCGTAACAAGAAGCAAGTGTAATGTTCGGTTCCTTGACAATATTTTGCGAGGTAACCGAACTTGGTGATCCAAAAGTTCGGTTCCTTATCGATTTCGTAATGTAACCGAACTCAAACCGGCTAGATCAAACAAAAGTTACGGTGATTAGTCTTGGTTACCCGATTTTATTTTGGTAACCGAACATTACAATGTAAATTTGGTGGTTTACACTTTGTTCGGTTACCTAAGATTTACGGAACCAACCGAACCTTTGAGTTCGGTTTTCTCGATGCATTTGTTATGTAACCGAACTATGTAGTTTGAAATTTGAATGACACTAATGTCAAGAAACGGCTATTTTTATAGCCGTTATACACCCGTGATGGTATAAATATGTGTCTCATAGATAACATTTTGTCTCAAATTCTTCTAATAATGGCAGCCACTACTCCTAAATTTACTCTAGATGAAGATCTATCTCTTTGCAGAAACTACATACTATACTATCCAAAGAGGGGTGAAGAACGAAGAATGAATGGTATTATGAGTCAAAGTTATTGGGGGAAAATTCATGAGAAATTCTGCTCCGACACAACAAACCCTCATAACCGTGATCAAATAGCATTGTTCCTTCGATTCGACAAGATTAGAGCTAGAGTTGTGGAATTTATGGCTTTATTTCGTATTGTAAGGCGGTATCGACTTAGGGGTGAAGGATTCTCCGAAATCATTTTAATATCAAAAAACGAATGGCGAAGATGGAAGAGAAAGGATTTCAAATATGAATATCATTTCCGCCTCCTTAAAGACTTTTTCATAACGCGTTTTGGATATTAAATGTTATGTAGCTTTAGTTTTAGTTCGGCAATGTCCTCTAATTTCATTTCCTAACCGAACTTAAGTCTTGATGTCTCCTTTGTTTGGCGATGTCATGTAATTAAGTTTCAATATGAAAAAACAAAAAAAAAAAAAATCCAAAATAACAGTCTCGTCTCTTATTCTTAAGAAAATGTTGAAAGCATAACCCAAAAATAAGACCTAATTCCAAAAAACACAATCTTTGATTCTTGTGTTGATGTTCAGAGCATACTTAGTATAATCAATGGTACATTTAATCATCCGCAAGGGAAACTGCACCCTCGTGTATGATTTTTTCCGAATCCTTCAAAGTTTTCCACATCTCCATGTTATGCTCGTACTTAATACACCATCCCAACATTGTGTCGGGGTTAAATCCTTGCCAATAAGAGTATCCGCATATCGGAGGCAGTGGACAATCGTCTTCTAACCGGAGGCCTATAAAATGGTTGTTGTTAACAAGCGCAATCACCACCCTCCTACGTTTAAGTTGCTCGACACATATCTTTATTTTCGGAGTGTATGTGAAACTAGCACCTTTTGAGAAATAGTGAACCACGCAATTGAATGCTTCGGCGATTAAGTGCCCACATATCGGAATGCCCATCCAATGATCCCTTGTGATTGGATCCCCCCCGTGGAGACGCCTTTGATACCTAATAAAGCGCACATTGAGACTAGCATCCTCATCGGACAACATTCGCTTGTAAAAGTCCGGGTTGTCCTTTAGCTTCATCAACATCCTTTAGGACATAAGTGATTTGATTATCATTATACAACTTTGCACCTTCAAGTGAAAGGCCCTAGTTGTTGTACGACAACGTGGAATCCGCAATTACCATCCTTGAGGACGTCCTCGGTGGATATGACGTACTTTCTAATATATGTAGGTAGCTCTTCCAAATACCTTATATCAACAAAAGTTGATGTATCATCAATTGGTCGACTTCTTTCTTGGATGCGGCATATTGGAGCCTTAAGCTTAACGTCTCGTTGAATTGGTTGGCTAGGTTCCGATGGAGTAGGTGGGGTTGGTTGCGAGCGTAACATCGGTCCTTTTTCTTCATATCCCGTTCACTTGTTTCGCCCTTTTCCACAGTATTCCTAGACCTTTTCTTAGAATCTTCTTGATACTTCGCCGCGGTATGCTCATGCCCACAAGGGTCTCTAGTAAAAGGGGTCATTTCACTTTTCCTCTTACCCAACACCTTTGCATATTCTCTTATTTTTTTTTTTGTTTCTTTGGTGATTGGCCTACCTTTGCCCTTGCCTTTTTTTCGGTTCGTGCACATTCTCCGAAGTGTGTGGATAAACAATTGGCCGCATGTCATCCCAAAAGATTTGCTTTTCGAGTTTGTTCATGTTCCGGTACATCTCGATAACGATTCTTCCCATCACATTGTCACCAAACTCTTCTCCGACATCGCCCTTTGGAGGAGGGACAAAACTTAATTGTTGCCAATATGGATCTATATCGCTTAGAGGGATTATGCCATGTTCATACTTAACTATCATATGGCGACAAGGGAGTCCCATAGACTTCATCATGTTGCAAACACACACCTCGTCCGGCTTGGTTCCCCATATGTCAATCAAATGAACCTCTACCATTAACCTCTTAATGCAAGCACGCGAAACATTATAATGAAGTCCCTTAAACAACCGAAGGTCCGCCATATTCGTGATGTTACCACCTTTGTCCACAATCTTTTTGTACTTCATGTTGCGGCTTTTTGAAACTTCCCTTTAATTCTATCAATCTCACGGTTGAAGTAATTCTCCATTGCATTAAACACAATCACAAAATTATCGACACATCCAAAAATATTTTTCTTCAACCGATGGTGAGCCGATTCTACCAAACTTGTCGCTTGATTCCCAAAGTGTTTATGGTGGTTGGTAAATGCATAAACGAAGCGCTCTTTGTGCGGTTCCAACCATTGCTTAACCACATACGTTACAATATCCTCGGGATATTCGGGCTAGACCAATGTTCGATAAATGCCGCAAGATTTAGATTATATTCTTCTTCGGTGAGAGACCAAGTCAATGACTCCCATTCACCGAGAAAGCAACCCATTTAGCGTGATTTATAGTGTATTGTATATCGAATTCCTCTTTTGCAGTCGCTTGTTCATCTTAGGTAGCTTACTAATCTCTTCAAATGCTTTCCTCTTTGGTGGACAAATTTGAGGCTTGCACCTATTCATCACATTACACCAAATATGGAACGTACAAAGCATATTATGTGCTAATGGGAAGACTCTCTCTATTGCGTTCATTAATGCTACATCATTGTCCGTCACTATAACCGCGGGGATATCATCATCTCGGTATATGGCCTTCACTTGTTGTAGCGCCCAAGTGTAACTTGGTTCTTGCTCATCTTCTAGAAAACAAAAAGCAACGGTAAACGGTGACTTCGTCGAGGTGCGACCAACAATATTCAACAATGGCATCTCGTATTTGTTAGTCTTGTAAGTGCAATCCATTATAAGAACTTGATGGAAGGATTGAGCCAATTGAACACTCTTCGGATGCGCAATGAAGAGATGCGTTATTTGATCTTAGGACCCACCTTCTTTTGAACCGCGTAGCCTTTCTCTTTAGCTACCAAAAACAATTGTTGCATCACTTTTCTATCCTTCCATTCAATCCTTTTAATTGTCTCAATTGCATTGTAAATGGTCGTCAAAGATGATACATTATCCTTGTTATCATCCTTTAGTAAGCGAAGCATGTTAAGTGGTGAAATTCCCATTCTCCTAAATTTAGCTATTTTCTCCATTTCTTGAGGAGTGAGCCGAGCGGCCATTGCATGTCCTTCAAGATCATCCGGACGAGGGTGGTTATGATGGCCTACCACCTTATCCATAGATAGAACCCATCCATTCTTTTTTTGCACTTACTAAATACTAGCTTGAACGGACATTTAGTTTTCTTTGAGCACGCCGTGTTCTTCCTCGTCGTCTTTCCTTTATACACATAACCCTTCTTCTTGTGACTAACATTGGGATCTCCACTTCTCTCACAAACCATTTCAAAACGAGTTTGGCTTTCTTTTCCATTCAAAACTAATACGCACATGGCTTTCTTGGCATGTTCTCTAGCCCAATTCTTCGCATCAATAGTTTCATCAAAAACCAAATCATTGACATAGTGATTAGATGTATCTTCTTGACATGCCAATAGGAGAAGGTTGATTATCCATTGGTATAGGTTGACATTCAATCTACAAGAAAAGGAACAACATCAATTGCAATCGTAAATAAGTTCGGTTACAATATTATTTTATCGGGCAACAAGAACTCATAGTTCGGTTGGTCAAGCAAGTTGACAACTAATCAACTTTACGTACACTAAATCAAAAGTTTATTGTACGTAAGTTCGGTTAGGTAGTGGGTTGGTATGAAGTGTGCGAACTAACCGAACTCATGGACCCTAAAGTTCGGTTATATGATACTTTTATCGGTATAACCGAACTCAGAGTTCGGTTTGCCAAGCAAGTTCAGGGCTAACCGAACTTTACGTACACTAATTCAATATTTTATTGTACGTAAGTTCGGTTAGGTAGTGGGTTTGTATGAAGTTTGCGAACCAACCGAACTTATGGACCCTAAGTTCGGTTATATGATTATTTTTCTGGAAAACCGAACTCAGAGTTCGGTTTGACAGCCAAGTTCACAACTAACCGAACTTTACGTACACTAAATCAAAATTTTATTGTACGTAAGTTCGGTTAGATTAAGGGTTGGTATGAAGTTTGCGAACCAACCGAACTTTATACACTAATGTGAAATATTATTTTACGTAAGTTCGGTTAGCTATTGGTTGCGAACTAACCGAACTCATAGACCCTTAAGTTCGGTTACATTTCACCAAACCGAACATAGCATCGTAATCCTATTTATAGAGTTCGGTTACTACTCCGTTAACCGAACTACAAAAAACCTCCATTAATGGAGAGTTCGGTAACCTGCGTGTTTAGAAAAAGTAACCGAACTACACTTTCAGATGAGTTCGGTTACATGTTCTTCACACAAGGTAACCGAACAAGCACAAATCTACTCTAAAAATTCACATTTTTTTGAAAATTTGGACCAATTCAACCAACATTACCTAAGTTTTGAGCATACCTCGGGTACCCCAATATTCTTCCTCCAGGTTGTGGTTGGTAAAATCCATCGTTTTCACCATCTCGAAATTGGCTTTGGGGAAGAATACATTCACCATCTAAGAAATTATCCATATCCGGATCATTGTGAAGATTGACATATACTCTAGGAGATGAAGGAGATGTAGATTCAGATGAGCTATCATCAATTGAATCATCACTTGAGTAGTCTAGATTAGTGAACTCAAAAAAAATTTTATTTTCCATGGTTTTGTTCTTCAACTTCTCAAACTTCTCTCTCTCAATAATTCTACTTCTTTTTAAAAAATCTGATTTTTTAAATCTCAAATCTTTATTCAAAATAATTTCACTAATCACACTAACTAATCATTAACCAAATATAATCAGAGGGTAGTTTTGGTATTAATATAAATATTTAGATAAGGGGTGACCTAGAATTACTTCTAATGTCTTACCCAAAATAAAACAATGGTCCCCCCAAAAAAAGGCTGGTCCCCAAAAAACCGTTCCAAAATTACGCTTGGAGATTATTTTGGGCTTAAGAATTTAGGCTTGGAATCCAAATGAGTAGGGGTAGCAAGTGCGCACCCTTGCTATAAGATGGATTCGCCACTGGGGCCTGCAAACTTCTTAGGATTAGCTGCCAGCATTCATGTTCTGACGGTTCTTGCAATCAAGTCCTTTGAATTACCGGTTGAATGTCTTAGTCGTCTAGACGGTATTGGTAGTACTTGTACTTGAGCCGGTGGCTCACTTTTCCATTTGTTTTTGGGGTTAAGTTCATCCACCACTAAAACCTGACATAGTTGTGGCAATATTTTGGGGTTCACTTGCAGAAACAAAAAAATTTACAGTACTTTATATGTCTAGAGGAAACGTATAAAATTGCCAAGCGTACCATCTGGCCATCCCAAACTACAAAAAGGGTATTACTGGAAATAACCTTTCTAGAAGTAAGAAAATCTGATTTCCAAGAATTTAAAGCTATCCGATAAAGATTGCAATATCCAACACAAGATAATATTAATTTATTCTTTCTTAAACTCTATACCCTAGTTAGTAAGTTCGCGAATGATTCAATTTTTCCGTATCACGAATTTTACCGTCTTATTCGCGTATGTTTGCAACTCCGAACCCAAGACGCGTATTATATGGCATTCCCAGATTATTCGCGAATCGTTCACGAACTTTACGTATCCCGAATAATATGTCCGCTTAATTCTCCAGAAATTCTTTAGCTTTTACGTTTTTAAAGACCCCACTTTTTGGGCTTTATTGCCTCCCGAGCATACACAGTCCTATATTAGACATTGTTGTAACTTTTATCAAATAAAAATGACTGAAGAGATTTGAAGGTGCATCTAAACCACTATACCACGTCCTCTTGGATGATTAATATTGTATATATTATTAATATCATCATATTAAGTTTATTTTTTCTTTAAATAACTCTCAAATATACATAAAAATTAGTCTATGTCCTTATAAATAATAATTATTTATTATAATAGATCCGAATTTTCGAGTTCGAACTAACATTTATAAATCGAATTATACACGTATGTATGTCGTTAAATTCTTGACTTAATCACGTCCCGTTAACCGAATTTTGGACCGAATTTGGGTTTTACAAAACCGTATAATACTCGTACGTTTGCCGTTCCGTATGTTTGACGAATCCCGAATTGCTAACTAGGCTAATATTCACTGTAGTCAGCCAGTGCCCTGCTTGTCTAACCAAATTGTCAAGAGTCAGGACTGGACAAGACGCGAGACATTTATAGTCAGCCCGGACCAATTTACACTCCGTGGATGAGGTAAATGCCTTTTTCACCTCAGAATTTCCTTATGTGATTTGATGACTATTTTAGGGTTCTTTCAACGAATTCATAAAGAAACTTGTTGATCAATATATTTCCAAATTAAGAGCTCAATTTATTTTATTTTAGTTTTTTTTTTTCTTTTTCCCGTGAAAACTTTATGATGTATATTGGTAAACTTTGACTTTAAGTATAAATTTTCTTATGAAAGAAAAAACAAAAAAAACAAGACTCATCGGAAGAAAAGAAAAACTCTAAGAGAAACCATGGAAAGTCGGACTCGCGTGCTGCTTCTTCTTCTACTTGCAACAGTTACCTGTAGTTTTCCGATCAAAAAAAACAGTTACCTGTAATTTCCTAATGATGGAAACTGTTAAGGGTGACGCTTGCGAGTGCTGCATTAGACCTTAATGTGCTTATTGTTGCAACAGAAAGAATAGGTTCAACTCCAATGTGGTTGTCAAAGAAGCAGTGACTCCTGTTAAAGATGATGATAATAAGGATCACGCTAATCGTCATGAAGTCGCTGATGGTCATGATGCTTCTTCTCCTTCTGCACATGTTGCTGGAGTACATGCTGATAGTGCTCCTTCTTTAACGGTTGTTGCTCATTATCATACTGCAATAGGAGGTATCTTTGCTGGTATACCATCATATTGGTATTATATCATTGGTTGTCTGTCCATATTGCTTCTTTGTTTTTGTTGTAGTTGAGCGGCTGTGTAGGTCTATATTTGCAGGTATTCGGGTTTCTTAATTATGGGTTCATCCGTTCATGTTAATGAATTGATAAAACATCTTTACTTAGTTTATACGATTATTATCAATTTCTTTTTCAGTAAAACCAAGTTTAACCCTTAATTCCGTATTGTTAAATTTCTATCTTAACTTTACGAAATTAAAACTGCCATGGAAGAGAGATCATTAATGCAAAGTCAGGATATATGCCTGTATTCGTCATTAGTTTACAAAGTGCCTGCAAACTTCTTAGGATTAGCTGCCAGCATTCATGTTCAGTACTTTATCCATTGATGGGTATGAACCTGGTATGTCTAGAGGAAACATATAAAATTGCCAAGCGGGAGCGCAATATGGTATTATTATAACAGTGCCAGAATGAATAACAGACGTCGTTGAGTAGATGAAACAACAACAATCACTTGAGTATTTTGGTAAGAAAGGGGAAGAGCATTACATTCTAGGTATATAAATCCTACCAATAATCTGAAGAATATTATTAGATGCCATGAAACTTTTTGAGCCTATTTCAACTCTCCCATCTTCATGTTGTCTTCGACTTCACTGGTGAAGGAAGCAACTGCATAAAAAAAAATGCAACGAAAGTCATTATAATTTCCACATTGAAGAAGCAATAACAGAAAATTCAAAGCTCAACAGAATATACGCAAACATCGTCTATGAAGTTGCAAGTTAATCATCAATAGAGAATCTAATAAGGCTAGGCACGCTAGGACATTTAGAGTTTCTAAAATTTGGTTATCTCATCCTCCAAACTTTACTGTTAGAACAATCTTAGAAGATAGAAACAATGTTATGAACTCCCATCTTTAATAAAATTACTTAATTGCATCGAAAAAAACATTCAAAGCTCAAGAGGAATAATGGAGAAGCTGGGGTGTGCCAAACAAGAGACATACCTGATAACAAGAAATGAGCGAGGTGGTAAATCCAAGGGCCCCTGTTACACGAGGAGTTACTTTCTTAGGTGCTAATTGAAGTAGCCCAATGGCAACAAATACGTCAATAGCTGATTTCACGAGAGCCAATGTCCGGGCATTTGATTGTTTGAGCTTGGCCTTGTATTCCTCGTTCTAAATCATAGAGAGAAAAGACAAAAAGCTTTAGAGAGAGATAGAACAGAAAACAAAATCATCAAAAAAAAAAAAGAATTTTGTTTGCAGACACTGAAAAATGGAACATACTTGATACTTCTCACTGCTCTTTAGGTCCTTCTCTATTTTCTTCATCGATGATGACAACCTTCCAAGCTCACCAAGCTTTAAGAAAAGGAAAATACACAAGGGAAATTCATTAAATTTCGCGAGCATTGGAATCATTTCGGTTCTAGAGCCAAATTTAAAATGAACTAAAGTATCTACGGAGCACAAAGATACTCAGTATAGGATGCTCCAGGAGGAAAGCACAAACCTCAGCCAAGGTGCCGCAGACTGAAGAACCCATCCAACAGAAGAGAGAGATTCGGCCCAGTAGATCTGCACGCTCTTTGTTCTGTAATACAATACACTTGTGTAAGTTTCAGCAGCCTATATTTCTTAATGTCTTAGCGCATACAACTAAATAACCAATAAAGAACTTAAAAGTTTTATCACCTTATAGATGCCTGTTCTCCCAAGCCAGACAATTTGATCCAGGAATAAGAAAGTAGATATCAACGCATTTTTGGACTGCAAAAAAGAATCACGTTAAAAACAGCACAGATGAAAAGCGAAAGAATTCACAAAATTTACAATCATACCTTTCCGAGTACAACAATAGGAAGAGGAGTTCCTTGAGGGAGTGGACTAATAAGACCATGCAAATCATTGACAAACTGCAAATTTCATAAGGAGAGTGTTACTCAAGATATGGCACCCTCGAGAATTAAAAGCAATGGACCTTTAAATCGATAAGACAGTGAGAGGAAATCCATGCGCAGCAGGACCAACAGAAAAATGGCAGACTAACTTGTTTTACATAAAGACCACAAAATAACTAGAACATCTAACCTTGAAAAGCCGAAAAACTTTTCTAGCCAAGCTAGTAGATTTGTCAACATTTGCTGCAGTACCAGGCTCTCCATTGCTCAAGAATTTGGAACCATACTGTATAGCCCTGCATATCTTGTCCCTGGCTTCAGCTTTGTTCAAGTATAAGACCAAGAGAGCAAGTTCCGCCCTGGTTGCATCTAGTGTAGTCATTTCCTACCCTGAATACACCTGATTATCAGAGAAAACACCCAATTTACATTCCAACCAGAAGCCGTTACAATATGTCCTCATAATAACACCTCCGAAACAGTTAAAGGCTGACCCAATCTACAAGTGCCCGACACCTTATACGAAATAACAAGTGTCCCTAACATATCTAATCTAAGAAAAAAAAGATATCCAGTATCAAACCTCATGAGTAACTAAGCTCTATTTGAACAATAAACACAACCACAAAGCAAACCCCATCCGAAACAATTGTTTATTACGGGGGTCTAATAGCCCCATATACCAGCGTGTGTACAATCTTATCTCATGTTTCCATGCCCACCATATTTCGGGTTCTACTAAACACAGATAAAACTAGCTACATCATGTTTGCTCACAGACAATTTTAGCAGGAGAACTTCAGTAGTGTGTGATTACGAAGATGAACAAACATATTAAGCTATTGACCATGAAAATACAAACATGGGAAAGTTACTTGAGCTAACTACATCTGTAATTGAAAACAACATGTCAGAAAAATTTACAATTAGTGAGTAACCATACAATTTTCCACTTAGCCAGAACTCAAACAAGATTTCAAATAGCAAAATACACATAATCAAACACTGAAATTCAAACCAGAACACCTAAAATCTCATCATCATAGTCAAGACATGATTAAACATCACAAAAACTAATCAAGAAACACCAAAAAAAAAAAAAAATCCATTTTTACAACATAAATTGAAGAACAATTAAAATTTCAACTTGAAACAAACACAAAATAAATGAAAACCCATTATTTGTATACCTGAAAGGAACTCGAAAGTGAGAGATTGAAGAAGAAAGGAGCTTAATTATTAGGATATGATGAGCACAAGTTCTTCTGAAGAACAGAAGAAAGTGGTGGTGTGTGTTACTATCTTTCTCTTTTAGCTTGTAAGTTTCATTGAGAGTTGTGCCACCAAATTTACTCCTCCTTGAACGTCACACCTTCCATTCTCTCTCATAATCTGATAGGGTTGGTTAGCCGACTTGCGGTCACCTTAAAATACCAACAAAAAATCACCTTAACATGGCAGCCAGCCTCCATGTTTTTATGTTTATCTTCTTGGTTTGTTATTTTGTACATCGTTGAAAGTCAAATGACTTTTTTGTTGTGAGCTTGAACATGGGAAATTGATGTTGTCACCAAGGATTCGGTTGTGAACATGGTTGGATGACTTTAAAAAAATTCATATCTAGCTGTGATGTTTTCTGAGGGTCAACTTGTGATCAAAGTCAAGTTTAGTTTGTAAAGTCAACTGTGGTACGATGTGCGCGTGAGTGTGCATTCCAATCCATTATACAGGTATGATTTTGGGAATCTTTTCTCGACTTGATATGGTTTAAGGAACTGAATTCTTGGTAATCCAATTCCAATTACGGGATGATATGGTCAATTCCTTGAACCAAATAATACAAATCAATTTTATGTAATTGACAATTTTGATTCCTAAAAATCTCATTCTTTTCGAAATAATAGATTTCATTGCATTGGTCTTACAGTGTAATGGAATTGGATTCCAGATAAAACTAAAAGTAATTGAATTACTTGAATCGAACGCTAATTTTTTGGATTTGAATTCTAGTTGTGATTTTATTTTTTTTAAGTCAAACTTGTGATCAAAGTCAAGCTTAGTTTGTAAAGTCAACTCTTGTAAGATGTGTGTGTGAGTGTGCATTGCAGTCCATAATAAGGGGATTTGTATATGATTTCAGAAGGTGGTTTTCCATTCCATAATTGATAAAGGGATGCCACGTACTAGTCTTAGCGAGGGGATATCATTCCATATAAAACAAGATAATCTTGGCCATTGGATTTCTGGACTGGTATCACCCACGCTAATATTGATATCATTTCTTATCAATCATGGGAGAAGAATGCTCTTGCAACACTTCATCCGTACTTTTTACCAAACTGCTTCTAGACAAAGAAATAAAAGGGTCAATTAGGGCTCATTCACTCCGCGTCCCCTAATGGAGAGAAATTCCAGCATTTGGGTTATGTACTAGATATATCAATCGGTGTAACCCTCGTTGCCTATCTTGATGCTTCTTACCTTTATATTACATGTACAAGTCATTTTTGAGCAAGAAACATGGCTTGCATTCTTGCTCTTAGAGGTACTTAAAGTACTCGAAGCATATGGATCTAGCACGCCTACTCTAAAAAAAAAAAAACATAACATAATTTTAAAAGACTTGTAGAAGTAAAAGTTTACCTTCTGTGAAGTAAATGTTTTTGCTTATGATTTCTGGGTCTAACTTTATGTTTTCAAGAAATAATAATGCTTGCTTCTGGTATCCAAATATCTTGTAAGAGTTTGAACGTTCAGCAGCAAATAGATAACACATGTGTAAGTGTCTAGCTGTGACATTATTTCTAAACTCACACATGTAAGTGTTCATCGTTGAGTTAGTCTAGACGCTTTAGTTCGTAAAGACACTTACAGGATATGTGCATGAGTGCGCATTCCAATCTATTACATGGCATTTGGATATGAATTCAGAAGTTATTTGTCGACTTAATAGCAAGGAGTTAGTTTAGGAATCGAATTTAAAATGATTCTATTCAGGAGTCGACGGTGGTGATGGTGTTTTTGGAGTTAACGGTACATAGTAGAGAAAAGCAATTCCATTTTTGTCACTTCAAAATTCTCATTTTCATAGATCGAAAACATCAACTGAATGAGAGTTTAAATATTTGATCTTAGATTTGTTTTATTTCTGGTGTGATGTTTTGGTATTGGTAATGGTGTTTTGAGATTGATAATGATAGTATTATTAATGATATCTCTTGGGATTAATGGTGCACTTTGAAGGATCATTCTGATCTTAATGACGATGGTCAATAAATGACTACTGATGGTTTTGGGGTGGTGGTTATGTTTTTTAGGGATTGATATTGGTGTTGGTAATGGTATTTTCTAGGGTTAACGGTATACGAAAGATCATTTTGATCTTGATGATGATAGTCAAGGTATAGTTGTTGATGGTTTTTGGTTGCTGAGCGAATATTGCTTGTGGTACATATTGATGCTTATTAAAATTGTTGTTCGCCTCTTGTGGACATTTTCAAATTGGTCAGATTGTTTCTGGTAATCATGATTCCTCTATTTGGTACACTGGGCTTGGTATTGCTACTTTAATAGTAGTAATTAATAGTGTCTCATGAGCTCAACTACGATGGAATTGCAACAATAGTGTTTATAGTGCAATGTGTCATGTATCCGTGGAAGTGTAATGGGCTTTAGTCTTTTTACTTTTATTAGCAACTTCTTTTAGTGAGGGTAATTTAATGAGAATTGGGAATAGTTAAGTTAGAAATAATTTCCTCGAGTTTCACACGTAAGAATTGGTGTAATAAGAACCGTTGATATACAGTTATTTCAGGTGAGGGTTAATCATTGTTAGAATTTAACAATCAATTCAAAACCTATTTTCCTTGTTTTAAAAGAAATTCAGGCTATGTTCATCAGAGAGAAGGTAGTACCAAATTCATCTAAGTCTTGTACTGATACAATACACAATCTTGATGGAGCGAAATAAAATTCGGGCATCAAGTTTTTTTTATCTACTCTTAGACTTTGCCTTTTTTTGTTTTTCTATTTTTGTTAGTGTAGAATTTATTTTAGTGTTCTCCTTTCTTCATATTGTTGTTTGTGTACTTGTTATTTACTACATGTAAATTCTCCATACATGAATAAAATTTTCTCTTCCAATTAAAATGGTATCTAAAAGTAAAAAAGTTTGCTTTTTGTGTAATAACTTATTTTTGCTTACGATTTATCAGACTAATATTTTCTTTACAAAGAAATGAAACTTTTCTTCTGGTATCCAAACACCCTCTAGAAATTTGAAATTTCAAGCAAATAGATAAGATCTATATGTGAGTGTCTAGTTGTGATGTTAATTATTTTTAAACGCACACTTGTAAGTGTTCATTGTTGAGTTGGTCCGAACACTTGGTGATTGTACAAAGAGAGTTACTTCGAGGACTAAGAAAGTTTTATATTTATCTAAATATATGGATTGTGCTTTAAGCTAAAGGATTAATTAATAAAAGAAAAGAAAAATAGAAACAAAATGGGGGCTATTAGAGGACTGTATGGTCGAACTCATAATTTTTGCTATCTCAAGCTTGTTGTTAATATTTTAGATATACAAAACTATATCTTGGTTTCTAGTCTACTAAAATCAAGTCTCGGACTAAGATTAGAGTATGGTAGTTGAGTATTAGACATCACAAATTAATCCTCGAATACTGAAGAAAAAATGAAGACATCTGCGAGAACTTCATCAACATAGGGGTACGTGAATACTGAAACGCTCTATTTACTCATGGAATTTACCATTCTATCTTATGAGACTATGTCGTGTGATTTTAGTAGATTAAGATAGCAAAGAAAAAATTTATAAATAGAGCGACTCTTGCAACCGGATTTCTAAATCTTTGGAATTCTTGTGCTCTAGTTGCTAAGCTAGAGTCGTCCTCCATAACCTAGGTTTCCTCTGAGAAACATAATTATGTTACGATTTTGAAAACTTCACTTAGGGATTAGTGAAACACGATCATATTATCTTTTACTTGATAGTTCGTGTATCTGGATCTTGTTCTTATTGATTTTTGAGGTTTTAGTAATCTGATATTAGGAATGAGATAGATATAAATAAAATAGATACCTAAACTCGGTCATATTATCTTTTACCTGATAGTTCGTGTATCTGGATCTTGTTCTTATTGATCTTCTCGTCTCATACTTTCTGATTCCTCAACATAGATGCCTAAACTCTTATTTGATTTATTAGAATTGTTATTGGGATTCGGTTGGTAATTCGGGATTATTAATTAACTAAGTGTAAGTATTTCGGATTTGTGAGGTTTGATGAACTTCAAAAGGGAAATCAAATTGGCTCATTTGTTAGAGATCGATTGGTATCAAAATTTTACACTGAGCTTGAAGCAACTATTAGGATGTAACAGACGCCAGCTAAGGGAATCAAGTGCGCGGAATCTTGCAATGTTCAAGTGACGTAATGAACATGACTGTAACTGAATTGCTTGAAGGGTTCATTTGGTCTCAACTATGTTCCATTTTAAATTCTGATAGTAGGCTAGTGTATATAACAATTTAATACAGTATGGTGTTCAAAGCTGGACGAGGTCCCGGGGTTTTTCTGCAGGTGCAATTTTCCTCATTAACAAAATTTCTGATGTCTTATTATTATTTTTTCCTTTTCCGCATTATATTGTTTTATCTTTATAATTGGAATAGCTCAAGTAGTACGTAACCAATCTAGATAGTTTAAGTCCATATTAATTGAGAGAAAAAAAAAAAAAACAAGACTCGTTCTAGTCGAATTCACATCTTAAAAGATAGGTTGCAAGTTTCGTAATTGTTAGAATTCGGATCCTCTTGATTTGGATACGACTAGATCGATCTTGGATATTGATTTTTGAGATCGTTCAAGAACTCTTATACACAATCATGTTCGTGGACATTTAGTATAAACATATTGATTGCGAAAGAGATAAGAGAAAACTAAATATACAATATCTTATTCAATGGTCTTTGCTTAGATACTTGTGATTGTATTAGGTTTTGTTGATATAGATTGCTAAATGAAAAAGTTGGTAGTGTACTTGGTATCCTCTCTTTTTTAGGAACACAAAGACGGAACCTCCTGAAGAAAGAAGCAAAAAGAATAAACAAAAATAAAAAGGATTGGAGTAAAGAGAAATTACATCAACAAGCTCATCTAAGGTATTTCGGTTGAAAATTCTTTTTCAGGAGCATTCAAGTAAATTCCATCTTTTGGTTTATTATTTTGCCTTTTTACTCTAGCAAAAAAGATTGAATATCATCTGATGGAGGATAAAGAGTATATTCTACCACCATGTTCTCTAATACTGGAAATGATAAAAATGTTGAATAATCATTTTCATTTGTATGCATGTCTAAACTATTAAATCTATTTTTATTTGCACTATCCATCATGACTAACTTCTGAGTGGAAATCCGTATTATTTGTGTTTTGCTTTTTGAGAATAAATCTCACCTTTCTCCTTAGATAAATCTTCTCTACGAGTCCCTTTCAAATAAACATGGCTCACATCATTAACAACTTTACTAACATGACTAGTAGTACATTTTGGGATTTCATTGACAACTTTTGTTGAAGTTTCAGCTTGCTTCTTGTGTAGCTATTTTTTCTACAAATTCAAGTCCAACACTACTTACCATGACGTTATCTCATGTATCTCTATGAGAATGCACTGTAGATAGCATGATATTCACTAATTCATGAAGATCCAATTATCTAGGATCTACTGCATGATCCTCAATTGCAACATTCATAACATTGAAGTCGGTTTGGTTATTCACAACCTTTATATATCGTGGAAGATCCCTATGAGTTTTAAGGCACCGTAGACTTCTTTATACAAATTCTGGTGGTGGTCATTGTCCTTCAAGGGTTGATGTATTTAAACAAATTGTTTTCCCTTTTTAAAATAAAGTTCCTCCACATACCGCATAAATTTTTGATTTCTCTCGATTCTCCCGCCTCTCATTCTGCTCATTTTTTGTTTTTCAATGGGTAACCTCGGTCCTCAAAACTCTACGATGTTGCTTGCACACTCCTAATTGTGTTTATTTGATTTACAACCGATGTTTTTAAATTTATGCAAAGTAGGTTATGAACGCAAAGTCATCCAATTGCATCATGCAACTTCTCTGAAATGTCAATCTTCACAAAAACTCTTGCAAAGTGACCATATGCTCGATTAAG
Organism: Papaver armeniacum; assembly: GCA_023531295.1. Lineage (NCBI taxonomy): Eukaryota > Viridiplantae > Streptophyta > Magnoliopsida > Ranunculales > Papaveraceae > Papaver > Papaver armeniacum. The sequence continues at coordinate 71,445 of JAJJWW010003631.1, forward strand.
ATCTAGAGTATTGTTAACCACCTTCAATGATGTTCCTACAACACTTGCAAATTTGAATAGCATTTTCTTACGCCAATATTCCAGTCTAACACCATAGATTGGTCAATATTGACCAATTTTGAGCCCACACTTGAGATAGAGTTTGTCTTTGATAATTAGGACCAAAATATTTTAGACTAGCATCGTAAGTGCATCATACCAGGTATCAAAGGTATTGAACCAATAAAATGAATCAACGAAACAACATCAGATGAATTGAAAAAAAAATACAAATAGAGTTTCCCAACACGCAGTTTTTTATGTCTTCGATCTTACTAATGAGATATTCATCTTAAGATATTTTGATTTACAATATATCATTCTTTCGTAATATGTTTGGTAATTAAGAAAGAGAAATCCCTTGATTTTTCGAACTAGATACCATAGAAGATAGGTTCTTACACAAAAAAAATTGTTGAACTATATGAGTGGGATTGCTCATGGTATTTTCAATATTAATAATGAACCAAAGATTCATATTATGATAGAATAATATAACATCTTGATGATGAACAACGGAAGCCATCGAACCTATAAAGTTTTCGAGGAAACCCTCAAAAGAAGAGAAGGCGAAATAAATCAAATAAGATTGTATGCAACATGGTTTTTCTCAGATCGAGCCCGGCCTACCGCTTTCCTAGGTAGGTCTTCGGATCGTGCATTAGTAGATTTGACGTGATTCAGTCTTATAAATCCTACATATTTTGGATTGTATGCAGATGTTCGCTTTAGAATCCGTTGAGCAACCGCACCCATCAAGTTAATGGAACTTGAGATATTTTTGAAAGATATGTGGTCCAATACAATGTGATTTAATCTACTTTATTTCTATTTAAACTGTTAAATACTTGTGCCTTCAGTATATTCATTTTATTAGGATCGTTTATTGAAATGAAACATGTAACAATAGGTTACTGATCAGAAATTCAACTATTTTCAAAGGATATTTCACATTTCTATCTCAATCTTTTTATATAATACAATAGTTAATAAAAAAAATATATTCTTTTGAGGGATATAGACATGGCTAAAGCTTTTGATATAGTCAATTTGGACTTCCTTATCCAAATTATGGTCCAAGTGGGGTTTAGTACGAAATGGTGTAACCTTATTCTGCACTGTATATCTACCACTAATCTTGTTGTTTTGGTTAATTGTTCTCCTGGAAAATTCTTCAAGCCATCAAGAGGGCTCAGACAAGGAGACCTTATTTCTCTATATATGTTCCTATTCTGAATGGAGGCTCTCTCAAGATATCTTATTTATGCTGAATCTCAAAGCCTAATTCATGGAATTAAACTGTGTTCTGATGCTTCCGCCGTTATCCATCTCTTATTTGCTGATGACTGTATGATATTCTGCAAAGATAACATGGAGGAATGCCACAATCTTATCAAGATTTTCCAAGAATTCAGTCAATCTTCTGGGCAAATGTTAAATTTTGCTAAATCTGGTATTTTATTTAGTAAAAACACTGCTCCTGATATTGTTGATAGTATAAGCCGCATCATGAAAGTTCAAAGAATAAACATCAAGGATAAATACTTACGCTTCCCTCTTTTCACCAATAAAAGCAAAGTGCAAGCCTTCATACCATGTGTTGAGAAATTAGAATTCAGGCTTGCTGGATGGAAAGCCACCATGTCAACGGCTGGGAAAGTCACCACGATTCAAACGGTTACTTCCACTTCCAGTATCTATCAAATGAATTGCTTCAAGCTTCATTCCTAAGGCCACTTGCAAAGAGATAAATGCCATTCAGAGAGATTTTTTCTGGAACAAAGAACCAGATAAACCTAAAGGTCTCTATTACATAGCCTGGGATGCAGTTAACAAACCAAAAGATCTTGGAGGTTTGGGTTTCAAGAATATGGAGTTCTTCACTATTGTTATGATCACTAAAATAGCCTAGAGATTAATCACTGAACCTCGATCCCTCTGGATATGTACAATGAAGGATTCTCACTTCCCAAACCATGAGGTCATAAGGATGGATACCAAACCAAAGTCTACTGATTCTAGGATTTGGAAAGGTATCATTGAAGGCATGACTAATATCCAAAAAATACTACAACTAGAAAATTGGAAAAGGTAACCAAATTCTTATTTGGGAGGATAGATGGATTGATGGTCATCCTGATATCATTCCAAAACCTCCTAATTGTCCCTCTAACATTACTACTGTTAACCAACTTTTCAATACCTCGGGATAGGGACCTAGATCTATTAGTTCTCTATTTCACTCAAGATGTTCAAAACCATATCCTTCTTACCCAACACAACACCAATACTAAAGACATTATCAGCTGGAGATTATCTCATAAAGGGGAATTCTCTGTAAAATCTCGATATGATAGGTAGATTACTGATAAGTATGCTAATGATGTTCTCACTGCTCCCTGGGGAAAATTTTGGAATCTTGATACTTCTCCAGCCATCCAGCTATTCATTTGGAAATATGCTCATGGCATTCTTCCTACCAATGCTAAGTCTGCTAGCATCCTGAATTATATTGATTTTATCTGCAATCACTGCAAGAATGCTAAAGAAGATATTACTCATGTTCTCTTAGCTTTCCCTGCTGTTCCCAAAGTTTGGGAAAGATTATGTGGGAACTCTCATCAACTCGTCAGTGCTTATGGTACCTTTCATGAGTGGCTAAATAGCTGGTTACATAATGATATTCATAATACCGTCTGGATTGCTACTTATGCAACTATTTCTTTGATTCATCTGGAAAGCCGGATGTGATCGGGTTTTTACGGAAAATTACTCCTTCAAATTTGTGATTATTGCCCTGAAAATAACTCAACACTTATGTTCTTTCAATAGAATTCTTCACAATCCTGGGCACATTCTGAACAATATATACTATCAGGATACCAATAATGATCAGTATGCAAGAATTGTTAGGCAGACAAGGTATCATAAGGAAAAATTTGGAATCACTATTAGCATGAGTATTTTAGAAGTTGATACTAACATGGGTAATGGTGATTTTCAACCATATATTAACTTTGCTTTTATTGCTTTGTCCTTCTCAGGTCAATGTGTGGGAGCAAGAAACTACAAGGACTCTACAGTTGGACTTAGCAGAGCAGACAGAGCAGGTAGAGGAGCTCATCTAGCTTTGGAATGGGGCAAGGAAATGCAAAAATCCAACATTGATTTTGCTGCAGAAGACGAAGCAACTCTACAGGCCATCAAGGAAGGATATCAAATAGAAGTTCAAGAAGATTTCAAGGAAGTTTCACCTGGTAGAAATTTTGAAGCTATTGATTTTGTTTTGGGCAAACTAATCAAGCTAGCTCCTCATCAAAACTCTTCTGCTACTAGATTAGCAAAAATCTCCATTCAATGAAATTTACTTCAAAACTTAAATTGGAAAGGCCCCAATCTACAACAGTTTTTTGATACTCTTCAGTCATTCCATGTCCCGACTGATGAGGAAATTTGTAATGTTAACTATCCAGACAATGGAGGGGCATCATAGTGCTAGTCTTAGCCTAGATGACCACCTTTTGTTTATGTGAGATTATTGCTTTTTTGAGCACTCTCTCTGTTTTATTATAAAAATAAAAATAAAAATCTATTGGATCCCTCACATCGAATACGCCCGATTTTGCAGTGGGGGAATGCCAAACTTAAAAGCCGCCATGTATTGGATGCCGATGAAAAATTAACTCCAATCAATCTCACCGGCTGCTCACTTTGATTTTTCTTATAAAAGAGGCTTTTGCCCAAAAGAAAAACAAAAAACAGAAACAGAAAGACCTTCTCTTTTTTTTCTATTTTTTGATTGTTTTTTGGGTAGGAACGAAAAAAACCTTTTAAACTCACATGTTTTGTCTCCAATGTCTTAGTGCGGTTCTAGACATGGAGCATATTCCAAACTTTAGGAAATACGATCATAAGAACATTTATTAGTGCCACTCAACCATTTGCTAGCCCAATATAAGGTAGTAGGAATCCAAAGATATCATGTTAGCTATCAGCTAAGATGCTGTTGCCGATTATTAAAAAAAAACCTAACTTTGTTGCAGGATCATCGTCAAGACGGATTAAAACCAAAATTGCGTCCAGCCGCAACTTCTCACCCTGCTGAGTAAAGGATCCAACGGCAATATGAACATAAGCGAAAAACTACCTTTTTCTGCAAATGAATAGGAACACCAGGAACTAACTGCTTTTGCTAAGAGTTCAGCAAATCAATTGAACAAACTCCAAAAACTACTGATTAACAAAGACTGCGAGTGAAGAAGAATCACGTTGAAGCCATTCTTTACTCAACGGAACTGAGTAAATGTGAACTGCTTAACGTTAAAACCTCACAAAAGAGAGAAAAGGATCAACAGAACACTAGAATACATTTATACAAATACATTACACAAAAAGAGGAAATTTGATTCATTCATTTTCAGTTCAGTTGAGTTCGTTAACTGCGATTGCTTTGTGTTTCATACAGACAATGAAACAGAAGTTGAAACAACAACAAACAGAAACAGAAGAACCACATTACACATACATAATACAAGAGGAAGAAAGTCTATACCTCCTCTTCTATTTTCTACTAAATAGATTTCTTAATTTTCCCCTCTCTAACTTCTCGAGCAACTTCTTTGCACCGGTAACTTCCATTTCTGAAAGTTTCTTCAAATACCCAATGGCTCCATAAGAAATCATCAATCTCCTGCATTTCTGACTAGATGAAAGTGACCCAAGGCAAGAAACAGCATACTTCTTCGACGTATTTTGAGGACTTGGATCAAGTAATTGGACTAAGTTCGGTACGCTTTTCTCATCCTTCTTTACTTCTCTGCAATTCTGAGATAAGGTAATCAAACTTGACAATGCTTGTGATGAAACTTCTCTTGCTCCGTTAGATTTCGCTTCGAGCATTTGCACAAGCAAAGGAATACATCCAGCATCACCCAACATTTTTTTCATCTCAAGTGAACTACAAATCTTGCAAATTGCTGATGCTGCGGCTTGTTGTGCACCCAGTGATCCAGCTTTAAGTACATGGACTACTCGTGGAAGAAAACCTAACGTAACTAGAACGTCGATTGAAACGGAACTAACCAAATTCCGTAGAGCTCCCATTGCAGATTCTTGCGGTAATAGACCATCAAGATAATTTAAAAGACTTGGAATTCCCCCTTCCAAAATGACTGACCTTCTAAGATTTTCATTACTTGAAGTAAGATTCTGAAGACATTCAGCTGCATATTCTTTGGATCCTAACAACATCCCACAGTCCAGAAGATTAATCATAACCTTAACAATCCCTTCATCCGCTAAAGTTTGCCGTACTTCCGGTACTGCAGACAAATTCTTCAAAGTACCTGCAGCTGTAGATTGCGAAACGGATTCACCTGTTTGACAAATTTCAATCAAGGGACGAACCCCACCATGTCCGACGATTGACCGAGCAGTTTCAGCAGACATAGACAACCTTAAAAGAGAAATGGTGGCCTTTTCTTTACCCACTGTACTCCCATTCTCTATCAATCTGATCAACGGAGGAAGAACATTTTCGGACACAAGAAAATTCTCACAGCTACCCGATTCCGCCAGTGAACAAATAACAGTAACAGTCTTTTCTCGAATTCTTGGAGACGTTGCAGTGAGTAATTGCACCAAAGAAGAGATATTGCTTCTTCCTAATACAGCTAAAACATTCTTCTCATCTTCTTTCATAACTTCAAGTAAACTATCCAATGCTTTATGTTTCGCTTCCAAGTGACCGATCTGAAGCCGAGCTAACAACTCTCGTAACTTCGACTGAATTGAATTCTCTAATTCAGTCTCAGAACTCGCCGAAACCGATGAAGGCACTGGCGTAGCTTCACCAAGAACACCAGTCTTGATCAATAACCCACAATCTCTCAAATTCAAGTCCAATTTGGCAGTCACCGAATCAAGATCACTTTGCATCTGAAGCTTCCCTGAATATTTCTCTTCAACACATAGATCTGCCAATTCAATTGTCTCCTCCAATGTCTTTGAAACTGCTTGTAATTGCTCCCTGCAAAGAGTGTTCTTCGAAAAGAATGGATGGCTTGACAATACTGATAAACAAGTTGGCAATTGTTCTAGCTTCAAAATTATCATTCTCCATCTACCCGGAAACACTTTTGTTGATTCTTTCGCTTTGACAATTGCTTTTGGAATTAGATTTTGAGCATGTAATAACCATTCCTCAACAGATTTAGTACTCATCATACAACACTCTTCTGATTCTTCCACCATGGTTTCTTTCAATCTTAGACACTACAATTTCAGATCACCAGAGCTGAAAAAACCAGAAAGAACCCAGATTTTAGAAGGAATCAATAATCAAACAAGATGAGAAAAAAAGGGAAATTTGGTATTAAAAATTGAAAAAAGCAAAGGAGTAGTAGGTGTAATCACAATTAAAATATCAATGAGAGGTAGGGATAGAATCTGAGCTCTAGAAAGTTGTTAGTAGTTGTGTAGATCACAGGGAGTTTATGTACAGATAACAACAACACAAAGCCAAACACCAAATCACTAGTACTTTTCAGTACAATTCATGAAGTTTTGATAGGAATGGTTATCAACTTTCTTTAACCAACAAAATCAATTCTTTAATGCCATTCACTCATTTACCATAATAAAGACATTATTCACCAAATTTCTGTAAAAATAACATGGGTGTTTAGGGTAAATTCAGGAAATGAATGGGTTATTCAATTTCTTTTAAGTACTAGAAATATTTCATTAAAGAAGTGAGTAATTACTGAGATTTCAGATTTTCTTTTATAACCCCCCATGAAGAAGATGAATCTTGTGCAAGAATTTTAGACAGTAAAAAGCTCAAACTTGCCATTTTTACACGGTTTCAGCTTCTTACTCAGAGAGGGTGAAACTTTGCTTTGAAGAAATGACAGAAAGTGTAGCCATTTTCTTCTTCAACGCTGTAATGGTGTGGACTAGAACTTATCCAAACCGACTCAAAATGTGAAGAACAATTTAACCCTTTTTCTTCTATATTTATATAGAGTGTACTGAAATTTTTCCAAACCAAAGAGTGAAAATTCAGAGAATCAAAACAAAACCCTATTTTAGAAGCAACCAAACTAGTATTTTTTTTCCAGTCTTCAAAAAGAATTGATCTTTGAAAAAGAAACTCACAAGTCAGTCTAATTAAACTAAGTTAATCAACTAATTCAGTTCTAATCAACATCAAAATGACACAAATTTAACAAAAAAAATCAACCAAAACACTCAAAGAGAAAGAGAATCAACCTTTAAAATGAATACAACAGGAATCCATAAAAGAAAAGACAAAAAAATTCTAAGAGAATGATGAATTGACTAACCCCTTTTTTTGATGTCTCTTCACTTAAAAGCCTCTTCTTGATCTTCAAACACACACTCTCTTCTTCTTCTACCTTTAGCCTGAAAGTCTGAAACTAAAACAAACCCAGCACTAAGCAACAAAAACCCACACCCAAAATCCACTCCTTTCTTCTTCTTCTTCTTCACTTGTTCAAAACAGCAACAACGGTCGAATAAATTTTATAATACCATTAAAACAGTACTAGTAATCTCAGACAACAAGTTGAATTCAAAAATAAACGCAGACAATGAGATAAAGTCACCAAACTTTACCAGTAGCACTCACTAGTATTAGCTAGCAGACAGATTCAAAATAGAACTGCTCATAAAAATGATTATAAATTTCAAATATTTGTTGACAATTCAGTATTTTCACTGTAGAAGGCGAAGGTCAGGTTTCTCAGTTTTTTTTGTCAGAGAAATCTCACACTCTGTAGAATATAATCAAGATGAGAGAGAGTTATTGATTAAGTATCTGACGGCTGTGATTTCTTGTTGTACTATTAAATCCTACCGTTAGAATAAGGTTAAAAATTATTTGAAAATTGAAAAATTTACGGTTACCAAGGTAACAAAATATGACCAGTAAAATTTGCCAGGTAGGTCTGAGAAGATTGGTGAGATTAGACTTTTCGTTTCTGGAAGGTGATTTACCGTTTGATCTTGTGACACGCGGATGTTGTCAGGTTCTGCCGGCGGGTGTGTTCGGGTTTGTAGGTTATTGACGGAAATGACACTGGCATTTTGAATTTCGGGAAATTGGGTGGATCTTGAATGTGTGGGGTTTGGAGGAGTAAATGAGAATAATCAAATTTAATTTTTGGTTCTTTTAAAAAATACTTTATTAATTACTGATTTTTTTAATAAATGATTATATTATATTATTGTGTAATTATCAACTTTTTTTTTTAATGCTTCAAAAAGAAAAACCAAGTTTAAAGAAAACAAATTTTGTCATGATTTTTGCATGTTTATAGATTTGTTTTCTAATATGTTGGATTGTTTTGAATTGGAAAAAGACATTGAAAAGAGATGAAATAAAAAAAACTAAAAAGATTTAAAAATTGACATTTGTTACTGTTAATCAAGTCAATAACAAGGTACGCATGGATTTAGGGTTATGTGTTTCATTTCAAAAATTTTGTAAGTTTTCATTGGATTAGGCTATGATGATGATAAAATCTTGGATTCTCTTGTTTTATGAAAAAGTTAGCATATAGAGATGGGATGTTTGCCACCATAAGTTTTTGTTGTTGTGTCATTATCTTTGTTGAATGGAGGTTGTTGCTCTCTAGACTAATGGTTGTCAACTATATTTACTTTCACAATAGGCATCTAATAAACGATTTCAATGATGCTGCTAGGACTAGCGGATAAATTTATGAAGGTGCTGCTGCAAGATGCACATAGGCGGCTGTCATACTATGCACCGAGTAAAGGCATAACTTTTTGACTGATAATTCTAGTGAAATACTACTTTAGGACGACAGCCGGCTAAGAGTTCTTTTTAAACATTGAGATAAGTTACGTGCATTGTACTTTTAATAAAAAGGCAGATAGGAGAATGGGCGGTGAACCAGGTTTGGACATATGAGAGCACTGACAACCAATTGTACTATACTAAGTTCTTGAAACCTCATTATCTATATTTTCGTTAAAAAATTGTTAATTTTTTGTGCATTCACGATTAGATACTAGCTCAGATCAGGCTCTCAAAGCTTAGTTATGAATATTTTCACTCAAAACCTAATAACATTTTGTTCATTGTGTTTTCATGCAATCTTTCTACCTTCAGTCCTATTCTGCCATATGTTATCAGTGGCATAAACTTGGCTTCGCCTTTGCGTGGCATTACCTAAAACCTATGTCATTCAAGAATGTGATATTCGTGGCTTGAATAAAATCCTTTGTAAATTGGGACATGAATTTAAACCAAAGCGTGTAGAGAATGTCAGGTGTAGCGGCCGCGTTAGAATCTCATGAAGTTGGATTTTACAGCGTAGAAGTATTGTTTTGGAACAAGCGCTACAGAAACCAACCTTGTCAGTGGGCACACACCGGCGAGGATATTGTCGGTTGGGAGATGCCAATTCAAATAATTTTGGAATTCTTAATTTCTAGTTTTCCGCGAGTTAAATTGGATACAACCCTTTGGTGGCCAGCCAGACAAGAACAACTATTTAACAAACAGTAGCGAGAATATGATTTTCGAACTAACCATTTTCGTCCTTGGTCCATTTGCATGATACGACATGATTTGTTTAAGTTCACTTATCGGCATTATTGATTGATTATGACTACTTCCATTTTTTTAATAGCCGACACCCAAAAGTATCTAAACAAGTGAACGCCGTATTATATTATTTTTAGACATGAACACTGCACACACCCTCTCAATAATGATCTGCGTTATAATTGGTTGTGATGCTGTTAAATCAGAAATTACGAAGACGAGTAAAGAATCTTGACACTCTCACATGGATAAGAGATCAACATCATCAACTTAACTAACCTTATTTTCAAGCCAATATCAAAGTTTCCCTACTTACTACTTACCGGAATCATAATTGGAAAATTAAATGGATTCTGCAGATGGAATCTAATAAAGTTAAATCAGAATGCATTCTTTGGGGAACCAGCAGGATTATTTTGGCAGCCTGCGCGCATGCACAAAAATACCCAGCTTTTTCACTGTTCTTTAAAATTCTTGGAACGTGAGTCGGTTTCTTTAGTTGGATACAAGACAAGAACTTCTTTTAACGGTACAAAAAACTAGATTTATGTGAACTTCTTTTTAGAGGTGTTGGCTGTTCGAGTTTCATCCAACTTTCCGACACGATACATTCTTGAAGTAATGTGACATAGCTAACAATAATTTTTTTGATAAGTAAAGTCTGCTTACGGTGAATTCAACTTCCATTGAATCCCTAAAATCAGGACTCTCCAGAATTCTGGAAGTTCAAAAACCAAAAGAAACGACTCATGGATGAAGATTTCGGATTTCCTCATACCTTGTGATAGTTATATTTTTCAAATTGATAATTTAACAACCAAACAACAATTCAATTGAAAACCAGTTTAAGTTGCCTACTTAATTATCAAAGTTAACTAATCAGCAATCGAACATTACAGAAACATCTATATTAAAGACAGATCACTCTCACAAGTTCATTTACGCTCTTCTTCTAGACACTGCTTCTCTCCATCCATCATGATCTTTCTCGATCTTCCACTGGTGAACGACTGCATCACAAGAAAAACAAAACTCAGATACTTGCATAAGAAGAAGAAAAAAGGCCTGCATATTGATTGGTACAAGAAGAGAAAGCCAACGTCATTAAGCTAATAACTGATATTGAAAAATCATACTAAATCATGCTAACCTGCGATGTCTCTCATATGCTGGACTTTCAGCTTTGCCATTGGGACTTCCATTTATCTCATCCTTTCTTGCAGGGCTTCGACTAGGGTCACGACGATACCCAGGACTAGCCGCTCTCTCTCTTCCATATGGACTATCCCTTCGTCCACGCTTCTTGCTTGGGCTCATGCTTGGGCTACGAGCAGGACTGTCCTTTCTCTCACGCTTCTTGACTGGGCTCAGGCTTCTACGATCATAACCAGGACTAACAACCTTTTCTCTTGCATAAGGACTATCCCTTGATGAGCGCCTCCTAGCTGGACTTGGACTTCGGCCACGCCCATAGTCAGGACTTCCCTTGTCTCTGCGGTATGGACTCTCCTTTGGTCCACGACCATAGTCTGGACTTGCTCTCTCTCTTCTATAAGGGCTGTCTCTCGACCCACGCCTTCTGTCTGGGCTAGGAGCACGGCCGTAATCAGGACTGCCTCTATCCCTTCTGTAAGGACTAGGAGATCTCCCACGTTCACGAGATCTATCTCTACCACCCCTTCGGTCAGGGCTGTGGCCCTCTCTTCTTTCATCATCATCTCTAACAGCATATTCCACTGAAATAACTCGATCCATCAACTTGCTGCACACAAACAGATACAAGGTTAGGTTGCCACTAAATATCAGAGACAATTTACAAATCATACTAATCACCTAGGAGAAACTATTCAGAAACAATACATAGGGTAATCAAATATACCTCATGTTTGTTGCGTCCAAAGCTTTGGTGGCATCATCCTGTGATTCAAACTGAATGAATGCAAAATTCCTTCGAATTCTTATATTCAAGATCTTCCCATATGCATCAAAGTGCCTCTCCAGATCCCTTGTCCTAGTGTGAATGGGATCAAAGTTAATCACAAACAAGGTTTTTGTTGGCTTTGAATTGGCAGAGGATCTCCTTGAGCCTGCAGGCCTCCTAATACCTCTTTCTTGCTGCAGAACATATTTTAGAAGCAAATATAAATTATCATGAACTGGTTCCGTTCAGTAACAAATCAGCAACAGCAAGAAAGCATTGGACATACCTTTGTCCACTCAACACGAAGTCGACGACCTTGTCTACCGAATTCTGCACGGTCCAGTCCTCTTATTGCATCCTCAGCATCTCGTTCATCATCCATATACACAAACGCAAATCCTATAAACCGAAAAAATTGTTTAAGAAAAACGATTAATAAAAAATGACGATGGATATAAACTTAAGATAACAGAATAAGAAGCAAAAAGTGAAAATTCCTCCTCAAAAGAACTCCAATTATAGATCGCATGGCCGCTCCTACAGGTTCAACCAAGAGGCAAAGCACAACATCTGTGGTTCTATGTGAAAATCTACAAACTAAGTCGCCATAAAAAAAAACAAGTACAGACCTTGTATGATGAAATAAATGATGTCAGGGAACAACAATCCAAAAGTAGGTGTGTCATGGTATGTCCCTGAAGAGGGGGTGCCAGCTCAGTCCTATTCTGCTGCTTTTGAGCACCAGGTCGGCACATATTGAAACATGTCTGAAATCGGTGACCAGGTGGAGGTCATTGGGAATGGATGGCAATGGTGTCTCAGGAATATGTTAGGTGGTTGTGCCATTGCAAATCAGATCAGCAATTCTGAAAACAACGCGGGCATGAAAGGAAATGTAGAGCCATGCATCAGCCAGGAAGAGAATGGATATGCCATGATATTCCTGCGTCAAAGAAACTATTGAGTTTGGCGGCGTACACTACAAAAAACAGATTTTGCTTTGTCTAAACAAAATCCTGAAGCCCCACAAGGACTCCATTGCCGCCAGATTGAAGAAGTGAATTCTGGATGGACGCTGATCCTATGCATCTGAACGACCAATGCACTTACAAGCCGTGACACCTTTATCCGGAAGGATGAATTGCTTTGTAGCCAGCCCAAGTCATTATAAAGGTACAAACATAATATAGTGAAAACAACCCAACTCTATTGTGAAACATAATCTGGTTTCTGCCAGAGCTAAACCTCATATCATAAACACAATCTTCATGGAAAGATGCAAAAAGAAACATAACAGAGTGTTCTTATTGGACTCCTATCAAAGTATTTTTCATTTGAGAATCCCTGCCTACCTACAATTCAAATTATTGGTATTACAAATTAATACCCTGATTTCCTTGCTCAGTCTATAGGTTATTGAAATTAGGGTATTATTCTGATCCTGTAAATTCCATGAACCCAATCCAGACTCCCTCAGAGAGCCCGTAATCACCAAATTTCAAATTAAACCAGGGCAACTAAATAAAAAACAAGCAATAAACCGGCTAAACCATATACCAACTTACCAGACTTCATATCGACCCGCTCAACCTTTCCATACTTGTTGAAAAGTCTCTCAAGATCATTCTGGCGTGCATCATACTCAAAATTACCACAGAATATAGGCCTCATCTCCACAAATTTCTTACACTTCTTCAACCCTGATTCACAAACAATTTAAATACATAAGAAATCAAAACTTACGAAACTCAATACATACAAATCCTATCCAATAGCTAAAAATTTACTTACGGAAACGAAACGACTAGATCCACCGACAAGGGAGACTCTAGATCTAGCGAAATATAACAAATCTAATGACAGAGAATCACAGGATAACCCTAAAGAGAATTTTGATATGACTGATAAATTATAAGCACGGAGAGATTCGATTCCTGAAATATTATTACCTTGAAGAGAAAAACAATGGCAGCCGAAAAGCAAAAGGGTTGTTTTCTGAAAACCCTAAAACCCTTGAAATAGACGCCCAGAGAGATAATGATGGTCAAGATTTGAGGAAGAAAGTAAAAGGGGAATATGGGGAGAGAGATGACAATAAATACTGGATTGAGTCGTATTATTAACAAATCATGGTGTGCCACGTGTGATTACTGTTGAGTGGGGTCCAGTCATATTATTAACCAACCGTCAACTATTTATTAAAAAAAATATTATATGTTTTAAATCAATTTAAATCTAAAAAAAAGGCAATTAATACGGAGTATGATATAATGATGTCGAATAGGAAACAAGTTAATTAGTTGGATGGATACATTCTTACAACTGTAACTCCGATAGCTTCTTTAGCAATGGTTTGCGGATGTCTACCACAATTTCTGCAGTAATTAGTCCAATAATCTACATGTTAGTCTTGGTATCAATGGAGAAGAATGAGAGATTAATGCACGAAACAAAGTTGATTTTTTTGCAACTGTGGTTGTCTCGTGGTCTCATATTTCAAAGGTTTTAATGTTGCTGCAACCAAAGAAACTTGGCATATTGGTTGCTTAGAGCAACTCCAGTGGTGCGACTAAACCCAAAGATCAAAGACCAAAAAAAAAGACCAAATTTTAGTTTGGTCCATCGTGTGACGCAGTGGGTGGCGAGTAAATTTAGTCGAGCGGGAGTATAAGTTCGCTGGTGTGGGCGTAAACTTTATCGCCCAAAAAAAAAAAAAAAAAAAAAAATTGGGCGTTGATATAGTCCCGCCCTGGTGTGGGGATCACATATAATGTTCGCCCCAGAGGATCACATATAATGTTCGCTCAACAAAAAAAAAAAAAAAAAAAAATGGTGGGGGCGAACATTTTACAGCTTGTGTGTGGGCGTAAACTATATCCCCGCTAGGGTGCGGGCGTAAACTTTAAGTTCGCTTTGGTTTTGGGCGAACATTATATTTGTATTTCGACTATATTTGGGTTTAGTCTTTGGTCCCAGGCCAAATATAATCGCCCACATTTGTTCATTTAGTCACAGTATTTGGTCGATGGTCCGTCCCGCTACGCCTGGTTCTGAGACCAAAAAAATGGGTATAGTCGCCCACTGCAGTTGCTCTTATATACATAGAATGACCAAGACTAAGGTTGAAGGATTTAGCAAGAGATGCATACTCTCTTTCACGAAAGGCTTGTTGTGTGTTTGGATGTTACTGTGGTTTCGCCTTTTGCAGGTGGTGGTTTACACGCATTTACACCAAGGCTTGTTGTGTCCATTGTTGTGGCTCGGAAACGTACCAAGTATTTTGATAAATGCAGGTCTCATGGATATGGTTTCGCAGCCTTAGCTTTTTCAACATTGGGTGAACTCGGGGACGATATTATAGACTTTTTGAAGAGAATGAAGTACTATATTGCTAGCCACGATACCAACGTCAAACTTGGAAATTTCCTTTTCCATATAATAGGGTTAGTCATTCAAAAAGGGGTCGGTGCCCAGCTAGTGGCTAGACTTCCGGTTAACTTCTTGTAAATTGTTTGTTCATTTTTTCTCTTTGTACAAAAAAACTATAAATGATCATTTTAAACATAGATAGTTAACAATTCGTTTACTTTAACCAATAGGATTAATTTGTTTTGTGCACACTCTTTAAAGGAGTGTGCACAAAATTGGACTCATCATAGCGGTACTTGCCCAGGCTAGAATTTGTAAAACTTGCCGCCCAGCCCACAAAGACACATATTGGTGTGCAACGGGCGGACGAATGCGGATTATGGGTCACCCGCGTCCAATCCGTCAAAGTTGCGGATTTGGAATATCCAACCGTGTCCGGCCCAATAACTCGCGGATTTGACATCCGCGGATTAGCGGGTGATACAGGCCGGATGCGGATTAACTGCGGATTTAGTCAAAAAAATAAATAAATTAGGAATCGAAAATGGTGATGATAGAGAAAATTGCAATAGTCTAGTATCTTCCAAGGTATGCATCAGCAAGAAAAGCTCCAAGTAATGGTGTAAAGTAACATGTCCCAGACCAATTTGAGACGTTATTGATGCCTATAACATTATGTTGGTTGAGTTGAACTTTCAGATAATTCACCAAATTTGTACCCATTCCATTACATGCCAATCTCTCACAACATTCATTTCTTGTTCATTTTTTTTTTTGATCGAAAAAATTATAGACTATATTAAAAGAGGCAAAAGCCAAAAAACAAGTACAACGAGAACCGGTTCTCAATACTAGATGACTAAGCCTTACAGAGAAGAAAATAAAGAGAAACAAAAGAGAAATGGCTAGAAGAAAAAAGGAACATTCAATGAGGATCAATACTCCCAAAAGTGAATCCACTCATCCATTATAATCACATGCCCGGGATACCAAACCTTAATCCAGTTAGCAATAAGTTTAGCATGCATGAAGGAGTCAGATGCTTCTTCCATTCTTTTCCCTGGTGCAGCTGGATCGCCAAACGATCGTCACTGGCTTGTTAAAGATGTCAGCAACGTCTTCATCACATCCTTAACATCATTTGTAGAATTTATGAGACTGTCTATTAAAATAGCATATGAACTCCTAATATGGCTTCCTTTGTATAACTGCTCACAAGTGATACGATTTCGAACCAATGTCTCAGTTTCGTCCCAAAGATTCATAAGAGGAATTTCCAAAATACCTTATTTTCTCCTGAAATTGACATCTTGAAAGCCACCATAACTCATGCACGACTTAGCTATGTTGCACTTGGAATCAAATCCATCTTGCGTGAGTTATATGTGAATAGATTTCCTTTTTCTCATCAACAGGCTCAAGCGAAATAACTTTCAAGAATCTTTCATATAAAGGAATTGAAAACGGTGCGGGTGAATCCGCAGATTTCAAAATCTAACCGCAACCAAACCGCTAAAAGTGCGGATTTGAGATTCCCACCCTTATCCGGCCTATAGATCTTGTGGATTGGGTTTCACCCGCCATTTTGCAAACGGATACAGGTGAGATCCGCGGTTCCGGACTTTTTGCTCACCCCTAGTTACAGTGTATTTACGAACTAGTTATCCGAAAATTAGGAAGAGAGTTTAATGGTGACTCGCGGTTAAATAACTTAACAAAATTACTTATATTTATCTCTCCAAACGTAATTTGGTTTTTGCCATCATTAGTGTTGTTTGACGGTGATGCTATATGGAAGTGGATTTCATGACATTCGGAATCGCCAGTGACAGAAGTGGGGGTGGCTTACCTAGGCTGTAACACCCCCACCCCCCACCAAAAAAAAAAAAAAAAAAAAACTGAAAAACCCCATTTGTACCGTAGGAATTGTTAGAAGAAAAGGAAAAAGCCAATGTAGGATTTTCGATAGTCCATTAGGACCATTACTGGATGAAAGAAAATCAAACTTGGTGAGAATATCCAACGACATAAAATATATGTGCACCTGCACTTTCTAGTTTAAGGTTAATAATGACAGGGGAGTGAGGACACGTTTATCATTGTATATATGTACAACTATTTTATCCTTTTCTACGTAAATGTTTATCCTAAAACTACGTTCTTTCTAAACTTACTGGATTTTTATGTTGAAGCCTATCGTTATGGGGACAAAAATAAAAAATGCCATGACTTACAATGCTCGTGCTTGCAATATTTTGCAAACAAAAGTTACAAAACACTGAAAAAAATTAAGCGGCATTCGGCCGCGAAGTTAGATCAAGATTATGACTTTTGGTATATAAAATTGTCTTCTAATATTAGCTATAAGGTAAAAAGACTTGATTGAAAACTTTGCGCTTCAAGGTAAATGTAGCGTGTTTAGGATTTTCTTCACTTTAGGTGTTTTACCGCAATCATCTTTATTGCAGTTGAGATAAACGAAACTGAGAGTTCATTAAAAAAAATTTAGCCCACCTAAACTTAAATTCCTGGTTCCCTCGTTGGGGATCGCTACATCACATTTAGAATTGTTTAATTGCATTCACCGAAAGGATTCACTATTTTCCTCCAGTGGTTTAGTGAAGCCTTTTAAGATTTCACCACCACCGCCACTTCATCACTACCACCTCAAACAATTTAGTTAAATAAGGATCTTAGTTGGTGAAAACACAGGGGTACCAAGTCCACACTCAAATTTTTCGTTCGGCAACCTGTATTGACAAAAACTTAATATAATTGCAAATTAGACCAACTGAATGATCCTTAACAATATGTATATAGAGTTTATGTTCTAACTTCTACTCAATCAGTATGTATATAGACTTAGAGTCTGTGAACCTCATTGTTAAGCAGAGTACTGGGATTATCTCAAAAATCAATATCCAAGATCAATCTAGTCGTATCAAAATAATTCAATCTGAATACTGCCAAGTAATTAAACTTGTTATTTATCTTTTAAGATACGAATTCTATAAGAAACTAGTCTCATAATCAATTAAAATTAAGCGGACGTATCTACTTAGAATCAAATTATAAAGATAACAATATAATGTAGAAAAGGAAAAACACAAGACACCATAAATTTTGTTAACGAGGAACCCGTAATAGCAGAAAAACCCCGGGACCTCGTCCAGATTTGAACACCAAACTGTATTAAGTCGCTACAGGCACTAGCCTACTACCAGACTTCTGATATGAATGTAGTTGACACTGAATCCACCCTTCAAGAAATTTAGTTACAGTCACGCTCCTTACTTCTCTTGAACTTCGCAAGGCTCTATGAAAAGATGAGGGTACCCAAATATACCTCAATCTAAAACTTTTACACCTATAAGTCCTTTCTCCGAAAATGATTGTCTATGGACTGAGTCGAGACAATACAACTAATCGGTTCACACTTTGTGTGATCGTCTATGGATATGAGATCGAGACAATACAACAACGCAGTATGATTACTTGATAATAGGTTCAGACTTAATCAAACACTATAGGATTTCTATCAAGTAATTAGGAATTAACGTTTGTGTATTTTACTTCTTCTAATTATAATAAAAACAATTATAATTGCGGAAACAGAAAAATAAAAGACACAACAAGATTTTGTTAACGGGGAAACCGCAAATGCAGAAAAACCCGAGACCTTGTCCAGAATTGAATACTCGCAGGATTAAGCCGCTATACAAAATCTAAACCAACTTCGTGTAGTTGAGACCAAGCAACTAAACATATAGCTCACCTAGTTACCTCAGTACCCTTGCGCCTCCAACTTGCAATAAGTCACGCACTTGGAAAAATTTCTTTGGTTCGTATTCCAAATAGTAAAGGAACAACAAATCTTTTCGGTAACAAATCTTTTCAAACAACGTGATATGAGTTTGACAAAAGGCTCTTCCGTTTATCCCAATAAACTCCTTTGTCGGGTTCTTACATCAATCTATTTAAAAACTACCAAAGTAATTGTTTAGACTATGCAATCAATATTATAAATCACAAAGAAATATATTGATGATGATCTTCTTTGTCTTCAAATCTTCTTAGATCTTCAATAAACACCCGCACACAAATAACTTGAATCTTCCATAATGTCTAACTAAGTACCAGGATCGGTTACCACTTATTTATGGTACTTACTTGTGATCGGTTGCACAAGTTATAGGATCGATTACACCAATTACTAAAACTTGTTAACCTACTACAAGGATCGATTACACATCTTGTGATTAGACCCACCAATTCTAGGATCGGTTACCCAATGATTAGGAATGGTCACACCAATTACAAATATCGATCATACCATCTTAGGTGATTACTGAAGATTGGTTTCACTAATAAAAGTCATACCGATACTTAAGTCATGCATTGTAATTAGTTTTACCAAGATACATAAACAAGTTATGAGCGGTTATACTAAACACATATATTGGTAATCCAAAGATTGCAATGAACAACAATACCAATAAGCCTAGCGATTTCCCTTTCGATTCACAAAACAAGTTTACGAATGTACTTCCTTTAAACAAATGTAAAACATTGTTTCCTAGGACGAAATCTTCACCCATACCCATACATAATCACAACAACATTCATACGGTTATGTTGATGTCTTATATACGAAGTTCAAAAGATAGGCGTTATATTTCGTATTGTAATTCCTTAATACTACGTCTAACTAGAGTATAATCATTCACAGCTTCACAGTTATGTTTTCAATATAGCACGACTTAAAAGATACGTTTGGAATGAAACAGTTCAAGTCAAAATATTACTAACCTCAAGAGGAAGGATGATGTCGTCGTTGTAGCTCTTTACTTCTTCACATTCTTCAAGTTTTCGAGTAATACTTGTATGTCTCATATCCTAATAACTTTCTAGCTAACCTATACGAAGTTGACTCTAGTAAATAATCAAGCGACTCTTTAAATGAGTTTTGGTTCACTAAAATATGACGACCAAACTTGACATACCAACGCTTGGTGGGTTCAACCGAGCTTTGCTCTAACAATCTCCCCCTTTGTCAATTTTAGTGACAAAACTCTTACATCATATGGATAAACAAATTACAAGAATTCATTATACATACGCTTGATTCCAAGTTTCAACAACACAATAACCTGTATACATTCAATCCACAAATGCCGTTGTTGACATTATAATAACAAAGCTAATACTCCCCCTAAAGGCAAGATAGGTAGATTTTCAATCCGCACGTCTTTGTTATTCCCTTTGTAGTTATGATAACCACAAGTATCAATATGATATGCTACTCCCCCTTAGTCTATGCTTTACTCTTTCGTTAAATATAACGTTTAAGCATCATTGTCCTTTCCTTAGTGATACGAAATCACTTGTTTACTCCATATATTTCTCCCCCTTTTTGTCACAAAATGACAAAGGTGCAAGCAAATAAAGGACAAACCGAAAGGATCTTACAAATCTCAAAAGACTTGCAACCTATAAGAGTTAAGCACGAGGGTTCCACACACCATTTTGGATAACCAATATCAAAACCGAAACTACAAAGTAATTTTGTTTTGATATGTTACCAAGGAAACAATTGCCCGAAGCAATTTTCCCTAATAATTTAGCAAATTAAAAATCGACTAAGCACCTTAGTTCTTTTGCTAAACCGATTGCACAAATACAATCGCTTGTTTGATAAGACCAAAATAAAGATCAGAATTAACTCTATTTTTCTCATCAGGTTCTAATTATTCGAACAATAACTTAGGCCTTTCACTTTAAACAAGACAAGAACTAGGTTGGTTAACTAGTATTTCTTGTTAAGGCATTCGATTAGACTTGAATAACCGAATCCTACACTTTGATAAGTCTAACTAAAATCAAAATTAACTTAGTTTTTCTTATCCGGAATCGAATTGGACTAAACAAATTATCCCGAAAACTTTTGTTAAGCCATAAATAATTCATACAAACCAAGTAAATCAACTTGTATAATTATTTTTCTCAACCGGAAGCAATTGAAACAAACAAAGACATTAAAGCACCGCAATTGCACCGAAATTTCGTTAAGCCTAAACAATTGATACCAAACAATAAAGAAAGATAACAATAGTTTTTCTCAACCGAAAACAATTGAATCACACACACACATCCATACACATATAATGGAATAAACATCAATTGTACCGAAATTTTATTAAGCAAAAGCAAAATATATGCAATAAAATCAGGCTTTTCTTAAGCAGTAAAACGATTAACTAACAAATTCGTTACCTCAAATTCCGCATCCTCTTCTCCCCAAAAAAATATATCATTAAGCGCAAGTTCAAGATAGAACTCTCCCCCATTTATGTTGTCATCCTCCTGCAAGAACAAAAGAACAACAAAAACAGCAACCTTTACCAGAGAAAGGTTGAATCGGTTTTAACTAATGCAAAATCAAAAGTTGAAAACCCGAAACACATATGCTTTTATGCTAAACCAAAAACGATTCAACATATTGTGACTTTTTCACACATGAGTTTCAATCGGAACCCCTTATGATACTTTGATAAATCCTACCAACATGGGCTAGAACTTAATCCCACTAAACCAAAAAGTCGCCCAAACCATAAGGGTTCACACCATATGAGATTGAATATTAAGGTTATGAAAACCGAAAACAAATATCACATAAACACAATTTGCAATACACCCTAAATATTCAACAGAAAATTACGCATTGATATTACCTCAATCTTGTAGGGAATTGAATTACGAAACCAACGTAAAAATAATGAGGTCATTCCGAGTTCAGACGAAGAAGTCACTACACCATTTTCTTGGATTAGTAACTCAAATTCGTAACAGCCTACTAGAAATTACGAATTCGTAACAGGAAATTGCTGTAACAAACTGGTTGTAACAGCATATAGCTGTTACAAATCTTGTCAGATTTCGTAACTCGTCCTTAAGCTGTTAAGAATTCGTAACTGGATATGGTTCCACGCGTGCCATCCGTCTGCGTGGGTGGTCACAACTTCATATTTTTCCACCCAAGCAATGTATAACTGGGGATATTTCATCCCTTGGTCACAGTTGCACATGAGTTAGCTATGATGGTCACTTGGTTATAGACTCATACACATGAGCTAGTCGAACCACTTCATCTCTTTTCACTCGACTCGAAGTCTCGAACCATTCTCTCTTTCCACTTTCCTCAGCTCTGTAGAAGCGAAGTGAAGATTGGGTTTCATTTTGAGGGTTTCGATATGAAGCTGAAGATGTAAGTGATTTGTGTTTCGATTTGTGTTTGAATCTGTTCTTTTTTCATCTATTTTCAATTTCTTTATCTCTGCAGAAGCGAATTTAGGGTTTCAGGATGCAAGTGAAGTTTGAGTTTCAGTTTGAGGGTTTAAGGGTTTCGGTCTGAAACCGAAGATGTAAGTGTTCAAAGCTTTGGATTTGTATTTCGATTTGAGTTTCAATCTGTTCTTTTCGGTTAGGGTTTCGATTTTTGATTTTATATGAGATTTTGGTTTAGGGTTTCGATTTTATTTGAGATTTTCGATTCTTCATTCGATTTATAGGTGATTTTCAATTAGGGTTTTGTTCATCTGATAATTTTTGGTATTTTTTATAGGATTTCATTTTCATTTTGAATCAGTAAGGTTTCAATAGGTTGTACATTTGATAACTAGTTATAAATTCTAGACCTAGTTAATTCAAACTCTATTGATTCTAATTTGTCCGGAATATATAAATAGAGGGTTGGTTTAATTTGATTTCATAGAATTTCAAGAATTCGTATTAGTAACCTTACTTAATTTGCAGAGAAAATTTATAGGAGGAGGAGGAAAAAGAGTAAGGATATTAATAGAGAGTACTATGGTTGATCCTAAAACAAATGTTGGTGGTGGAGTTCAAGATGTTTATGGTGAAGATCGTGCTACTGAAGATCAACTTGTGACTCCACGGACTTTCTCCATAGCCAGGTAATTATTAACGGAGTTCTTGATTTTATATGTTTAGATGGATTTGTGGGTGTAAAAGGTGGGGATTGTCTTTGCTATTGCATATATTTAATGCAATCTTTAGGGGGTTTTTTTATCTGATTTTATCTTAGGGGTTTGGTAGTTTCCTTGCGCCTAGGCCAATGCCTTGATCGCCTTTGTAAACATGGGTGTTTGAATTATACTTCTGTTTTTCAATTATCTTTGTTGGTTTTGATTTCTCTGGAGCTATATGGTTGATTAAAGGAAAAGATGGTTTTTACCTTCTTTTTTTTTCTTTTCTTACAGCATTTTGCCTTTTCTTTTACTGCTTTTCTTTTTCTTTTACTTGAATTCCTTGCTCAGAAGACAAGGGAAGGATATTCTGATTGATGTAAAAGATTTCATGTGTTCATACATTTCATTGAATCCTTTCTATTTAAGTGGTTATCAGATGGTTTTTTCGTTCATAATTTGGTTTTTTTTTTTGATCAAATTGATCTTCTAAAACTGAATTAAAATGGATTTTCCGCGATTGACTAATGGTTTGGCATATTTTATGAAATGGCTTTCAACTAATGCTTGCAAGAAATATCAATTGGTGTCAATTGTTTTCATTATAAACTCAATTATTTGCTATGGGTTGTTGTTTTCTGTTATTATTCATCTTGACCTTAATTTTGTGTTGCAGTGGATGTACGTTGTTGAGAGACCTCACCACAACAAAGGACTTGCATTCTCTGAAAAGGATAGAGATGCACACTACTTACGAGGCCTTCTTCCCCCAGTAGTTCTCACTCAAGAGCTTCAGGTTACTTTCCATTAACTTTTTTGTTCTTCTGTATCAGTCTCTCTTTTGCTATGCTTTACTGGTGGACGTTTAAAAAACAATCGTGAAGTTCCTTTTATTTAACCCAATACTACCACAAAACGTAAAGAAGCTATATTATAAGAACTTGTAATGTTGAAGTTTGGGTGATTACCGTTCCCTTTGCATGTCATCTGCTCACTCAGTTCTGATTCTTAATTTTAATCAAAGCATTTTATAGCGTTTGTAAAGCTGTAGTTAACCCCTCTCTCCAATTTTGGATATCAGGAGAAGAAAGTGATGCAAAGTCTACGAAAATATGAAGTCCCATTGCAAAGATACATGGCCATGATGGATCTTCAGGTATTCTATAGTTTCAGTGTCAAGTGTATATTGGAGTGACATGTGCACCAGAGACCTTACTTTGTCTTTGTCCTGTTCTGTAGGAGAGAAATGAAAGGCTATTCCACAAGCTTCTTATCGATAATGTTGAGGAGTTGCTTCCTACCGTTTATACCCCAACTGTTGGCGAGGCTTGCCAGAAATCTAGTACCATCTTCAGGCGTCCTCAGGGTCTTTACATCAGTTTGAAAGAGAAGTACGATTACTGCAAAGAATTCTGTATTATGTTATTTGCAAATATTTCTTTGGAAGACTGACATATCTTTATATTTGGTGCAGGGGTAAAATACTCAAGGTATTGAAGAACTGGCCTGAGAAGGATATCCAAGTTATTGTCGTTACTAATGGTGAGCGAATTTTGGGTCTTGGGGATCTTGGCTGCCAGGTGAATATTTTTAGACTTAATTTTCCTTGGATTTATGGATAAAACACTTAATTATTCTGGTCATTATTCTTTTGTATGATTAAATTCGTGTTCGTTAACCTCAATTGTTGACTTAGTTCAATCAAATGTCTAATATTCTTGCAGGGAATGGGAATTCCTATTGGTAAACTTGCCTTGTACGCTGCACTTGGAGGTCTTCGTCCTTCTGCAGTAAGTGTTTTGTAATTAATCTGAATTTCTGCCGCTCTGTGCACTATTGAGCAATACAACAACTGAAATCATTGATCTAGATCAACAAGATGAACTTTGGTTATGGACATCTCATAGAACTGGTTTGGTCTCTTACTGCTCATTAAAAATTTTGTGTTATTTTTCTTTCCAGTGCTTGCCTATAACTATTGATGTGGTAACAAACAACCAGAAGTTGCTGGACAATGAGTTCTACATTGGGCTCAAGCAAAAGAGGGAAACTGGCAAGGTTAGATAATTTTGTTTGCCTAGAGAGTTTGTTTTGTAACTTGAGTTGCTGAATCTTCATTTATGATCTTCAACAATGTTTGTAATACTGAACGATGGTTTGATGTTTCTGATCCTAGGAATATGATGATCTTCTACATGAGTTTATGTCTGCAGTTAAACAAAATTATGGGGAGAAAGTTCTCGTACCTGTTAGTCATCAAAATCTTACTTGACAATATCTGTAATCAATTTTTATGTTTCCGAAAAGCTTGATCATGTTGGTACAGAGTCCTCATGGTTTGTCTTTCTTTGACCATGTCCAGTTCGAAGACTTTGCAAACCACAATGCGTTTGAATTACTCTCAAGACATAGCAAAAGGCATCTTGTTTACCATTCAGGGATTGATTGTTAGCTCTCGTAAGGAGTCACTCCAGCACTTCAAGAAGCATTGGGCTCCTGAGCATGAACCTGTTAAGGACCTTATAGATGCTATCAAGGTGAAAATCTCTTATGTCACTCGCTCACTCACTCATGCTTACTGTTTCAAATAACATGCAATTTCTCACCTTTTTTTTTTGTTGTTGTACATTCTCACTTATATAGGCACTCAAACCAACGGTATTGATCGGTTCTTCTGGAGTAGGACAAACATTTACAAAGGAAGTAGTTGAGGCCATGGCTTCCTTCAACGAGGTATATCTCTCTCACTGCTCTCCACTTACTCGTATTTGATAAAAATGAAAATTTGATGCCAATTGCCGACTTGATGCAGAAACCTATAATTATGGCTCTATTCAACCCAACGTCACAGTCTGAATGTACAACCGAACAAGCTTACACTTGGTCAGAGGTAAACAAATGCTGAAATCCATTCAATCAATTAAAATTATCTCATGCAAACTGAAGTCATTTGTAACCAAAACTGACTTCTTTGTGTTCCCAGGGTCGTGCTATTTTTGCTAGTGGAAGCCCATTTGATTCTGTGGAATATGATGGAAAAGTTTTTGTGCGTGGGCAGGTTAGAATTTAATTTTTAACCTTAATTTTCGGTCTGACAGGGATTCCAGTTTTGCAATCATTCGCATTTCCACACATGCCTGACTTTTTCTTTCCTTGTGTTTATTCAGGCAAATAATGCTTACATTTTCCCTGGGCTTGGTCTTGGTTTGGTAATGTCCAGTGCAATTCGTTTGCATGATGACATGCTTCTAGCTGCATGTAAGAAATACAGAAAATTTTTTTCCAGATATGTACTGAAGATTAATTTGTTCATTTTAAAGGACATGTCTCTTACATATTTGTTTGCCGCTTTGTTTTGACAGCCGAAGATTTAGCTGGCCAGGTTAGCCAAGAGAACTTTGATAAAGGTTTGATCTACCCGCCATTCACAAATATCAGGAAGATATCAGCACACACAGCTGCAAATGTAGCTGCTAAATCTTATGAACTCGGTTAGTACCCATCTTAATGCAATCACTATTTTACATCAGCTCATCGTAGGTGTTTATCTGTTGTAACAACATTGTTGTCTAGCTCTATAGAATCTATGTTTCTCTGGGTCCAGTTTTTTTGTTCAATTTTGCATCAGCTCATCGTATTGATCTAATGAGAAAGTGTTATTTACAGGGCACAAAAGTCTGCAGGCATCTCTTTGTTTGACGTGGAGCTGGTGCAGTTGCCTCTTGACCAGTGATCGGTTGTCACCCGGTCAAAAATAATTTCACTTTCTTGCTTCACTAAAATAAAGTAGTATGCAATAAGAAAGAGTTCGTATCCACAGAGAGGCTTATGTTGTTATGCAAATTTTTGGTTTCTTAGTAACCAAGGGGGATGTTGATGTTTCAAAGCAATAAAAATAAATTGAAAGCAAAGTAATAATAAAATTTATCAATAAGGAGAAAGTATTGGTCACGGGATAGTTTCATTCACAAATATGTATTCTCAACAATGACTAGAATTGAAATTTTAATCTCTCATTTACTAAAAGTCCTAGGATACCTTGATCGCAAGAGTATCCCGCTAATTCCCTGATTTCATCACAACCACATTAAAAGATGCATATGTGAATTCTTCTGAAAGCAACCTAAAGTGTAAAAGCACAATTAGATTTAACTCCCTAAAAGCAATGAGTTCTATGGAATAAGACTAATCAAGGCAACCAAAATGTGTAAAAGCACTAAATCGATTTAACCCAAGTTATGATTCATATGTGACTAGTAGGATATATCACTACAAGCACTACCCACATTTATGCTACTCAAAATCAGGGATAGACAACGTTTTCGTATTGAAAACCCTAATATAGCTCTAGATATGAAAGTAGATCGGATTGATTAGGACTCAACCAAACAAACTATCAAATCAAAAACATTATAAACCATGAATCATAATCAATAAATTCTTTGAGACAAAACTAATACATTGAATCAAATCTTATTTGTGAAATCCACTTATTATCCCATAACCAATAATAGGTATTTAGTTACTCATAGTATTTTTATTCATCATAATTATTATCAAAAATAAGATGAAGAACATGTAAAATAAAATGGAAGCAAACCCTAGTAGAATCGCTCTCCTCCAAAACTCCAGTAGAAAATACGTGATAATCCCAAAAAGAATAGAAACTTTTCTTTTTATAGCCTTCACACTTTCCAAAATTAGGTCTTCAAAGTCCATCACCAAAAGTCCACCAAGCCCATGAACCATGTGTGAGAAACCCATGTGAAAATATATGCCCCAAAATCGGTCGCCGGAAGTGGGATTGTGGCGGAAATCGGCTCGGTGACGGCAAAGTCAGCCCTTGAGTCACCGGGTCAACTTGGTCGGATCGGTCGGGTCAAACCGGGTTGGATCGGGTCAGCGGGTCGGACCGAGTCAGGTAGAATCAACTCAAGTCAGACCATGTCAATCGGCGGCCAAGTCGGGTGAGTCGAGTCTAAGTCAATCGATTCGGGTCGGCTAACTTGGTTGTCGGGCCAAATCTGACCATTTTGCCGGGCCACTTGCCGGGCTCGATCTCTGCGGTGCAATCATTGCACTTGACCAAGATGGTCTGTAACTCCCCTATCTGCTATCTTTAGCTCGGGCCAAGCAACACTTGACTCAATAAACAACCTCCAGGCCATAAAAACACCAGCTGAATCTTCACCAACAGCTCACTAGCCTTGCAACAGCACAGCTCCATTCTTTTCTTGTGCACCACCCTGGCCATTCCATCTCAGTTGCATAATAACAGCTCCACCTGCAATATACAGAGCTTAAGCACCACCATAACTTCAAACCATTTCCTGTAAACCAGTAGTATCACCAGCTTGCCCTGTATCCTTCCAATTCACTGCGGCTCAAGCAATTCCACACTCACTGTATCATTCTTGCACTATCTCCCTGCAGCATCTGCTCTCAAACTTCAATGCAGCTTCAACAGCCCAGAGCTGCACCACTGCAACACCACCAGATGCTTCACTTTCACAAACTCAAGCCAACCTGTCTCAGTCCCCTGCAGTATTGAATTCCAGTCACACATTACAGCTGCTCCACTGTCTTTCCAATCTTGAGCATCAAACTCCAATAGCACTACCCAGCCAATTCAGCTCAGACCTTGCCTCTTTAATCCATCAGACACCATCAGTTGCAACTCAGCTCCTTTTCAACAGCTCCACATATCCCAATCAGGCAATAACCACCACCTCCAAACCTGAGTCTCACCACCGCACAACAACAAATGCCTGGCAATCTCCAACACACAATCAATAACCAGCTCCAACTCTTCATTCTCAACACCGGTTCCATTACGAGACCCGGACACCCGCAATCTGCCTTGTAATCCATTCTGAAGCAACACCATTTTACCCTTCACTTCCATTCTGCCCAAGCTTTAAGCACCAGCAACATTACGGTGCCTAGTTCTTTCATGTCTTGATAACTTTGCAATCCCATCTCGATCCACGGCCAACACGGCTGCCATTTCTCAACATCCACAATGTAACCCGCAATCTTGAGCCATAACCACCTACTCATGTGCACAAATTCAAACCTACGGCTCTGTCCGAGTACAAGCTCACAGCGGTTTCTTCTTCGAGCTGCAACAACGGCTTGTTCTAATTCTTAGCGACAAGACGAACCCTTCTCAATTTGAGTTCAACTTCACATTGAGCCCACCGCACAACACGACTCGATCCAGTGCAAAATAACATAACACCAGGCAACATTGTCTCCTCCCGAGTGAGCTTATCTCCATGAAACAACTCACAATGAGCACCATCGAGCCACGGCAACTGCGATTCAGCAATGCAGACTCAAATTCAACTTCGCCTGCCATTCCATTTCTTTAGCTCAGACCAAAATGGCAGCAACATCCCCTGTGACTCAGCTGCAACCTACAACTCAGTTGCTTGCTCCAGCCTTCCTGCCCTGAGCCACAGCACCAGAACCAATTCCATCTCATCTCATTTATCTTGCCAGCTGCATAGAACTCAACTCAAACAGACCATTTCAGCAACAACCATATTCTGCTCCAGTTGTACATCTAGCTGCAACTCTTTCCTTGGGCCAACAACATCAGGTCTTTCTCCACAAACCCTTGTAACTCAGTTCGAGCAACACTAATCCATTCCAATGAGCCATCTCTGCCATGTAGCTCAGGCCAGCACCACCTGCAACTCCATTGCAGCCAACACGACTTCATCTTCTCCCCGAGCTTCATCATTACTTTGTTTATCACAAACCCATTCTGATCTCTTCTCGATTGAACTCACTCTTCATGAATTCAAATCTCAATCAGTTCAACAAACCCTAACTTCAATTCATACTCTTCTCACTGATTTCACTCAATTGGCACAAATACTAAATCCCCTTTCTGGTTTCGAAACACCATCTCTATCTTCACCACCAAATCACTCGAACTCATCTGAGATTCAAGCCACCAAGAACTATGTCTCTCATTCTTCTTCTTCTCCCCTGAATCTACTTCCAGGTTCTGATCTTCACCCTTACTCAACTTCTCGATCTCTCTGTGTTCTTCAATCTTCAACAGCCGCGGCTGTTCTTCACTTTTTCCGATTAACAGCAGCACACAGCAGCCAACGCTCTCTCTCTATCAGTTCCAGGTGAAGACAATGATTGTTAACAAATCACGATCTGATTCACTCTCTCAGCAGCCATAACTCTCCTCTCGGCTTCAGGTGAAATGAAAGAGAGAAAGTAATTGTCTCTGATTTTTAGGTCGTGTAGGAAATGAGACTGGATATAGCCACCCGGGCGAAGTGGATAAGGGGTACTCAAATAACTATAAGCACCCACGCTTCGATAAAGGCCACCTCAATCGCTTTGGCTTTTGTCGGTTCCGGGTAACCTGGCCTAATTCTCTTCCGCTCCTTGTCGCGTTTCGACTGCTCCACATATAGCTCGCTTTGTGAGATGACAATTTCGCCCTTTAGCTCAATTTGGATAATTTCTTCTTCTTTTCCTCGTGCGACTCCATTGCACCTAAAAACTCAAAAGCACGCGTAAAGTACATAATTCACAAGAAAAATAGCAAAGAAAGCATAAACTCTATATAGTAAATACGGTGTATTCTACACCTATCGATTCCCCACACTTAGACTTTGCTAGTCCTCGAGCAAATCAAACAAAACAATAAAATACAACAACTCAGGTGTCGTCGAGGCTACGGTCACTTTTAGCATAAATAACAAGCCTTTAAACCCCTAGGTGTCCCTAGTGGACGAGTTATAGTCTCGTGAGGGTTTACTAGAGATTTACCCACAAAACCTAAATTTCCAACTTACTAGTTCTCGTAATGATAGTATCCAACGCGCTAAGAAGACATAGAGATTGCACACTAGTCATAAGAAGTTAGACACATAAATGAACACAATCTCATTCTTAAAAGTTGAGAGAGAAGTAACCATCCCTTCTCGACTAAAATTCGGGTTCGGAGTGATCAAAAGTCTCGACTACGCCTCACAAGAAAGGGTTTTATGATATTGCACTCAATAATAAATGACTCTTTATGGGTCACACATGTGTCCAGGTTGGAATGAAGAGAGAATCACGAGACACGTTGAATGGTAGGAAGGCTTAACCCTCAAAGTTTTGAAAACCCACATCTTTTATATATTTTTGAAAACCCATTTTTCTGACGATCTCTTTGAAAGGAAATCAACCATTTAACGAAGGTGGGAATATGCTTACTTACCTCGTTATCCGTTCAACGTGCAGCTAGCACCACTCTCACAGCATCCATAGAAACGTCTTCGGCCTTCTATCGGTGTCTTCATCTTCGTCTTCGGTCTTCAACTCTTGATGATAACTCTCGAACTTCGTAGAATCTCGACAATATGACTCTTTCCCTCAAATTCCTTGTCGCTTGAAACTTCATTATAGATATTCCTTCTTTCCATAGGCTTTATTGAAAGAATGCAAAAATAAAAACAACTCAATTTTTCTTTTTTTTTTTTTTTTTTTTTTTTTTTTTTTTTTTTTTTTTTTTTTTTTTTTTTTTTTTTTTTTTTTTTTTTTTTTTTTTTTTTTTGAATAAGAAATAAAACAAATAAAAAATAAAACAAAATAAAAACTATTAACAACCTAAACATTTTTTTTTTTTTTTTTTTTTTTTTTTTTTTTTTTTTTTTTTTTTTTTTTTTTTTTTTGAGACAAGAGAAAGTACAAATACAAATAAACTAAAATAAAAATGTAAGTACAATGCCATGGTGTAAGTACTTTACCCTTGAATCTTCACAACTTATATGTCTTGATATTATAAACTTCTCGAACTTTCATCCTTCTAATTTAAAGCTCTTGTATTATAGTCTTCAACTTATAAAAATTACGCCCTTGTTTTGTTGCTTTACTCAAATCGAAATCGCCCATTCTCGTAGTGTTGCTTGTAAACCTCGAACATGTTCAACTTTCCTTCGAATTTGTGATGCTCCTCTTGTTGATGATGATGGTGTTTCTATGGACCTGTTGGTGTAGAGAGAGATAAGGTGGATGGTGCTAACTGCGAACAAGATCACAAGTGGAATGTAAGTTAGCAATTCGATGTCACCAACATGGTTGATAAAAATAGCACTCAAGAGATCAAAATAGTGCTTCTATGGTGGGAAATTGGACAGCTCACCATTCTGCCCGGAATTTACGTACGGTGACACACACTCAAAAAGCACAAATTTAGACAGGTACAAAGAATTGAAGGTTGGTGCCTCACATTATGTAACATGGGTAGTCTCCACTATAGGGGATCACTGTTCTAATACCGAATTCAGACTGCACCTTATTTGCCACTGGCATGGTTAAATCCAACTTTAACTCTCATACAATTAAGAAACCCGATCATGTTCTCTGTCATCTCTAAGTTCGAGTCACTATTGTGAGATTCTCGATGTAATCTTAGCGACATGTATACTATGTGACTCTAAAGAACTACAAGTTGGAGTTTTCTTATTCACTAGTTCACAAAAAGTTGAAAAATTGCAAAAACTTACAACATAAACCACTCCCCACACTTAAACTTTACATTGTCCTCAATGTAAATTGAATAAATCCAAAGTAAGTCAAGGTGGGAAATCCTAATAAGAAATCGGCAAAAAAGAAAGAAAAAAAACAAAACAAGAAAAACTAAAAACAAGAAAAAAATAAATAAATACAAGACAAGAAATACTCATCCGTTGGGTTGCCTCCCAATTAGCGCTTGGTTTAAAGTCGGCCAGACTATCTCCTTGCTTTCTATGACTCCTCCAGAGGGAGTGCATCCACAAAATTAGCTCCTTCCACCACTTCGGAAGTGAAATTCTCATAATATGGTTTTAAACGGTGCCCGTTAACTTTAAGTTCCTTGCACGTAGCAATGCTGCAATTTCTCTTGCACCATGAGAAAACACATTAGTAACAATAAAGGTCCGATCCAACGTGACCTTAATTTACCCGGAAATAAATGCAAGCGAGTATTAAACAAAAGCACTTTCGCCCAACACAAAATTGTTTTCTAGAAATCATAGTATCATGAAAGGCCTTCGTTTTCCTTATAAATGCGAGAGCTTTCAAATGCATCATTGCGAAGCTCTTCTAGCTCTTGGAGTTGCAACTTCCTTTGCTTTCCAGCCCCATCCATCTCCATGTTGCATTGTTTAATCGCCCAAAACGCCTTATGCTCAATCTCCACGGGTAAGTGACAAGGTTTACCATACACAAGCCTAAAGGGAGACATCCCAATAGGTGTCTTGTATGCGGTTCTATATGCCCACAAAGCATCATTTAGCCGCATGCTCCAATCTTTCCTTGTTGGATTCACCGTCTTCTCAAGTATGGATTTCACCTCCAGGTTAGACACCTCGGCTTGTCCATTTGTTTGAGGATGATAAGGTGTTGCAACCTTGTGCGACACATTGTACTTCTTCAACAAGCTTTGTAAAAACCTGTTGTTGAAGTGAGAACCTCCATCGCTAATTATGGCTCTTGGAATTCCAAACCTTGCAAAAATATTAGTTTGCACAAAATCTGAAACAACCTTGGAATCATTAGTAGGGGTGGCCTTAGCCTCCACCCATTTAGAGACATAATCAACAGCAAGTAAGATGTAATAATTCCCATGCGAGTTGACAAAAGGACCCATAAAATCTATACCCCATACATCAAAAACTTGATAAATTGAATAAAAGTTTGTGGCATTTGATTTCGGGCACCTAGATTGCTGTTCTTTGGCACCTATCACAAGTTGTACAAAATGTATATGCATCCTTAAACAAGGTTGGCCAATAGAAACCGCTTTCAAGTACCTTGTAAGCGGTTCTTTTACTTCCAAAATGTCCTCATAAGCATAGGAGTGACAAAATGACAAGATAAATTAAACTCGGATTCGGGAACGCACCTTCTTATTACTTGGTATTTTGCCATGTTTCCATAAGTATGGATCATCCCATATGTATCGGTTCCCTAACCTCTTAAGTTTGTCCCTCTCGGCCCCACGAGACAAGTTCTTGATTTGTTTAGTTACCAAGTAATTCACAATATCGCGTACCATGGTTCTCCAAAGGCAATTGAGAATAGTTGCTCATCCGGGAAGCTTTCACGCAATGGGATAGCTTCCTTGTCCCTGACGAAGCAAGACGGCTCAAGTGATCCATAGCGGTGTTCTCAATTCCTTTCTTGTCCTTGATCTCAATATCAAACTCTTGCAAGAGTAGAATCCATCGTATGAGCCTTGGTTTCGCTTCTTTCTTCATTAGCAAGTACCTAAGATTTGCATGGTCGAAAAAGACAACAACTTTTGTACCAATTAGATAAGAGCGAAATTTCTCCAATGCAAATACAATAGCTAAAAACTCTTTTTCAGTGGTTGTGTAGTTTTGTTGGGCTTCATTTAACGTTCTAGAAGCATAGTAAATAGCATGAGGTATCTTTCCCTCACGTTGCCCAAGCACCGCACCAAGCGTAGTCACTAGCATCACACATTAGCTCAAACGGCTTGCTCCAATCCGGTGGTTTAATGATAGGGGCTGAAATCAAAAGTTCTTTCAAGCGATTGAATGCCGCCATACACTTCTCATCGAAGTTAAAAACCACATCTTTTTGCAATAAATTGCAAAGTGGTGATGCTATCTTGGAAAAATCCTTGATAAATCTACGATAGAAACTGCATGACCAAGAAAAGAACGTATCTCCCTCACCGTAGTGGGAGGGGTTAGAACACGAATAAGGTCTATCTTAGCTTTATCAACTTCCAAGCCCTTAGAAGATATTATATGGCCTAAAACTATGCCATGAGTTACCATGAAATGGCACTTCTCCCAATTTAGCACAAGATTTGTTTCAACACATCTTTCAAGGATTAATGACAAGTTGTTCAAACATAGATCAAATGAATCACCAAAGACACTAAAGTCATCCATAAACACTTCAATGATGTTTTCAACATACTCGGAGAAAATACTTACCATACACCTTTGAAAGGTAGGCTGGAGCATTGCACAAGCCAAAAGGCATCCTTCTATAAGCAAAAGTGCCGAAAGGACAAGTGAAAGTAGTTTTCTCTTGGTCCTCGGTCTATCACAATCTGATTGTACCACTGAATAACCATCAAGGAAGCAATAATAAGCATGTCCAGCTAAACGTTCAAGCATTTGATCAATAAAGGGTAAAGGAAAATGATCCTTCCTAGTAGTGGCATTCAACTTTCTATAATCAATACAAACCCTCCAACCGGTTTGCACACGAGTTGGGACAAGTTCATTTTCATCATTCTCTACCACCGTTACCCCGATTTCTTTGGTACAACTTGTACAGGGCTCACCCACTTGCTATCGGATATGGGGTAGATAACACCCACTTCCAAGAGCTTGAGTATCTCCTTTTTCACAACTTCCATCATGGGAGGGTTCAAACGGCGTTGCGCGTCCCTTGTAGGCTTTGCATCGTCCTCCAAGCGAATCTTATGCATACAAACGGCGGGGCTTATACCCTTGATGTCGGCGATTGTCCATCCTATGGCCGTCTTGTGCTTCCTTAACACCGTAGAAGTTTTGCTCACTGTAATTCACTAAGCTCGTTAGAAACAATCACAGGTAACTCTTCATTATCACCCAAGTACAAGTACTTTAAGTGACTTGGAAGAGGTTTCAATTCCAACTTTGGAGATTTAACAATAGAAGGTAAAAGTTGTTCATCAACTGCGTGGTAAAGAAATAAAAGAGATATTGTGAGTTTTAGGACATCCTTGTAGTGAGTTGAGATCACCAAGGGCTTCCTTAACTTCGTTACCACACTCAACACCGTCATCCATGGTTGTAGTTAAAGCAGGTTTCCAAAGCATCATCATGATTCAATTCAAACACTTGTTGAGCCAATGTATCCAAAACATCAACGGAGAAACAAGAGTGGACATCACTAGGATATCTCATCGTCTCGAAAATGTTGAAACGTATTATTTCTCCATCGAACTCCATAGTCAACGTTCCCTTGTCCACATCAATAATGGTTTTCGCCGTTTTCATGAAGGGACGCCCAAGTAGCAATGGAAGAGGCGAGTCAGGTGAACCTTCATCCATCTCTAACACACAAAAAGTCAATTTGGGAATACAAGTTGATTAACTTTGCACAAGAACATCCTCGACAATACCCATTGGGTAGACATTAGAACGATCGGCTAATTGCAACACAATTCCCGACCTTTTTCAAAGGACCTAGATTAAGTGAATTGTACATAGATGCGGGCATAACATTAACGGATGCACCTAAATCCAACATTGCTTTATTAAAAGTGGTGTTACCAATTGTATTGAGGAATGTCAAAGCTACCCGGGTCTTTGCATTTCGGTGGGAGTTTGTGTTGTAAGATTGCAGAAGCATTCTCCCCCACACTCAACACTTCATTACCTTTGAGCCTTTGCTTATTGGTACACAAGTCCTTCAACACTTTTGCATACTTGGGAACTTGCTTGATAGCATCAAGCAGTGGTATATTCACATGAATCTTCCTAAGAACGTCTAAAATCTCCTTTTCTAGTTCCGCCTTCTTTGAACTTGCAAATCTGCGAGGAAAAGGTATAGGAGGAACATAAGTAGAAACAGGAGTTTTAGAGTTAGGAATTGGTACCTCGAGTGTTTGGGGAATTTCATCCCTCTTTTCTTCCAAAACCGGCTCCTTTGGAGCTTCCTCTTCACCCAAATCAGCAACCGGGTTGCACAAGTTGTGTACCACTTCTCAATGTAATTGCATTAACACCCTCTTTTGGGTTGATAGGTTGAAGGAAGTCTCCCACTATTTTGTGCCTTCAAATTGTTGATATCAACCGCCATGGAGCCTACTTGAGTCTGCAAATCCTTGATAGCACTCTTAGTTTCTTGTTGGCTCTCTTTGAACATGGTAGAAATACCTTGCATCATTGTATGTAACTTTGCATCGATATCGGAACCTTGAACCGATTGTTGTGGTTCTTGAAATTGTTGTTGTTGCGGTTGAAATTGTTCTTGTTGTTGTTGGAATTGTTGTTGTTGTGGTTGAAATCCACTCGAACGATTGAAATTTGGTTGTTGGACCGCACCTTGCTTGTTGGCATAGCTGAAATTTGGGTGATCTCTCCATCCGGATTGTAGGTGTTGGAGTAGGGATCATACCTTCTTTGTTGGTTTGGAAAAACCGCACTAGCTTGCTCCATCTCTTCACCATGTGAAGGTAAAATAACCGCATGACCATCCTTTGTATCATTTGCTCCATATTGTCCATCCTTTGATCACGGTGTGATGATGATGAATCACTAACTTCATGCACTTGCCTTACCATTGGTTCACCTCTTGTGTAGAATTGTTGCGAGTTCGCGACCATGCTTTCAATCAACTCGCGGCTTAGGCCGTCTTGTTCACTAGTGCACCACCACCCAGTCAGCGTCTAGAAGATATCTATCACTTGATTGGAGACCTTCGTAGAAATCTTTGGATTATCATAGCATCACTAACTTGATGGTGTGGACAGCTTGCCACCAATCTCTTGTACCTCTCCCAACATTCATACAATGATTCTCCAACATGTTGCTTTATTCCACAAATCTCTTTGCGAATTTGAGTGGCCTTAGAGGAAAATACCTCTCTAGAAAGATTTTCTTCAAACCGTTCCATGTAGTGACACTCCCAGGTGGCAAACAATACAACCAATCCTTAGCGCTGTCCACCATAGAAAATGGAAAAACTTTCATCATTGCACCATTGACTTCAGTCTCCGCTGGAAGCATAGCCTTGACAATGGTATAGAACTCCATGAGATGCTTGTTTGGGTCCTCATTCGCCATACCATGAAACTTTGGCAACTCCCTAAGCAGCCCGGCTTGATCTCAAAAGTGGAGTTTGTTTGGATACACCATTGTTGTGCATCAAGCCTATGTGAAGCCAAATCCTTGAGTGTACGGTTCGCATTGTCACCCATTGCTTCTTCCTCTTCAATTAGTGGTTCTCCTACGAATGGAACCTCTTCTTCCTCTTCTTGATGAAGAGCTTCGTGTTCTACTTCAAGACTTGTTCTTCCGTTGTGTCTTGCCTTGGTTGGAGTATTGTGCCTCTTGAGTAGCTATCCCGCACCTTTGATAATTCCAATCTTTGGAAGCCGGGGATTAGTACCTGAAAAACAATTCTCGCAAACAAGTGAGAAACAAGACAATAAAAGAAAAGCAAGTATAAAAGCAAAAATTGTAAAAAGAAACTAAAAACTTAATAACAAGCCGTATGCCTCCCGGTAAGTGGCGCAAAAATTTGATCGGTTGTCACCCGGTCAAAAATAATTTCACTTTCTTGCTTCACTAAAATAAAGTAGTATGCAATAAGAAAGAGTTCGTATCCACAGAGAGGCTTATGTTGTTATGCAAATTTTCAGTTTCTTAGTAACCAAGGGGGGATGTTGATGTTTCAAAGCAATAAAAATAAATTGAAAGCAAAGTAATAATAAAATTTATCAATAAGGAGAAAGTATTGGTCACGGGATAGTTTCATTCACAAATATGTATTCTCAACAATGACTAGAATTGAAATTTTAATCTCTCATTTACTAAAAGTCCTAGGATACCTTGATCGCAAGAGTATCCCGCTAATTCTGATTTCATCACAACCACATTAAAAGATGCATATGTGAATTCTTCTAGAAAGCAACCTAAAGTGTAAAAGCACAATTAGATTTAACTCCCTAAAAGCAATGAGTTCTATGGAATAAGACTAATCAAGGCAACCAAAATGTGTAAAAGCACTAAATCGATTTAACCCAAGTTATGATTCATATGTGACTAGTAGGATATATCACTACAAGCACTACCCACATTTATGCTACTCAAAATCAGGGATAGACAACGTTTTCGTATTGAAAACCCTAATATAGCTCTAGATATGAAAGTAGATCGGATTGATTCCGGACTCAACCAAACAAACTATCAAATCATAAACATTATAAACCATGAATCATAATCAATAAATTGCTTTGAGACAAAACTAATACATTGAATCAAATCTTATTTGTGAAATCCACTTATTATCCATAACCAATAATAGGTATTTAGTTACTCATAGTATTTTTATTCATCATAATTATTATCAAAAATAAGATGAAGAACATGTAAAATAAAATGGAAGCAAACCCTAGTAGAATCGCTCTCCTCCAAAACTCCAGTAGAAAATACGTGATAATCCAAAAAGAATAGAAACTTTTCTTTTTATAGCCTTCACACTTTCCAAAATTAGGTCTTCAAAGTCCATCACCAAAAGTCCACCAAGCCCATGAACCATGTGTGAGAAACCCATGTGAAAATATATGCCCCAAAATCGGTCGCCGGAAGTCTGGGATTGTGGCCGGAAATCGGCTCCGGTGACCGGCAAAGTCCGCCCGGTCACCGGGTCAACGGGTCGGATCGGTCGGGTCAAACCGGGTTGGATCGGGTCAGCGGGTCGGACCGAGTCAGGTAGAATCAACTCAAGTCAGACCATGTCAATCACTGACCAAGTCAGGTGAGTCAGAGTCTAAGTCAATCTGATTCAGGGTCAGCTAACTTGGTTGTCAGGCCAAATACAGCCATTTTGCCAGGCCACTTGCCAGGCCTGATCTCTGCAGTGCAATCATTGCACTTCAGCCAAGATGGCTGTAACTCCCCTATCCTGCCATCTTTAGCTCAGGCCAAGCAACACTTCAGCTCAATAAACAACCTCAGGCCATAAAAACACCAGCTGAATCTTCACCAACAGCTCACTAGCCTTGCAACAGCACAGCTCCATTCTTTTCTTGTGCACCACCCTGGCCATTCCATCTCAGTTGCATAATACGGACTCCGCAATATCTGAGCTTAAGCACCACCATAACTTCAAACCATTTCTGTAAACCGGTAGTATCACCCGACTTGCCTGTATCCTTCCAATTCTTTGCGGCTCAAGCAATTCCACACTCCTTGTATCATTCTTGCACTATCTCCCTGCGGCATCTGCTCTCAAACTTCAATGCAGCTTCAATGACCCGGTAGCTGCTTGCAACACCACGGATGCTTCGCTTTCACAAACTCAAGCCAACTTTGTCTCGGTCCCTGCCGATGTTGAATTCCGGTCACACATTACAATTTTTGCTCCTTTGTCTTTCCAATCTTGAGCATCAAACTCCAATAGCACTACCCAGCCAATTCAGCTCAGACCTTGCCTCTTTAATCCATCAGACACCATCAGTTGCAACTCAGCTCCTTTTCAACAGCTCCACATATCCCAATCAGGCAATAACCACCACCTCCAAACCTGAGTCTCACCACTGCACAACAACAAATGCCTGGCAATCTCCAACACACAATCAATAACCAGCTCCAACTCTTCATTCTCAACACCAGTTCCATTACAGACCCAGACCTGCAATCTGCCTTGTAAGCCATTCTGCAGCAACACCATTTTACCCTTCACTTCCATTCTGCCCAA
This sequence comes from Papaver armeniacum, assembly GCA_023531295.1. Taxonomy (NCBI): domain Eukaryota; kingdom Viridiplantae; phylum Streptophyta; class Magnoliopsida; order Ranunculales; family Papaveraceae; genus Papaver; species Papaver armeniacum. The sequence continues at coordinate 111,817 of JAJJWW010003631.1, forward strand.
GCTTTAAGCACCAGCAACATTACAGTGCCTAGTTCTTTCATGTCTTCAATAACCTGCAATCCCATCTCAGTCACGGCCAACACTGGCTGCCATTTCTCAACATCCACAACAGAACCTGCAATCTTCTGAGCCATAACCACCTACTCATGTGCACAAATTCAAACCTACAGCTCTGCCAGTACAAGCTCACGAGTAGTTTCTTCATTTGCAACAACATAGCTTGTTCTAATTCTTCACAGCATCAGAACCCTTCTCAATTTCAGTTCAACTTCACATTGAGCCCACCTGCACAACACAGCTCCAGTCCAGCTGCAAAATAACATAACACCAGGCAACATTGTCTCCTCCCTGATGAGCTTATCTCCATAGAAACAACTCACAACAGCACCATCGAGCCCTGGCAACCTGCAATTCTCAGCAATGCAGACTCAAATTCAACTTCGCCTGCCATTCCATTTCTTTAGCTCAGACCAAAATGGCAGCAACATCCCCTGTGACTCAGCTGCAACCTACAACTCAGTTGCTTGCTCCAGCCTTCCTGCCCTGAGCCACAGCACCAGAACCAATTCCATCTCATCTCCATTATCTTGCCAGCTGCATAGAACTCAACTCAAACAGACCATTTCAGCAACAACCATATTCTGCTCCAGTTGTACATCTAGCTGCAACTCTTTCCTTGGGCCAACAACATCAGGTCTTTCTCCACAAACCCTTGTAACTCAGTTCGAGCAACACTAATCCATTCCAATGAGCCATCTCTGCCATGTAGCTCAGGCCAGCACCACCTGCAACTCCATTGCAGCCAACACAGCTTCATCTTCTCCCTGAGCTTCATCATTACTTTGTTTATCACAAACCCATTCACAGTCTCTTCTCAGATTGAACTCACTCTTCATGAATTCAAATCTCAATCAGTTCAACAAACCCTAACTTCAATTCATACTCTTCTCACTGATTTCACTCAATTGGCACAAATACTAAATCCCCTTTCTGGTTTCGAAACACCATCTCCATCTTCACCACCAAATCACTCGAACTCATCTGAGATTCAAGCCACCAAGAACTATGTCTCTCATTCTTCTTCTTCTCCCCTGAATCTACTTCCAGGTTCTGATCTTCACCCTTACTCAACTTCTCGATCTCTCTGTGTTCTTCAATCTTCAACAGCCGCGGCTGGTACATTCTTCACTTTTTCCGATTAACAGCAGCACACAGCAGCCAACGCTCTCTCTCTATCAGTTCGGTGAAGACAATGATTGTTAACAAATCACGATCTGATTCACTCTCTCAGCAGCCATAACTCTCCTCTCGGCTTCGGGTGAAATGAGAGAAAGTAATTGTCTCGATTTTTAGGTCGTGTAGGAAATGAGACTGGATATAGCCACCCAGCGAAGTGGATAAGGGTACTCAAATAACTATAAGCACCCACGCTTCGATAAAGGCCACCTCCATTGCTTTGGCCTGTCGGTTCCAGGTAACCAACAGCCTAATTCTCTTCCGCTCCCTTGTCGCGTTTCGACCTGCTCCACATATAGCTCGCCTGTGAGATGACAATTTCGCCCTTTAGCTCAATTTGGATAATTTCTTCTTCTTTTCCTCCGTGCGACTCCATTGCACCTAAAAAACTCAAAAGCACGCGTAAAGTACATAATTCACAAGAAAAATAGCAAAGAAAGCATAAACTCTATATAGTAAATACGGTGTATTCTACACCTATCAACCAGGAGGCTGGACAGTGCAAAGGGTTGGTTTTCCAGTTTGCACATATTGAAGATGACGTAGCGGAAGCGTATGATTTATAAAAGATAGAAACTAGTGTGAGATCAATAGATTCACAAAAGTGATGATAAAATAAAGATAATAAAAATAAAAGATAAGTTTGATATTAATCAAATAATAATATTGGTTGTAGAATTGTATATCTCTCTACTATGCCCGTGCCTTCTTATATAGGCTTCAAGGATTCTAAATATAATTAGGACTAGAAAAGGAAATCAAACTAAACAAAGAAACAAACTAGAATTAGGAAAGGAAATCCTAAATAAAGAAATATGATAGGAAGTTCTAAGAAGAACTATAATAGGAAATATAGTAGGATGTCCTACATCAGGCCCCCCTTCTTCAAAAGAACTCGACCTCGAGTTCAACAGAGAAAGATAAACGCTCTTGCCAGGGTCGTAGGGTCGGAAACGACGCCAAAGATCATCATCAATCAGATAGCTTGAGTTCGGCAGCAAAAGACAAACATCTCCGCGTCCTGGATCATAGGGTCGAAAACGGTGACGAAGATCATCAACTATTATATACTTCGCACCACCCGCTTCTGTAAACTACAAGTTGCAAAGGAATATCCACTGGAAGGGTCCGTTAACTTAGACTGCTTTGGTTGCAAATATATTCTAGCATAGGGGTAGTCTTAGGATATCTACATTGGTATTCTTGCTTATAACCTTTGCTTTATCTTTCATATGAAAAAGACCCTCAAATGCCATTTCCCATATATCTTGATGCATCGCTGTTGTGCCATAGATAAAATGCATTATTATCCCTTTAACTTCAGTATCCACTTCTAGAAAGAAGACCTTCTGTTGTGTTGGAAATTTCCACATCACTGTATACACACGTTCATGTATAATACTGCCAGCAGGCCTAGCACCATCAATAATATGTCCACTTCTTACTTGGTCTGACATATCATTCATTATTTCATTCAAAATATCATTGCACTACCTACTTGTTGCGAGAACTTGTCCAGAGGCATAGCTGGTATACCAAGGCTGACATCTTCCATTATAATACTTATCCATACCTTCCTTGTAAACCAATTTATGCAACCATTGTAGTGGAATATCAATATCAATGATGTTAGATAAGGATATTTTGCTCACGTCATCTGCTATAATAGACAAACCAGTAAGCCTTAAAAACACTCCTAAGATTTTTATTAGAAAGCCAACATGAATAAACCAAGGAGGTTTACGTGGAATCTCATAATCTTGGTTAGGAACACCATGACGAATTTCTTTCACCTCCAAGAAATCACAAAAATACTTCAACCAATTCAATATAATGATCATTGGATTACTTGGATTGTATACCTTTAATACAGTTGTAAATCGCCGATGAACAGTGAGTAGAAGGTATGGTTTCAAGGAATGCTTTGAAAACGGTAGTGTCGAAAACAAGCGGCTTGGTTCATCTATCATATGGCTCTTAAGAGCAGCTATCTTGATTGGTTGCGGTCAATCTTTTCCTCGGTAACATGCGGCTCGGGCATCGATCGGTGAACGTTTCTGAGGCGTGTCTTCCTCGCTCTTAGATGACCACTAATATAGGAAGCAAATCTCATTACGGTCCGACCCATATGGACTACCGGATGAACAATAACGTCATGTGGGTGCTCTATGGAAACAATAGCTCTAGCTGTCATTGTAAACTTCTCCAGTGTTTTTCCAGGGTTTATAAAATACATACCATCACTTCCTCCTTTGAATCTCTCCATCGAAATAAACATTTCCGATGTGTGCACTTGCTTGTTATGACTTGCTTGTATCTTGTTCCTTTTGAGAAAAGACTTCTGCCGTAATTGTTGTGTCCGGGCAAGAAGTAGAGTGAGCAGTAGTATCTCCTTTTAGTTTTCTTCTCCTTAGGGATCCACACAGCAAAAGTATAGCCACGAACCAAGGGGGTTTTCGTGGAATTTCATACTCTTGGCTGGGAACACAATGCGATCTTAGGAAATCTTTGTCATGTACATTATGAATTACACACACCTTGGATGAAACGTGATAGTTATCAATCCGGTTTGAAGAGTTCAAACACGAACCTGAACTTGAACCAGTGTCAGTGCAAGTATCCAGTGAGAGGGGTTTAACTTGTATAATCTTGTTAATAGAACCCTCAAATATTGAGTCCTTACTCGAGCGAGACAGTTAAAGCATCCGAGAAGCATGAATAATAATAAATATACTTCTCCAGATCACCAAAATCCCTTGTTGGAGGAGCACGATTGGTGAAGTTGTTATCATCTGCAGTTTGAAACCCTTTCTTAGCTTTTTGTCTCCTAATCAAGTTATTCTCTGGATCTTTTCTTATAATTATTTTTCTTTTCGTATTGTCGATGCCTAGACATTCAACATCGTCACATGGATCCTTCGGCAGTGAATTGGAGATCTCATGTACCCTTGCCGAAATATCATGGATGACCGAGGGAGAACCATGATTGCAGTTGCCTTAAGAAATATTTAAGCACCCCTTTAACGATAGTAAAATTCCTCTTGTGTCGATCATTAATCTTTACTTCCGAACTATCAGTAACCTTCAACTTGGTGATAAGATTTCGGCTTGGAATCTGTTTAAGTGCTTTATAATGAGCCTGCTCGCCATCCTTCAAAGACATATTTCCCGAACCTAGTAAGTATTGCGAGCGCCCATCCCAGCGAACAATGTACTTCGATTGCTCTTCTAACTTCAATTGTTTATGCCATACAATAGGAATATTCAAAGGCTTAACATGACAATTGATGTTATGGAAGCCTGACTTTGGCATAACAAAATCGATGAGAGTACGAGAAACATCAACAATCTGAAAACACTGAGGTGGATTCTTGACGGTGAGTATTTCATGAGTATGCACATCCTTAGGAACAGAAGTAGCTATGTCGGAAACAGGCGAAAAAGTGGATTGTGGATGATTAATCTCAGCAACATTAGAACTCTCTTCATCACCCTTATTTTCTTCTTCTTCTAAGGTAGGTACTTGTGAAGTTAATGTTGTTGTAAAATCTTCCAAAAACTTCTCTTTACAACCAGCAATCATCTCATTGAATTCTTTCCAAAATTGCTCAATCCTATGTTGTAATGGTGTTTGCTTACGTAATCCCATTAAACGGTGCAAAGTATTACCTTGGCGAAAATCAAAACTATGCATGCTTTCATTATAAACAGCACCTAAACTCGAAAGCCAAGGCTCGCCTAATATCACATGAAAATCGTTCCTAAAAGATAATTCGCAACAAGCAAAACTATTGTACTTACCTTCGTTGAAGCTAAATTCAATAAAACCGCCGAATAAATCCCATTCACCGTAATTCGTTTCCTTGAAATAATTTGCTGCTCCAATAGATATATAGTTTTTCGGACTTGATGGATCAAGAATAAAGTCAGTGATCATTCCATCTACTCTAAAAGTAGTACGAAATTCCTTTTTCATAACTAAGAACTTGAAAATTAAGGCACTCAATGGAGGCTCTTAACCGTGGATAGAAACAAAGCCAAGAAACTCAAAAATAGAGAATCTCAACCGTGGCTCTGATGCCACTTGACGTAGCGGAAGCGTATGATTTTGGATCAAAGATCCGATAAAAGATAGAAACTAGTGTGAGATCAATAGATTCACAAAAGTGATGATAAAATAAAGATAATAAAAATAAAAGATAAGTTTGATATTAATCAAATAATAATATTGGTTGTAGAATTGTATATCTCTCTACTATGCCTGTGCCTTCTTATATAGGCTTCAAGGATTCTAAATATAATTAGGACTAGAAAAGGAAATCAAACTAAACAAAGAAACAAACTAGAATTAGGAAAGGAAATCCTAAATAAAGAAATATGATAGGAAGTTCTAAGAAGAACTATAATAGGAAATATAGTAGGATGTCCTACATCAGAAGATGCTAGAGCGATTCCCAGTTTGAATGGAAATTAGACATTGTGAGTCCTGTTTCTGTTGGTTTTCTCTTATTTCATATGCCTTAGGAATAAAACTTAGGAATTATGTAATAGAATAAAACTTAGGGATTGCCTTTCAAGTTATGAATTGATTCCAATGTGGAAAGAACAAAAGTTATTGCTAATTGATAAAAGAAGTTGTTGAATGTGTGATTGAATCTGTGGGATGGGTGCAATGAAAAATTTACCGGTTATTTTGAATTCAGTATTTGCATTTGAAGGTGTCTTGACCATGGTCAATATTGACCATGTCAACCGTGATAAATTTTTTTGATGTTACTAAAAATTTGTAACGACACTAAGTTTGTTTCAACCTATCCGTAGTATGAGATCTAAGTCTGTTTCAAAATGACACGTAGTAACGGTTGAGCTCTGTTACGACGTCCCAGCTTACAAATAATTCGTAATAGGGTAAAGTGTTTATGAAATTCCACGCAGTATCGGTAGTAAATCATTACAACCGCTATTACAAACCAAAATTGTAATGTTGATACGGCCGTTACAAAAATTTATCACGCCACCTTTTGAAACAGAAACTAGCTGTTACAACCTTATTTTGTAACATGTGAGATCTGTTTCTAATCAGCCAAAATGGTGTAGTGAGTTATAGGTAAAACAATTTTACACTTCTTCGTATGAACCAATCACTAGGACCGGTTATCGTACCAGGTTATGATACCAGGTCATATACCAGGTTATACCAACTAGGTTATGATACCAGGTTATGATACCAATTAGGTTATGATACCAGGTTATGCCAACTAGGTTATGATACCAACTAGGTTATGATACCAGGTTACACCAATCACCAGGACCGGTTATAACATGAATCCATATACGAAACCTTTTTAGACATACCTTTTGCATACGATGTCCGAATTCAGTGATTTTTGGCTCGTTTTAACCATGTAAACAAGAGCTACACATATATGATCAGTAGATATCAACATCATAAAGTCCAAATTACCGTTTCTATCAAAAGTTAAAATATAGATAGAGAAGGTATGAGTATAGAAGAGAAGAAATCTCCCTAAAGATGTTAATTAGTCATATAGTAACCGAGAGATCATGTGCTCAGTTTCACGTGCTTCCCCACCCTTCATAAGATTGAGCACAAAGGTGAGCATGCACATTCCAACACAACTAGGTTGTGTTGAGTTGATCCTTGTCTTGTCGTCACGAGTGACTAAGACAGAATCATCATTCTTGACCTCTTGCTTGGTTTGTTTTCTCTTGTTCCATCTCTTGTTTTTCCTCTTTGACTTGTGATGAAGAGTGTCATTATCACAACGTTCACTAGTACAAGAGATTTCAGACATGATGTTTTTCTTTAGTCTTTCAAGAAAACTCTTGTAATTATTGTCACCAACAATTAACAGCTGAGAGTCATTCTTGTGACTAACTTTTGGTCCCTTTTTGGCTATGGAGGATTTTGGAACCCATTTAGAGGAGGGTTTCGCAGGAGCAACTATCTCCTTCATACAATTATGATCATTGTCCTTTTGGATATTTTGCGAAACATTCTTTCTCCAATTTGGAACATCGGATCTTGTCTTCGTATTTGCAAAGTCATCTCTTTTCCTATAGTACGGTCTTTTATGAGATGTCCTTGACGAGCGATGGGCAAAACTTGAACTATCATTATAATAATTCTTTTGCCTAAACTTTGGACAATAGCGATCCGAGTTCCTTTGGGGAGCAATCTTAGCCAATTCGTTTGATACAAAAGAAAGTGCATCTTGCATCTTACGAACTTTGCATCCCCATTGCAAATGCCCTTTATTACCACAATAATAACAATGCTTAGTAACATACGAAGACTGAGTTTTAATGTTACCTTTTTGTGGATCCTTTTGCATTGGAGCTCGACGAGTTTTCTTCTTCTTCTTCTTCTTCTTCTTCTTCTTCTTCTTCTTCTTCTTCTTCTTCTTCTTCTTCTTCCTTTTCTCTTTGTTCAACGTTGTTTCTCTCTTGACATTAGCAGAAATGCCTTATTTGATTACTGCTGGTTGAACACTATTCTTAGGCTTGACAGACTTTTCTTCTTTACAAGAAATATGAGCATCTTTGTCATCGATGGAAGCCTCAGTTTGAGAAGAATTTGTAGCTTTAACAAATTTTATCTCATTGTTATCGTTGAAGCATACGATTCCTTAAATCCTAATCCCAGTGTATCACCATGATATCTTTTCGTTTCTAACAATGAGGATAAATTGTTTGTGCTATTATTGGATTTTTTTCAAGTACAAATTTTCTTCTTCCAACATCTTTTTTTTATCAAGAGCACCAGCTAGATCAGCCTCAAGGTGTTTTTCTCGTGAGAGATATACAACTTCTTTCTCTTCAAAACTTTTTTGTTGAGAGTTAATCCTTGCATCAGATTCAACAAGTTTCTATTTCAACAAGTGAATTTTTTCAAGAGCAACATCACGCTCTTAATTTCTCTAACAATTTTGTTTGAGAGAGACTAGCACTGGATTTTTCTTCAAGACCCTGTATTTGCCGAGAATTAAACATTGCTTCCGATTCAACACGTTTCTTTTTCCGACAAAAACTTGATTCTCTTCGCAGATTTTCACATTCTAATTTCTTAGAATTTAGATCGTTTGTACGATCTTTAAGAAGATACTTTCGTGATGCGAGAACCACAATATTGTCCTTGAAAAACTTTTCTCAACTTCTTGTTTTGTCGACATAGAGGAGTTAAGAGATCAATGACATCAGAAGTTTTGAGTTTACTCTTTCCCAGAGGCTTCAATATCTTTGAGTATTTTGAGATATCATCATCCACATCTCGATCAATATTTGAGTCACCATCATCGGATATTTCATCCTACTGATTTCTAGGCATGATTCCCAGTTATCACCAGTTTCTACATCATTAACAAGATGAACTTGTCTAGTAGATTCCCTTTCATGAAGGTCTTCAGATATTGAATCATAGATGCCATCATCAAGTGTTAGTTCAAAACTCTTGATGTCTTGCTTTACGTTAACTGAATCATTAAAAACCATTTTTAGATTCCAGCCTTATTGGTTGGATCGCACTAAACACAGATTGTTAGAACTTTTCGTGTTTGCCTGCTCTGATACCAATTGAAAAGACGAGGGTACCCAAATATACCTCAATCTAAAACTTTTCCACCTATAAGTTCTTTCTCCGAAAGTGATTGTTTATGGACTGAGTCGAGACAATACAACTAATCAGTTCACACTTTGTGTGATCGTCTATGGATATGAGATCGAGACAATACAACAATGAAGTATGATTACATGATAATAGGTTCGGACTTAACCAAACACTATAGGATTTCTATCAAGTAATTAGGAATTAAAGTTTGTGTATTTTACTTCTAATTATAATAAAAACAATTATAATTGCGGAAATAGAAAAGTAAAAGACACAGAAGATTTTGTTAACGAGGAAACCGCAAATGCACAGAAAAACCCCGAGACCTTGTCCGCACTGAATACTCTCAGATTAATCCGCTATACAAAATCTAAACCAACTTCGTATAGTTGAGACCAAGCAACTAAACCTATATTTCACCTAGTTCCTCGGTGCCCTGCGCCTCCAACTTGCAATAAGTCACGCACTTGGAACAATTCCTTTGGTTCGTATTCCAAACAGTAAAGGAACAACAAATTTGTTCGATAACAACTCTTTTCAAACAACGTGATATGAGTTTCATAAAAGGCTCTTCCGTTTATCCCAATAAACTCCTTTTTCGGGTTATTAGATCAATCTATTCAACAACTACCAAAGTAATTGTTTAGACTATGCAATCAATATTATAGATCACAAAGAAATATATTGATGCCGATCTACACAACTAATCAATCTAATCTATCAAAAGATAAACTGATTATAGTTGGATCCCCAGCTGATCAAGTTTTGTGCAAACCAAAGATTATGAACTCAAATAAGAAATCTTCTTTGTCTTCAACTCTTCTTAGATCTTTAATAAACACCTGCACATAAACAACTTGAATCTCTTGTGATCAATCACACACATAACAGAGTCTGTTAACGATGGATTATCACAAGACGTCTTTAGATATACAAACAGTCTAAAGATCCCCATCGATACTTCGATCTAGTTTGAGTGAATCTTATATCAGAAGAGAAGATTCTCAAGAATAAACAAACTAGGTGCAATCAAAGTTCAACAACCGTTGGTCAATCAAATAAATCGAAAACTAGTAATAAACTGCAATTATCTAGTTTCCCACCAACGGTACTCGTAGATCTCTCCAATCCCAAAGAAGTCTTTAAAATGAGCGGTCGTAAGAGATTTCGCCTAATTAGGGTATTTTCCTCTCCGAATAGACGACTCCACCAGTAACAACACAACAAGGTAGTTTTGCTAGCTCTGAGGATTAGTTTGCTCGGAATGTAAACTTTAATATTTATAGACCAATGAAGTTTGGACACCAAGGAATTTCCAAAACCAAATATTCTTAAAGATATGAAATAAACGCCCAAATCGGTTTTCATAATTCCTGGAAATGCTCTATCCAAATATTGACCGAAATCTCAGTAGAAAATATTCAATTAGTAAATGCACATTAACAATTATTTATTTTCTAAAGATATGCATTTAATTGCTGGAAATTAAAAGCATATAAAACTAAAAACCTTAATTAAAATATTCTCAATTTATTTCGATCCGGGATTTCTGTTTAGTTATTAAGGAATATCTTTGAATAATAATAGATAAGAATTACTGCACGTGTTCAAAGTATGTCGACATCTTTACTTTGTAAATCCTCTTTCATATTTACAGTCTTGGAACCGATTTGCCACACTTCCAAACAGGCTTAGGAATTGGTTCATCTGATTTCCAAGAACTATGTGATTGATCAAAAACATTCAATCACCATTCATGGGTTTAACGGTTCTACCGAACACAAGTTTGGTTCTACCTCCAAGTGGCTACTAGGATCGGTCACACTAGTTTCCATAAAATGGCTAACTAAGTACCAGGATCGGTTACCACTTATTTATGGTACTTACTTATGATCGGTTGCACAAGTTATAGGATCGGTTAAACCAATTATTAAAACTTGTTAACCTACTATAAGGATCGATTACACATCTTGTGATTAGTCCCACCAAGTTCTAGGATCTGTTACCCAATGACTAGGAATGATCATACCATTTACAAATATCAATAATACCAT
>JAJJWW010003632.1:0-20738 GCA_023531295.1 Papaver armeniacum
AGAAATCGTCACATGTAGTTTCTAACCGTATAATATATGAAATTTGAATGTGATCGGCTTATTATGAATATTTCGAATAAGCCGAACCTTACACTGCGTGTTGGGATACTTAATGACATTATAGTTCTACCTGAGAAATCGTCACATGTGCCAAACCGTATAATATATGAAATTTTAAAGATCGGCTCAAATATACTTTTACTTATTACCAACCGTATAATGAAAGTTCTTTTTTTCTTCAAATCTTTGCACCAACAAACAAGTTCAAAAAAACACAAAATATATTCAATTCATGAGACGCTTTAGGATATACATTATGTAGCATTTATAATCTCATATCAACCTAGGCATCCGACGAAAACAAATTGCAAACGATAATATATATCCAATGGATTGAGTATAGGGTGATCCTAACCTTACAACGTCTTCTTCGCCATCTTCAAACATCTTCTTCATCATCCTCAAAAACATCTTCTTCATCCTCATCATCCATTATTACACACTAGTCCTGTGGAAGAGGTGGATGCAAACTTCTCCAAAGCTCCATCTGGGTGGCGTAATTTGCACACCAATCCATAGAGTAATTTTCTTCAAAAACAGCCAAAAGGCTAACTGACACAATGGAGGTATCGGGCAACCTGGGCCTAAGCTTAAGACAGAGATATAATGGCAGCCTTGAAACAAATGCAATAACAAGTCTTCTATCCTTCACACTCTCATGGCAAGGTTTTGATGGCGGCGGCTGCAGTGTAACTACTTCCAGCCCTCGCAAAAGAATGAACTTTGCAATTGAAGGTCTCCGCGATTAAAAACCCACATATCGGCATTTGCATCCAATGGTCACTTGTGATGACGGCATCCCCATGTAAACGCCCGGCTCAAAACTAATGAACTCTTGTGCGACTCCCATGGTCTCCGCCACTCGCATCATTGACTTGTAGAAGTCCTTGTTTTGGCGTAGAGTTTGTAACAATCTTTGACGAATATAATTTACTTCATCCCCTTGGGAAACCGGTTGGTTACCATCTTTAAATGTCCTAGTTGTTCCCCAAGTGACATGGAAAACCATGATTTCCATCCCCTTCGACATCATCCATGGATATAATAAACTCATGAATGGCTTCTGTAGATTCTCCAAGTAGTTTTTGTAAATCATATTAGAAGGTCTCAAATACTTCCCCAAACTATCTCTTTTAGGACCCTTCATTTTCCCTTCCGCATATATGGTTTTTTCTCCTTTGCTTGGGCACCTGAAAGTGGTATTTGTTGTTTCCATTTGTCGAGATGAAACATCTTACCCTTGCTTTACGCTCCCTTCCAATGGTGGAGGAAAAGAGGACCACTATTCTTAACTTCTTTGTTACTTGTTTCACCTTTAACCTTGCTTGGGCCGACCACGTTTCTTTGATAGCTTCACTTCATCCATCTTGTCTAACTTCTCTATTGCCTTCTCTTCTTCGTACTTTGCATCACGGTACTCGACCGCATGGATCCCTTGGTAGGTGTGGGTTTTTGCAAGAGCATACGCTCTTGCTCTCTTTCTTTTCGAGTTTTCTTTCGTGGGTGGCCTACATTTTTGTGGCCCCTTTTCCTGGATTCTAATATACCTTGTTGGGTGTGAGGATACAGATTGGCATCATGTTGTCCCATAAGATTTGTTTTTGAGGTCGCAACCTGGCTTAGTAATTCGGGCGAATTATTCGCATTATAATTCGCGAATCCGAACGAACTGCCCCGAATACGTACCAATCGGCCGAATTACTTAAACCCGAACATAAGACGCGTATTTTATGGAGTACCCGATTAATCGCGAATAATCTGGATTCTCGAATATTTCGTTGATTCGATTCGGACAGTGTTAGCTCACCGAATCGGTGAGTTGGTACGGATCCACCTAGTTTTAAGTTTTTTTAAAAGTTAAGGCCGTGAGTTTTCAACACATGACCAAGATTATTATACGTGCTATAAACCATTGTTCTACTTGTTGGTTGTTGATTAAACCATTAGATACTTTCTATATATAATTACTTGAAATCATATTTCTATAAAGATATAACACTAAATTATATTTTGATATGGGCCCAATTTTCAATGCCGAACTCACATTTCTAAAACGAACATACACGCACGTATGCCGCCCGAACTACTACCCGAATAACGAACCGTTGACCGGATTTTTGACCGAATCCGATCTTCCCGAATCCGTATAATTCCCGTACGTATGCCGTCCCGAACTCCCCTCCGTAACCCGAATTGCTAACTAGGGGTCGCAACATCACACGATACATTTCGCCAACCTTTTGCCATAAGGTGTGTCCCAAATCTCTACATCATCGCCCTCGTCCGGGCATAGGATCACTACTCAATTGTTTCCAATGAGGATCAATATCCTCAAAAGGTATAAGACAATCCTTGTACCAAGTAGTTCATGCCGACACTAAGTCCCATGCTTTCCTCATTTTACAAACACACTCTTCTTGGGAGTTAGCATCCATTTTGTCCATCAAATCCACTTACTTCATTATAAGTTCAATGCACAAATGAGTGACCCTACGGGCTAGTCCCCTGAGCCACTTATCATCCGGGAAATCATCATGCTTCATCTTTAGACTTTTTTCGAATAACGTTCTAATTCTTATAACGTCACTCATGAAATAGTCTTCCATTGCGTCAAACACCGTGAATTAACGTGTCCACGCACCCAAATAGATTCCTCTTCAAACGATAGTGAGCGGACTCTACCATACTTGTAGCTTGGTTGTCGAAGTGCTTGTGGTGGTTTTTAAATGCACTAACAAATCTATGTGCGTTGGTATCCAAGAATTGCTTGCGTAAATATATAATTATCTCCGGGTATTTGACGCCCCAATTCGCAATGAGCTTTGCAACATTTTCTTCAAACACTTCTTCGGTGATGGACCAAGTCAAAGCTTCCCAATCATTGTCGAAACATGCCCACATCCTTTCATTAGCCTCATATGCTTGCTTGAATTATTTCTTCTTCATTTCTCGTTCTCCATCCGGTAATGTAGCAATCTTCTAGCTCTTTCAACTTAAGCGGTTGGATTATCCTTGGCATTTCTTCCGAACATTATTCCATACATGAAAGGTACAAAGAAAGTTTTGCGCGTTCGAAATACCTTCCTTATAGCAAACATCAATGCCGCCTCTTGGTCGGTTACCATGACCTTTGGAAGAGCATCCTCCCGGAAGATTAACTTCACTTGTTCCAATACCCACACATAGCTTTCTTTCAACTCATCATGCAAAAAACAAAAAGCAACGGTGAAAGGTGACTTGGTTGACGTATGACCAACAACGTTCATCAAGGGCATCTCATACTTATTGGTCTTGTAAGTGCAATCCAATATGAGAACTTGTGGGAAGCATAACGCCAACTTTACGATTCTGGATGGGCAATAAAAGGTGCGTCACATGGCTGAATTCATCCAATTTCTTTTGGCAAGCATATTTCTTCTTTTGCGCCAACCACAATAATTGTTGCATTACCAACCTACCTTGCAAATCCTTTCTTCTCAAAGTACTTCTCGCGTTATAGATTTGTTGCAACGTAGTCTTATTATTCTTATCATCCGCCTTCAACTTGCTAAGAATTTTAGAGGGTGCCATATGTGCTCGTGTCATTTTATCTACCTCCGCATATTCATGAGCTTTGAGTCTTCGGCTCTATAATGTCCATGAAGATCCTTTGGACGTGGGTGGTTATGGCGGCAATCCATATCTTTATTTATTGTGAAAACTCTTTCATCTATGTTCCAACTTAAGACGATCTTGAAAGGACAATTTATCTTCCTTGTTTTAGTCTTATATTTTTTCCTGCCTTCCCAACATATGGCTTACCTTTTTCTTCTTGCTTACTTTCTTCCCACCCTCTCACAAACCATCTCAACCCGCTCCTTTCGGGCTTTGTCTACCTTTAACTAGGACGCAATTGATTTTCCAAGCATGTTCCTCAACCCATTTAATGCCTTCTTCTTTGGTTTTCCACGCCTACATATCCACAAGTACAAAACTTAAGTTTTATTAATGATTTTGCATACAACATACTTGAAAATTAATAAAAACATAAACTACGTTAGTTACCTACCAAGTCGGCTTTGAAGTGATCTCTAGTATCTTCATGAATGACATCAACAAAGTGTGGTTGATCCTCCATAGTTTCCATTTGAGGAACAATCTACAAGAATATCACATGTGTTTTGGGTAGGTTGGCCACAAGCCGTACTCTATGTAAGTTTCGATCTCTCGTGGTTCGCTTGTTCGTATTTGACTTATAAAGTCGAACTACTTGTCGAACATGGATTCTACTCGATTGGGCACTAATATTATAAGTAGAACTGTAAGACTTGAAATTTATGAAAACAAAAAATAATGTTCGGCTCGATAACGTGTAAGCCGAACATTACACTGTAACTCCTATATTTTTTTTTCTACGGTTCGGCTTTTATTATCACATCACAGTTGAGCCGAACCATGAAAATTATTTGGCGCGAAAATAATTGAATGACAGTTCGGCGTATATATTTCTCAATCGAAGAAACCGAATCGTTTCTTATTTATTATGGTTCTAACATATATATTATCTCGCCGAACCTTACTCGTTGCGTAGAACTAGTTTCGTAAATCCTAACTTTTGGTGAAATCAAGCTACAAAACGGAAATTAAACAACTTCTACAAACCATACTGTGTATTATTAGCATTGGGTTCCTCATCCATGTACTCATCTTCGTGGATTTGGCTCCATAAAGGAATCATCTTGAGCTTGAGAAAAAGTTGAGTTTGGGTAAAATCATTTTCATAATCCAACAAATAAGCCATGTCTGGATCTCCATCGTAATTGATATGTATTTTCTTAGCTTTATGTGATGAAGATTCACCTTCCTCACTCGAATTTGTATCACACATCTCTCAATAATCACAAAGAAATTTTTTTTTTTTTTTCCTCCTCTCCTTCTTCTTTCCTCCTTCTTTTTCTAAAATAACTCACTAACTATCTTTAAAAAGAAAATTATTATCCTAAATTAACACTAAAATAACTACAATCATTAACAACTAATTAATCCGATTAACACTAATTTAACACTAATCTCAGAAGGGTATTTTTGTATTTTTGAAAAGAGGGGATAAGGGCCACCCTAAAAATACTATGAGCACCCTTTTTTTTGTCTTATCTCGTATGCCCCCAAATTTTTTTGTATGCCCCAAATTAGGGTTCTAAAAAATGGTTCAAAAAAATCTCCAACCAAGCTTCTCGACATGGTCTGAGATGTATGGGCTTAACGCTTAAGACCCAGCCCCTCAAGGCTCAACAAGACCATGCCTTTTCATTAAAATATTTGGCGGGTAAAGTCTTAAAATTTTAGAAAATTTAAATTTCAGATTGAAATGTCGCGCCATTATTTCCCTCCTAACCTAAATTTTATATTTTATCCCTTTACATCTCTCTCTTTTTCTCTATTTTGTTTTCCGCGAGAAGTTTCTTCACCCAAAGCTTAGTTTCTCGGAGAAGTTTCATTCACCTACTTTTAGTTATATCTAGAGAAGGGTTTTTTTATCTTCACTTATCTCACATCTAGAAACCCTAACTGTAAAAAATGGAGGCGTTAGTTCATTTAGAGAAGATGGGTAGAGAGTTAAAATGCCCAATCTGGTTAGTGATTTCTGTTTTTATTTTGGGGTTTTAAAACCCCATTTCTCTAATCTTTGAAACCAAATGAAAAACCCCTAAATAGATTTGAATCCATTTATCTGATTTTGATTGTTTTTGTTGCAGCTTGGGTCTATTGAAATCAGCAGTTTCTCTCACCTGCAATCATTTGTTTTGCGAGTAAGTATTCGATTTGGTGATTATATGTTTGCTTCTGATTATAAGATTAGGGTTTTATTTGAAGGGGATGTGTCTAATTTTTGTTTGTTTGTTCTTATTTCAGTTTATGTATTAAGAAAACTATGAAATTGGACTCTCATTGTCCGGTGTGTAAAGTTCCATTCGGACGAAGAGGTGCGTTTGATTATCTTACTTCATTTTGTTCTGTAACATTTTGTTCCGTGAAGCCCCCAAATTTTGTTTTGTAACATTTTAGTAAAACCCTAGAAATTGGTGGTTTGTAATAGTTGGGTTGTTTTAGTTTATGGATGATGGATCTTGTTTAGACCCTTTGCCCCAATCTTACTGCATAATTTTTGTTGTTGGTAGAGGTTCGTTCGGCTCCGAATATGGACAACTTGGTTAGTATTTATAAGAGCATGGAAGTTGCTTCAGGAATCAATACATTAGCCAGTCAAACTACACCACCTACTGATGGATCAGGTAAAATGATTGAACAATCCCTTTCCGGTTACTAGCTCTCCGCTAACATTGCAAAAATATAATCTTATGCCAATTGCTCAAGTATTCATGTTTCATAAATGAGTTACGCCTTTTCATTAGTTTGATGTGCTATGTGTTTTCTAATTGTCATTTTTTTTTTTCTGTGCGTAGATGGAATTGTTTGTGCACAGAATAAACCTCAGTATGCTGCCCATTCTGATAGTCCACAAACTCAAGGCAAAGGAAAGAGGAAGAGGAAATCCAAAGGGAAAACTTCAAAAAACTGCGATACTGTGGAAAATGTATCTCAACCAAGCCAAGAACCTACCTTTCCGGCAAAGAAAAGGGTTCAAGTTCCACAATGCCTTTTATCTGAAACCCCAATGAGGTCTGAGAACTTTGCAGTTGGAAGACTTGATGAAATTTCTGAAGATGGACCTGGGAGTAGCTTATTTAAATCGAAAGGGAAGTCCTTTTCTAATGACAAAGGGGAGCCTGCATTTGCACCCTTCTTTTGGTTGAGAGAAGATAATCCTGACGATGATGTAGAGAAACCAAGTGGTCAGCTGATGACCTCTGATGATTCCAAAGATACTCCACGAAAAATTCCTAGCTTCAGTGATTTAAAAGATTCTGATGATGAGAGCCCTGCTAAATCCATCGGAAATGTAAGCATCTCTTTTACTTTTTACATAAAAAGATAACTTAGACTGAATTTGAAGGGCTGGTTGAACATCTTACTCACCGTTTAGTTACATACATGCTCATAAACTTGATTTGGCTCAACATAAACAACTGAACAGTAGCTGTTTCACTGAAGTACCTATTTGTATAATGAATCCTGAATTTGGTTTCTTGCACAAAATTGTATAATGAATCCTGAATTTGGTTTCTTGCACAAAAATTGGCATGGGATTTGATGAATAATGCTATGTTGCTTGTTTCAGGGTGAAGAGAAAACCGAATCCAAAATTCCAGACCTTTTTGACAGTGAGATGTTCGAGTGGACACAGAGACCTTGCTCCCCTGAGCTTTTTTCAACACCTGAGAAAACTAAGGTGCTATATTTTAATTACAATTTGTCATACAGTTGTATTATAGTCATATAGTCAGCTCCAGTTTCATGCAATTTTCCACTTAAACTGAAATTTGAACGAAATGCAGGCTGGATACAAAGAACTGAACACAATTGAAGATGATGAATGCGTGGTAGCTTCCCCAACTCAGGGTGCACCTACTGGTGAAGCTCTTGCTTCAGAAACAGTGAAAGCCGTCAACTGTGAGCAAGCAAATGAGAACATAGATGAGAAACTTGCACCTGTAAAAGCAAAAAGTTCCAAAATCGTAACAAAAGTAAGAAATCCAAAAGAAAGAGCAAAAGAAACACGGGGATTGCTAAAGGGAAGTGTGCTAAGATTTCTACTGATGAGGTTCTTGGAGATGTTTGCATTGATCTGGGTGAAGTAGGTGAAGTCTCAAATCAATCAGTTAAATGTGCCACTAACAGCACTGCTACAAATGTGAGGAACAAAATTTGCAGTAAGAATAAGAAGGCTAGATTCAACAGTTTTGATGCTGACAACGTAACAGATGAATTACATGAAGCGATTGAAGCAAACAGTGAGGATCATGCTACTAAGGAAACTGCTACCAGATCGCCTACGTCATTGGATGACCAACATGCAAAGTCAATTCACAAAAACAGTGAGAAAATAAAGAAGCTCGACATTCAACTCAAACGAACTAATGCTAGAAGTTTGAAAGACAAAACCGTAGCTGCTGCTGCAGTAGAGGTGGTAGAAGAAGTTCAAAATAATGAAAACCAAGAGAATGGCAAAGCAAGCTCAAAATCGCCTGCTCAGACTGAGCTACAAGTTGATCCTCCTAGGACATCTGAATTGGAGGAGAGAGCTAGAAACAAGCCCAGGAACGCCAAAATCTTAGGCAAGAGAAATTGTGCTAGAGAATTTGGAAATCAGAAAAGATTGAATTTCACTGATGATAGTGTGAAAGTTGTATCTGTTGGTGAAGTTGCAGTTGCTTCTAGCAAGGTTGTTGATCCTTCAAAAACATCCGAGTTGGAGAAGAGAACCACTGACAAACACAGGGACACCAAAATTGTAGGTGACAAGAGCTGCATGCAAGAGTTGAGAGAAGGGAAGAGGGTGAAGTTTTCTACTGATAATTGTGTGAAGACAGGATCTGTGGGGAAAGTTCTGGATGAGTCTAACAAAGCTGTTGCGAAGGAAAATCAAACCAGTAAACAATTGCAGGAGAATTCTGATAATTCAAGCAGAACTAAAGAAGTCCTTTCTGCGTCTAAGGCTATGTTACTACAGAAATGTGAGAATGTTCCTGTTAAAATCCAAGAGTTGAGAGAAGGGAAGAGAATGAAGTTTTCTACTGATAATTGTGTGAAGACAGGATCTGCGAGGAAAGTTCTGGATGAGTCTAACAAAGCTGTTGCGAAGGAAAATCAAACCAGTAAACAATTGCAGGCGAGTTCTGATAATTCAAGCAGAACTAAAAAAGTCCTTTGTGCGTCTAAGGCTATGTTACTACAGAAATGTGAGAATGTTCCTGTTAAAATCCAGTGTGCATTTTGCCAATCATCTACTGAGTCAGAGGTACGCGCAGTTCATATCATATCCCAGCCTGTTTCTTTTTGGTTAAAGTTTCATTTTTCCTCATTATTTCAGGCATTGAAACCATTTTTGAAACTTATTAGTTACTCAAGAATCATTATCATTTACAGGCTTCAGGGAAGATGTTGCACTATGTTAATGGCAAGCCTGTGGCTGATTACAACAAGGGGTCTCACGTCATACACTCTCACTCAAATTGCACTGAATGGTATGAAATCTCCTCAACAAACGTTATAATCTTGTAACATCTCTCTCTCTCTCTCTCTGAGCTTACCCTGATGCTAATTTGTTGTGCGTACTGTACATTGTCCTAGTAATTACTGCATGGTTAAGTTAATTGTTCCACATTTATTATGTCTCATCCTGATCTTGGCTCTGAACTTGTACATTATAGGAATTTCTAATTACCCAGTGCATAATCTTTTCCATATAAATTGCAGGGCGCCAAATGTTTACTTTGAAAATGACACTGCAGTCAATCTTGGAACTGAAGTAGCAAGAAGCAAAAGGATTAAGTGTAGTTGCTGTGGACTCAAAGGGGCATCTCTTGGGTGCTACGAGAATAGCTGTCGCAAGAGCTTTCATGTTCCTTGCGCAAAGATGGTTCCTCAGTGTCGATGGGATACTGTAAGTGGCCTATCCAGTTTAAATTCTGGAATCCCAATGTTTCAAATTTGCGGTAGAAAAATTGCTATATATGAATAGGGATCTTATATTTGTTTATTTATTTCTGAACAACAGGAGAACTTTGTGGTGCTATGCCCTATTCATTCATCTTCCAAATTGCCTAGTGAAGTCGCAGGGTCAGTAGGTCGAAGAAGAAAGAAATCCATTCCAAAAACAGGGTACTTCAAAATCTTCATGATTCTTTTTTAGTCTGTCTTATGGACCATACTCTTGATGCAGTTGTAAATTTTTATCATGATTCCATTCTGATCCTATCGTCACCCTTAATTTGGTTCCTTGTATGTATCCATTTACATTTGACAATTCAGAGAACCTGATCCACTTATATTTGGCTATTCAGAGAAACTGAAGTTCGAGAAGCTGAAGTGGTGGTTCAGGATGGTCTTAATATTAACCAAGCATGGAATAGTCTTGGTTCCTCAAAAAAGTGGGTTCTTTGTTGCTCAGGTCTCACAGATGAAGAGAAGGTAAACAAAATGACAAATTCCTTGGCATTTTCTTCTATTATGCTTTGCAACTATTATTAACACTGGGAACTGCAGGAAATTGTTTCTGAGTTCACAAGGATTACTGGTGTTCCAGTATCAAAGACTTTTGGCACCAATATTACTCATATCATTGCTTCAACTGATACGAGTGGAGCATGCAAAAGAACCCTAAAATTCTTGCTGGGCATCTTAGATGGGAAATGGATACTGAATATTGATTGTAAGCATGCTATGAACACAAACCACCTATTATTAGTTTGAACCAAGTACTATGTAAAAAAGCCAGTGAAACACTTTTATCCATTGCTAATAGATATGTGCTGAATAAATGTTCGTCAGGGATTAAAGCTTGCTTACAAGCCATGCAGCCTGTTGCTGAGGAGCAATATGAAGTCAAAGTTGATATCCATGGAATCGAGGACGGGCCTCGACTAGGAAGACTACGAGTCCAGAAAAAGGTTTGTCTTTTTGGCCTATCCAGTTTACAAAAGAAATACCATGGTACATAACTGTGTAATCCAAGATGGCGGGAGTTTATTTTCTGGCTTCACTTTACTAAACTTTTACATGTTGGATTTATCTGCAGCAACCAAAGCTTTTCAACGGGTTGAACTTCTACTTCTTTGGAGAATTTGTGCCTTCTTACAAAGGAGACCTTCAAAATCTTGTTGTTGCTGCTGGAGGAACTGTTTTACACAGGAAACCCATCAAGGGAGACCTAGGCTTATCATCTTCTGATTCCTCTACTTCGACCTTCATAATTTACAGCCTTGACGTACCTGATGAGTGCGATCCCAGGAGAAAGAGTACGATTTGTAATCGCAGGAAGGATGAAGCTCGTGCTTTGGCAGGCTCCAGTGGAACAAAATTTGCTGGCCATCCATGGTTGTTGGATTCCATTGCTGCATGCAAATTGCAGCGTCTAACTTAAGAAGAGTGGCTGCTAAATTTGCTTTCTTTACTCTTTAGTTTCCTGGTTTCATTTGTATATAACTTGGTGTAGCATCTAGGATCTGGTTTTGACTTCAGTATATTGATAAAGTAGATATTACGTGCTAGGAGTTGTAGAAGAGGTTTTCTTTGCATATTACTCATTCCTTGTTTATTAGTTAAAGATTTCAATCATGCCCATCATGCGCACAGGACCTGGTTATGGGATGCCTATTCTCGAAAGGCATCTCATACCAATTTGTATAGTCTCATCCATGAATGGACTTTTGATGGCTAAGGGGTAGGTGATAGGCCTTAGAAATGTTTTTATTGGCTATTCTAAGCCAAGTTGCTTATATATAGCAAAGTTGAAACTAATAAGAACCAAGGGAAAGCAAGTAACATAAACCAACTGATTTTATCTGAAATTGCGGAAAATAATTATTGGTACACCATTCTAACCAAATAATTATTTCTTCAGATTATACATCTGAAGAAAGCAAGCAACTTAGATTAGACAGACAAAAAAAATAAAAAAAAAACTGCTCCTCTTTTTATCTCCATTAACCTTTGCTGCTCCCTGTCTAAATATCTTATCTTCAAACATCGGTTGACATTTTTCATTTGAAACCTCCATTTACTGGATTTTTTGAATCGTTGGAGGCAGTATGAGCAAAGGTCGTACGAACTCATCACCGGATTTAACACCTCTTGCAACCAATCTGGACAATTGTGATCCTTCATTAATCTTACAAGGTGATACATATAGTGCTTGTTTATAGACCCCGACAACTCATTTCTGTTCTAGTTATTCATGCATGATAAAAAATGCCCTATGTGATATGCAGGTTTGGCAGCGAATGTAAAGTTGCTATTGAAACTAATTGAAGATCACAATGAAGCGTGCACGAAAGACTTTGATGACCGTAAAATGCAAAGAGTTGCAAGCATGATCACAATTCTGGATGAAGTTAAAACCCGAATTCAAAAATCACAAAATTTTGGCATTAAGAAAAGAGAAGCAGCACTACGACGATGCAATACGGAACTTAGAGCTAACCGTGGATCATCGCCAAATCGGAGACTATTGCATGAACCTTCAACGGATGAAAAAGAAACCCTGAAAAGAGAGCTCAATGCATGCACAATGGCGCGAAAAAGTTTAGAAAGGATGTTTTCAGGATTGGGAAAAGAGAAGGAAATAATGGCAGCCGAACTTGCAAGGAAAACTCACGAACTAAACGCAATTGAGGAGCATGTGAACGATCTTAAAGCTCAAAATGAATCACTGTTAGCTAAACTCCAAGCTTGCGCTGTCGAACACAAAGGAAAGAACCAGTCTGGAGAAGGAGATCATCATAATTTCACTAAAGAGGACAATGTAGACTTAGAAAAGCGTAACAAGACACTTTCGGAGAATCTCGTCAAGTCATTAGATGGATATCGATCCCTAAAGAGGAGACTAAGAGAGGCACATGAAGAGAAAGAGAGGGTGAGTGAGAAAATGGAGGAGATATCTGAACAAGCTGAAATTGGCTTAAACCGCATCGTTAGCCTACAAAAATCCATTGCCGAGCTAAACCAAAATTCACCATTAGAAATCGAATACGAGCTATCTGCATTAGAAGATATATTTCGACGCTTTGAAGCGTTAAAGATCGCAAATAGATGTGACAAAAACCTTAATGAATAATTCTGGCTTGACATATTTTTTTTTTGTCTAGGAAGACAGTTGGAGCCTAGGAGGTCACTGTTCTATAAGTTTAAGGCATTAATATCTGCTATCTATGTTTCTTAAGGGTTTACATGAACATAGTCGGATTTACAGATTAGAGATATCTGTTGTGTGTTAGGATAAGGGTTTGGTATATGATATGATATCGGTTTGGTAAATTCTCTCTTGGTTTTGTTTTAGGAAATTATACTCTATATATATATATGCGAGTCCAATTTTGTGCACACTCCTTGGTGAATGTGCACGTAACATTTTAATCTCTACCGTGAATGTGAACTCATATATACACTTTTCTTTTGTTTTTCTGGATCGAATAATCTATATATTTTTTTTTTTGATTAGATGAGAAATTTTTATTAGAAAAGGAAGAATTTACAACAGTCTACAAAAGGTAGACAGGAGAAGTAAGGGAAAAAGAACTAGAAAACAACATCTCCCAATTGCTAAGAGTATATGAAAAGTTACAATGCACCTCTTCCCAAAAGCGTTCGCCCAATTAAGCACCATTGTTTTAGCATCGTAGCTAACTCCTTATCGGTTTAAAACTGTAATTAGCTTCGAAAGTACGGCAGTTTCGCTCCCTCCACAGCACCCATATCACAGCAGCAGGGATTAAATCCCAAGCAATTTTTCCAACAGCAGAAGTAGAATTCAGTGGCCATGACTGAGCAAAAGACATCATTGTTTCAGGGAAAACCCAAGACCAATTTTTATCCGGTGTAATAGAAGACCAAACACTACGAGCTACCTTACAATGTAGAAGAATGTGATCTTGAGATTCGTAATCTGTCTCCACACATAATGCAAGAACTATATAAATCCATACCTTTATATTGTAGCATATCCAAAGAATTAAGCTTGCCATGAACCGCACTCCAAACCAAGAAGGTAATTTTAGGAGGAATTTCCTGCTTCCAAATAAACCTATGAGGAAAGTCTTGCACCCCATCATTTGAAATTAAAAATGCATACAAGGATTTAACTGAAAAAATCCCTGTAGAATTGAGAACCCATCTTCCGGTGTCGGGCAAATTGTCTCTTGTAGGTGGATTTGATCCAATGACGGAAAGCAAAGTAGCAAACCGGGTTGGTTTCTTCACTTGATAAAACTCTCTTGAAATTAAAGCTCCAAGATCCATCTCCGCAATGTGATCCGCTATACTTCCAAACTGGGGGGCTTTGCCTAACTTGCATATAGAAGTAAAAGAAGATGCCAAACAAGAATTCCCTATCCACTTATCATGCCAGAAGGATATATGAGTACCCGAATGAAGACAAAGAGTAGAGTTTTCAGAGATGAGAGCCCCAACATTAGAGATAGTTCTCCAACAGGAGACACCATAAGGAGTATGTATTTTACCGGGGACCCGGACGGGAGAACTTGCGACCATATTTTTCCACAATAAGCTTGTACCAAAGATGTGATTTTTCAATGCCAAACCTCCAACACCATTTAGCAAGTAATACATCATTCATTATTCTTAGATTTAAAACTCCTAAACCTCCATTCTCTTTACTAGCATACACAGTAGTCCACTTAATCAAATGTGAACTGGTGCTACCAGCTTTATGCTCCCAAAGGAAATTCCTCATTTTCTTTTCCAAAATTTTAATAATGTAAATTGGAGCCTTAAACAGGGAAAAGTAATACATTGGCAATGAGGTGAGAATGCACTTAAGAAGAGCCACTTACCTCCTTTAGAAAGAGTACATTGATTATAGGTAGACGGTCTAGCATCAAACTTTTCCACAATTGGAACCCAAATAGCTTTGGAGTTAAGTTGCACCAAGAGGCATTCCTGTGTACAAGAATGGCGGTGAATCTGTTATACAACCCAACTCAGCTGCCCATTCATCGATATGAGGGACATCACCTATTGCAATTAGTCTTGTCTTAGCTGTATTGACTTTAAGACCTGCAATATATTCAAAGCAGTGAAGAATGGAGAATAAATTTGAGAGCTCATCTTTCTTGTTATCAATAAAGAATATAGTATCATCTGCATAATGTAAATGATTAACTATAGTGCCATTCTCAGTCATTGAGAAACCATTGAAAAGATTTGAAGTAGAAGCCCTGTCAATATATTTAGAGAAACCTTCCATAGCAATATTGAATAACAAAGGAGATAAAGGGCATCCTCGGCGTACACCCCTTGAACCGCTGAAAAACCAAAAGTCGAACCATTAATTAGAATCGAAAAAGTTGTCGTAGAATAACGTAATTTGATCCAAGCTTACACCACCTTCTACTGAAACCCATTTTCTGTAACATAAACTCCAAATATCTCCAATTAACTCTATCAAAAGCTTTTTCCAGATCAATCTTGCATATAATTCCCGGGGTTTTAGATTTTAGTCTTGAATCTACCAACTCATTTGCAATTAGGGTTCCATCAATAATTTGCCTACCCTCAATATAGGCACATTGAACAGGGAGAAATGAGTTTATTCATGACCAACTTCGCCTAGTAGCAAGAACTTTAGCCAAAATCTTGTAAACACTTGTGAGGAGACAAATTGGTCTACAATCTTTGATAGTTTCAATATGATCCTTCTTAGGAACAAGTGTTATAAAAGTAGTGTTATGCCTAGTATCAAAACTACTTTTATCACAAAATTCATTTACGTACTCATGATATCACCTTTGATAAAACTCCAAGATTTACGAAAGAACATGATAGGAAATCCATCCTGGGCCAGGTGCCTTGTCTTGCCCTAACTCTTGAATAGCCTGTAACACTTCAGCTTCAGTAAAATTAGCATCAAGAATGTTAGATTCTATATCATTAATACTCTCAAACTCAATGCCCTCAAGAACAGGCCTTATAGCCTCTTCTTCCTTGAAAAGATTTTCATAAAAATTAACAATATGATCTTGCAGCTTGAACCGTCATCTACCAAAGAACCATCTATATAGAGTTGTCGGATTCTATTACGCCTTCTTTCAGCGAAGCTTGCCCTCGATGAACCAAGTCTGTGTTTTGTCACCCTCTTTCAACCACTTATTGTTTGATTTACACTTCCAAGAAATTTCCTCCATTTGAGTTACCTGTTCAAATTCGTGCATTGAATTGAGCTTATCTTGAATTTGTACGTCAGTTAAAATGGTATCCTCTGCCAGAGTATCAAATGACTGAATATCTGATAAGATTTTCTTTAACTTAGTGTTGGTGTGACCAAAAGTTGTAGCATTCCATTCCTTTAGTTTCTCCTTTAAAGCCTTGAGCTTGCACCAAAGAATAGTACTAGGGGTACCTGCAAAACAGAAAGAAGACCACCACTCTTCCAACAACTCAATGAATCCATTCTCCAAAAACCACATAATTTCAAACCTAAAAGGACTAGGTCCCCAAGAAGGATCAGAGATGTCTAAGAGAATAGGAATATGATCTGAGGTAGGTCTGGCTTTGGCTAGTTGAGAAACAAAAGGAAATTGGGTTTCAAAAGAAGAGGAAATGAGGAATCTATCAAGCCTAGACATGACAGGGATTGATTGTCCATTGGACCATGTATATCTAGCCCCTTTGAGTGGCAGGTCTATTAGATCATGCTGAATGATGAACTCACAGAAGTTCTCCATGCTTCTGGTAATTCTTGAACACCTTGTTTTCTCATCACACTTGGTAATGACATTGAAGTCACCCCCAAACACCAAGGAAGGTCCCAATAATCGCAAATATTGTCCAATTCTTCCCAAAAGTCTGCTCTTTCATGAGGCTTGTTTGGACCATAAACATTGGTCAAAACCCATTCGAAATTATCCGCTTTATTTACACAACGAATTGAAAGAGTGTAATCACCTACAAGTGAATCTTTGACCTCCAGAAAGTCTTGATTCCACAAGATAACCATACCACCTAAGCACCCACGATTGTTGATAAGTCCATCCAAAATTAGAGCTTCCACAAATTTGGTTGATATCATAAGCAGAGAAGTGCATCTTTTTAGTTTCTTGAAGCATTATAATGGGTGCCTTTGTCATCGGATCATTTTTTTAACTATAACCCTTCATTGATACTGATTCAAACCTCTTACATTCCAAGAGAGGATTTGGGCTCATTTATCACCATGAAAACCCTCGTTTTTGGTAACTCTTTTGTCTTAGCACCAAGTTTCCCAATATCCTGAACAGAAATATCTAATCTTCTACATTCGTTAGAAAGCCTTTTTGGAGTGACACACTGGTTTGCAGAGGAAGCGTCATCCAAGCATTCTTCGTTTGTAGGTTCAAAACCAAAGCGGGTAAGTAGGTGTAGTTGAAGAAGATGAAATTGAGGCCACCTCATAATCTAGAGAAACTATGAATGTGTTCTCCAAACCATCTAGAGGCTGATATATGTGTTTAGGTTCATGTGTAGTCACGTGTTGAACCCCATCAAACTCAAACAAAGTTTGAATAGCAAAGTCTTCATCAATAATTGTTGGACCCAAAGACTTGATGCGACCTTCATTAACCACCTGGACCTTCCCGGGATATTTTAGATAACAAAAACCTCTTTGAGTGATTAGGCATTAACTCAAAAGTTATACCCATTTGTGACCCTAGTTTAAACAATCGGGATACCTCTTCAATAATCCATTTAGGAACCTCAATGTGTTTTGGTTTAAAGAAATTAAGATGTGGTACAATGGCTAATGAGGAGGGGGTATATGATGATGAAGTTTTATAGGTAGGAGGAGTGTTTAGGATTGGTGGATTGAGGTAGATGATGGGGGTGTATGATTTAATGGTAAAGTAATCGTGTACGGTGACCGATCTAGGAATAGGTTCGATTAAGGAAAAGAGATTGTTTATTTTCTTGAGTGGTTGATGGGTTTGCATGGGTATATCAATAGGATGAACGGTTTGCTTGGGCATGGGAATGGGATGATGGTTGAAGCACTCCAATTGCTCGTGGTCTATGAAGTCATCCATATGAAGCGTGAAAGGTGTACGTGGTCAATCTCCATATCTCAGACTCATCCACGGAATCCTCCGAAATATTAAGGGTTTGGATTTTTCTCCATATCTCGAGTAGGAGCGGATTTGGAGTTGGGCTTGGCTTTCCTCTTTCTTCTCTTACGAGATCCATGATGACCAGCCCGTGTGTATGGGACTTTCCTTGTTTTGGATCTTTGCAAAATTAGCCGTAGAATCACTTGGAATCTTCTCGCCACCTATAATTGTTATTGACTTACCGGAATTAGGGATGAAGTTTCCTCTTTTGTTCTTGAGATCCACCAGATTCTGGCGAAGCATTTAACGAGTCTACATTTCGCAATTCAAATTTTTCAATTGATGGAGAAACCGGATTAGGTGGTCATGGTTTGAAGCTCCGTAATGGAGATATGAGCTGTAAAAGTGCCTCTGTTTGTGAAGAGATTGATAACTCTGGGTATGGCATTTACACCTTTAGGGTTTCGATCTTTAAACGAATTGCCCTCAAATCTTGAAGTTTGAGAGTAGGCCGGATCAATGAGTAAAACTTCACCGCAAAGTTTACCAATTTTATGCATGACCTCGAAGACCAAAATTGATATGGTACCCCAAAACATCAACAAAGAAATCGGTGCCTAAGATGTGGGATCCATTCCAAAAATGTTGATCCCATCTCGTATACCGCCAAATTCACATTACCAGAGTGAATGAAAATTCAAAATCCTCCGACAGATAAATCTTTGTCAACATGGAAAATAGCTTGATATGAATTTATTGGGTAAAGAGCAAATAAGGAGTAACTCAGAACTCAATGCTCAAAGCCGAGTGACTTCCGACCGATTGCAGATGGGAATTGGAGACGACACCACAAAAGCATCTTGCCAAAATCCTAACGGATTTGAGTTATCAAGAAGGTTAATATGAAAACCTTCCTTAGAATCCAGGATATTTAGTAAAGGTGCAAAGAAATCGATCGCATATGAATGGAGACAAATTAGAGGATGGTTTGTGAGGGGGTACCCTTCTTGGAACCGGATTAGCATTTTTGTTCTAATAGTTGTAGCTACAGGTTTGGTTTGAAGGATCTCGAGCATAGGATTGTTGGTTGGTTGGAATGGGGATAGAAAAGGATTTAGGATTACCTACAGATTTGGAAAAGTGTAAGATATCTTCCAAATACAGAAGCTATAGCAAACCACCATCAAAACAAGCTTAAAATAGAATGTAAAACGAGATTGGATCACGCTTTGGGATTAGGTTTAGATAGTAGGATGTGCAGATAGAATCCATTTTTATTGGATTGTTTGTTTGCCAGAAACCATATTTGATTTGCTTCATATTTCCAGATCCGTCTACCAGCATCTCCATTTTTAGCTATTTCAAATAAGATGCTATGTAAGTGCCTGGCAAGAGGTAAAGGGAAAGAACCTTTGGTGGAACCGGAAGAATAAAACTCAGCAAGAATAATGGGAGAAGATGGGATGAGTTTTTTACAAGAAAATCGAAAGAATTTTCTATCAATTTGGACGAAACGATTTTCTGAAGGCATGATGGAAAGGAAAACAGAACTGGTTGAGAGATCTAAGGAAATCTAAGGGATGATCTAGTCACTAGAAGGGATGAAAGTTTGGAATGGAGAATGGAGAATTTAGGAGAGAGAAACATCTCTCTTTTTTTCCTGTAAAAATACATGGAAAAAGTTAGGTGGTTGCTCCCACCCAAGTCATTCTAATCTATATATAAACTCTGGCTATATAGCTTTGACTATAGTGTATTAGTTATAGTAGTGAAAAGGGAAAACTTGTTCCCGTGTTCTCCCTTAGTCTCACAGGTCTTCTTCTTATTATTACGAGTATATGGGTCTCTTAAGCATCTTCTCCCTTATTCCGGATGGGGAACTATTTGTTGAACCAGCATACCTCGAAATTCAACGTAAGCATCTTCTCTCTCTTTTTCTCTTTTGTGTTTTTGGAATTTGATTTTGTTAATTGTTTGCTGTAGATCTCTTAAGTATTCAATCAACAAAGTATAGATTTCCAGGTAAGGCTCTTCTTTTTTCTCTCAGTTTTTTTTTTAGGCCGACGAGGGAGAACTCTATATACCCTGACTTTGTTTTTCCATATCTAAAAATTCGTTCTTTACGAAAAATTTGGAGGAGTTTATCATTTTAGGCACAATTTTTAAAAATTAAATGTATATCTGTTATGGAAAGTACCACAAAGGATACATAATACTTTATGTAGCCATATTTTGGTTTATGCATCAACTTATTTTCCGTTGCAACTAATAAAACGATGTACTCCCTCCGCTTCAAGAAAATGATACTTTTACTTTACTCACAAATTTCGAAAATTAAATGCATAACTATTATGCAAAACACCATAAATAATGCATAACACATTATGCAACCATATTTTGGTTTATGCATTATAGGTAATTTTGCGTTTCAGGAACAGTCATACTTTCACCCTGTGTCAGGAAAATGATACTTTCACGTCGATTTCTTCGTTCGGTCGTCCCACCATGGAAGCGGTCATCTACTTTAATTTGTTTTTGTTATTTTGAATTTGTTAATTGTTTGTCTAGATTACTACTAATTTTGGTTTGATTTAATTCCGGTAGTCCAATTGAAAAAGCAGATTTCAATTTCTCTGCAAGTAACTAACAAAACCGATGAATATGTTGCTTTCAATGTGAGTTTCTCTAAAACCTCTCTTTTTTTTTTTTTTTGTTTTTTCATCTTGTTTAATTGTTTGTTTTTGGTATGTTTGAAGGTTCGAGGGACGAATGCAAAAATGTACCGTGCTAATCCAAATGGAGGAATCGTATTACCTGGAACAACATGCCAAGTTACAGGTGATTCTTGATTCATTCATTGAGTTTACAGGCCTATTGTTGGTTTAGGAGATGACAACGGGGAGTTTTGATTATTTAGAATCTCTACTAGTATATAGAAGTAGTTCTAATCCATAAATAGCGCATAAGAGAATGCCCAGAGTA
>JAJJWW010003633.1:0-167600 GCA_023531295.1 Papaver armeniacum
GCACTAAGGCTTAGTCCTATGGGCTAGATATCTAGGCTGCTAGATTGGCCATCCACGTCGCCTTGGGCAACCTCCTAAGTCCTATGGGCTAGATATCTAGCTGCTAGTTTGGCCATCCACGTCATCCAGTGGCGCCGAACAGTGCGGCATTTCTGTGAGCCCGAACGGTTCGGCGTTTAGGTTACTTTTGAGCGCCGAACGGTTCGGGCTTTTTAAATCTCAGTGGTTAGATTTTGTGGCCTTAAAACGGTTCGGCGTTTTGGTCACTTTTTGAGCGCCGCACCATTCAGCGTTTCAATCTCGCCGATAGTGCGACTGCGAGCAATTGCTAGGAGAGAGAAGTAGCCAGATTGAGTGTTAACTTTTTTCCCACACTTATTTCATGATTTGCAACACTTTTTGGCCAATCTAGCCCATAGGACTTAGCCTAAGGCCTAACAACTACGCACAAGATTGAAACACATAATGCCCATGGTGTAATATTCTCCAACTTCTCTAATGCATCAGTAAGAATCTTTGGATTATCAAAATTCGTCATTCAATCAAATTTTGCAAGTATTCTTCATCGTATGATATAGCAGGACTGTCTGTCTTGATATACTTCCTTAGTTGTTTAGATTTTGTGTACCCTTTCTTCCTTTTCAAAATATCATGTGCTTCTACTTCATTTTAATAGTTAGTGGTAGTTCATGAGATTTGCCTGCCTTCTTCCGTGCGGTTGAATGGCACTTTGCCACTTTCTTTGATGCTGTTATAGAAAGAAGTCGTTGTTCCTGTTGATGGTATATCCCACCTCGATGGATCCCTCTTTGTAGATTTATCTCTCTTCTTTTGTGCTACTATTTGTGTAGTTGCAGGAAATCCTACAACCACGCCCTTACTAAAATCTACAAATCAATCTAAGTGAACTCTATAAAATCACAAGAACATTTATTAAGATCTTCAAATTGGATACAAAGTAACAAGCAAACCCTAACTTGGGAAGCAAATAATCTTTCTCTCTCATAAATATCTTGTCTAAACTCTCAAAAAAGGTCATTTCTATACAACTCCTTATATAGGATTTTACATAGCAGATGACAGCTAATAAAACCCCTATTTTCGGATCTGGCGTGCGTTATTCACGCACGCTTACATTGACTCTTATCGCACAGACTCTATAACATCGCATGGTCTTCACACTTTACTCGTGATTAAGCTGACGTCATGTGATGCGTCATTTGGATAAGCTGTACGCGATTGTCTCCGCTCGTTCTTGATGATCATTATCTTGCACATTTAACTGGCGTGTGGTATTTTGTATCTACAATTTGTGCATTGGTTGTGCTTGGTTGCAAAATTTTCTTTGGGTTCTTCACTTCTTGCATATTTTTTTTTACTCGGATCTGCAACTTCTATCAACATTTTTAACATGAAATGCTTATGTTTTCTGTCTAAACTTCTTATTTTCTCAAAAACCATGGAAATTGCTTCCACTTTTTCGTGTACATAACCATGGAAAGACGCTTCCAGTTTTATGTATAGAGTCAAGAAAAAGAGGATTCCAATTGTTGTAGCAGTTGTTTAGGATTTCACAAGCACATGATAACTCATGAGTTTTCAGAATTATGCATAAACATCTTTCCCCAAATAAAAGGTTTCTGTAGTAAATATTGGGATCTTTTTGTTTATATATGGTAATAATCTACAAAGAGGGGTATACGTATCAAAATATTCAATAAAATTCATGATTTTTATGTTAACAGAATCGTAACCAATATAACTAATCAATAAGGTACCCTATAATAAAACATACCAGTGCTAATTGAAATTTAGGAGGAAGTAGGTGCAACCGTGAGTTATCTTTCTCAACTATGGTAAAATCAAATTGCCCCAATACGTGTGAATAAATTGTTGGATTGAAGTGGAAAAAAGAAACACGCCCATATAACAATTGGCTCCTTAATAACCAAATTGCCAATGTCTTAAAACAAGTGGCCTAACTGCATTTGTCATTAAAATTATTTTAGGAACCATCCCAATTAATGGTACTAAACGTTATTGGTTCTATTTCGTTTTTAAAATTTAATTGACAAGATTTTTTTTTTTTGAAGGAAAGAGGTGATCTCTCAATTTCATTGATATAGAAAGATTGTATACATCAATTTAAGATACATCATTGAAAAACATAATAAAATACAGAGAATTTGTATCACAATAGTAAGTAAATTGTAATACAAACGTATTAAATACATGAATTTCAAGGAAATTGATGATACTTGAGGGATGGCACTTGAATTAAAATTGTGCCATTTGGATTTGAAGAATTTGTCTTCTTCATCATTATCTTCTTCATTAAGATGGAATTGTCCCATATAGGAGTAATAAGCACAAAACACCATTATCACAATCAACTCCGGTAGCCATTGTTCTTCATGAGAATGTACAATTATGTTATGCCGGAAGAAATCGTCCTTGATGTACTTGAAACAATTGTAACAATCGTTTGAAACGCCTATAAGGCTATGAGAAATCTCTGATGGGTTTGAGAACGCCATGAGAGTAATAATGAAATTGAAAAAGGAAAAACCTAAAAATCGCATTGAATAGCGATGTTTTATTTAAGATAATACTAATAGAAAATATTTACTTATTGTATCCAAATCTGATTGGAAGATCTGAATATTTCAGATAATATCCGTTCCAAATCTGATTGGAAGATCTGAATATTTCAGATAATATCCAACAGATTTGGAGTACAATTTTAGAGAATCAAAGATTTATGAAGATTTGTTGCAGAGAATTTTCTTGGAAAAAAACGGTTACCGGAGAAAAGAGAGGAGTTTTTAATTAAGGATTTTTTGTATTTTCAGCAGATTCAATTAAAGAAGGGTGTCACAAATAGTGAGACCACTTGTATACAAAATCAGACCCCAAACAAAAGCAGAAATTACAGATCATGGTCGAGCATTACCGTTGATGATTTCCTTCCCCTATAGTTTAATTGTAGCAAAATTCAATAGCTATGGTCCCACGCTTCACCCTAAAGCAATGTTTTAAAAACCGGACTGGATATCAGACTGGTGAAGTCACTGGTAAGGATCAAATGGTTTAACCAGTGGTTGAACAGTGGGTCAGTCATATATATGGCATGTAGCTAGTGTATAGAAGGAAATTAAGATAACAAATGTAGCAGGTAAAGGAAAATAAGGTAATTAAATATAATTGCGTTTAAAGGGGGCGCGACTAGATATCCTAACTTGACGTAATTAAGCCATGGGCTTTGTTTCTTCCCTTGTTACCTCTAAATGTATGGCCCCTTTATGTTAACCTTTTACACTTCTACCATTGAAACCCTAACCATAAATTTTCCTCTCACTTGCCTATTCCAAATTTCCACCTCTTTCTCTCTGCCATAACTCTCCACCTCTATCAGAGTTGCCATATATTTCATCTCCCTTTGAAAAATTCTCACAGCAAATTCGTCCAGTCTATCTTTTTCTTTTTCTTTATCCATTCTTATATTGCTTGGAATAGGAAATAGATCTCAATAATTTGTACTCCCTCCGTCACTAATTAGATGAGCTACTTATAGTTCGCACAAATTTTAAGGCAAGGAAGAAAGCGGAGTATATTTAAATATTTTTTACAATTATACCCTTATGGGCAATAATTAGTAAATTTAGAAATGATTTATCTCTTAAACTATACCACGGTTTTTTTATAAACTTTATACCGTTGAAAAGCATTTTAAAACACCTACGCAACGAATATAAACATGACTATCAAATTATACATATTTCTTATAGAAAAAATAATCAATTAAAAGGGTAGTTTTAGAAATATCCCCTTGGTTAGTGAAATAGCTCATCTATTTGTGGACAAAACTAAAAACCAACTAGCTCATCCAATTAGGGACGGAGGAAGTATATCATTTAGTTCTAAGTTTGAGGAGGGATCCCCTCACGCTTTTATTATCACACTATCTCACATGTTTGGCATCATTTTTGTGAATAAATACCAAACCGTAATGGATGTGAAACTAATATTTTGAGGATATGTTTCTCTTACCAAGTTATATATGCCTACCAAAAATGAGCACATTCCGAAATATAAAACCTCACAATCTATCGGTCTTAATTTCAACGGCCAGAAATCCGTTGATTTTTAACGGTTCATTTTCAAAGTAGTAAATGGTGGTGTTATACGTCTTGGAATATGCTCATTTTCGGTATGAACATATAGCTATGTGATAGTAACATATCCCCAAAATATTAGCTTCAAATCCGTTACGGTTTGATTTTTATTCAAAAAAAAAAAGCCGAACGTGTGAGATAGTGTGATAATAAAAGAACGCGTAATTGGGGGATATATAATCTAATTGGGGGATATGACTAAATGACAAAATAGGGATCCAAATATCCTAGCTGGGTTACCCCTTATATAATTAAATTATTAATTCCTAATCTAACCCTCCTAATCATAATTAGTAATTAATCGATTAGTAAAATATTAATGATTTGGGGATATAATTTGTGTATTTATGTTTATTTGAATTTGTGTGGGTTAGTTTAGAGGGAAAAAAAAATTTTGAGTAGATTTTTTTGAAAATGGAAGATGATTGTGATGAGAGACTTTGCATTCTTGAATCTTTAGCTCAATTACAACAACAATCATATCTTCAATCTTCGATTAATGATAACAACTCACAATTGTTGTATGATGAACCAACACCTTTGAATCATTATTTTCTTGACCATGAAATGTTTTGTGAAGAACCAACTCAAGAAAGTAAACATGTTCGAGCATACAAGCAACCCCAACACACGAGGTAATGCTTGAAAGAGGTCGAAAATTTGATTTTTTTTTTTTTTTTTTTGAAACCGCCATTTACGTATGAAAAAACCTTGGATACCCGGCATGCTCGTTGTATGAATCCTACGCGGTATCATGTAACCGGCATTGTATTCATAGATATTTGTATACGGGGACTAAATATCTCCCGGTATTCAAGAACATACAGGCGTGGTATTCAAACCAATATTGAATCCGGTACACATTTATACTTTTTACCTACCGGCGAATATTCTAAGGAATATGCAAACCGCGAGTGTGAGTACATGACATTCTATCGGTTTATGATAACCGGCATAAAAACTTAAATGTCAGGATCCGGTTTTACATGAATAACATACTGAAGCTAATGATATTTTGAACTTAAATACAGGTATTTGTTTCTTTCAACTTAGTATCGGAATCTAATACCGGTATAGTGAGTCAATTACCATTTATGCGGTTCTTAATCCCGTGAGTTTACTTTACTTATCGACAATGCCGGTTTTGAACTAATCCAATTTTCTTTTCATTCATTCCTTAGATTGTTACCTACAACGATCAACCAAACTCCAAACTACTCCATCGGGTTACGTCGGAGTACTATAAAATGCCGCGGGTATGTTACCAAACAATACTTTCACCTAGTTTTTACAATTTTATGTTGGGATTTGCTTGTAATCTCCATAATGTTGTCCTTATGTAGGAATAAAATATGAAAAGGAAGCAATTGCTTGGGCAAAAGCAACGGCTCTTAATAACATGTGTGTCTTAGTGAGGAATTCCCAACGTTCATCGATTCGTTTTGAGATGGTTTTGCGAGAGAAGTGGAAAATACAATGAGAAAAATAGTCATAAGAGAAAGGGTTATGTATATGAAAAGAAGACTAACAAGGTATACAAGACGATTACGCGGAAGGATGACTGCCCCTTTAAGCTTGTATTCTATCTAAGAGGTTCAAAAGTAGAAGAAAAAGAATGGGAATGTAAGGTGTGGTTTGGCCGTCACAACCACCCGATCCGAATGATTTTGAAGGTCACTCCCCTAGTTACGAAGCTAAAAACGATGAATTCGAGGATGTAAAGATGATGACCAAAGCATGTATCAAACCAAGAGTGATTCTCGAGAACCTTCAGGAAAAGGATAAGACCAACGTTTCTTCACTCAGTACAATTTATAGCGCACAAGAAACCATTAGAAGGTTGGAATGGGAAGGGAGGAGTGTTATGCAAGAATTTGAGAAGATAGTTTGGGATCACAATTACAGCGTATCATTAAAAGAGGTCCGGACAACAAGCCGCTTCAAATATTCATTTCGCATCCTTTGCTTTCACAATTGGCTCATACGTGTTGTGATGTTCTTATGATGGACACACCTACAAGACAAACAAATACAACATGCGTTGTTCAACATCGTGGGGCAAACATTGGACAAGGTAACATTCATATTGGCTTGGTGTTTAATGGAGAACGAGAGGGATTACAATTATCATTGGGCATTGCGGCAATTGAAATTATTGTTCAGGAAAATCGTTCTCGAAGGTCATCATAAGCGATCAATTTGACGCACTAATGAATGGCATATCCGAGCGTATATCCGGATGCACAAAAATTCCTATGTACATATCATATAGGTGAAAATGTGAAAAAACATTGTCATGCTTTGTTTGAACCCTCTAAGGCTGATATTAAGAAGAGAATGGTTGCTCAACTAGAGGAAGATGTTCGCAAAGAGAAACTATCACCCGAAGAAGAAGAAAATGAAAGAGGAAAGATTAAAGAAGCGAGTCGACAAAGAACACGATGAAAATCATAAAAGGTGGTTGGAATTTCTAAAGGATTGGGAGAAAGTTTATTGGTGTCTTACGAGGGACATGTATGAAAAGAGATTGAACACGTTTATTGCCAAATATAACGAAGTGTATCAAGTCTTAGTCTCATATTGTCGGGATAATTAGTTGGGTAAGTTCAAGGAAAAATTTGTGCGTGCGTGGACAAATCGTTATAGACATTATGGGAATGAATCAACTAGTATAGCGGAGTCCTCTCATGGGAGATTTAAATATCTCATCGGTCCGGCCAGGGGAAACGTGGTTACGGTCGCCATAGAGGCAATGGAGCAACACTTTAAGGCCGATATCGATAGGATCAAGAAGCCTTTTGAGAAAAGCTCAATGGAAAGGATGACTCACTTTCTTCAACATACTAAGTTTCTCCAAGGAATAGAGTTTAACGTCTCCCGTTGGGCAATAAACCATATGATGAGACAAATGCAATATGAGAAAATTTACGAAAAACTAGGGTGATGTGTGTATTTGTCGTGACATGTCTTCATTGGGGCTTCCGTGTCGTCATATGCTTGTGAAGTATGAAACACTGATACCTATTGATGTTATTGATCCTTTTTGGAAGCAATTATCTTTCGACCTTCCCCCTACCGAAGCTCCTAGGCCAATCACCATGGGATACAAAGGAGGCTTTAGAATTTTATGAAGCTTACTCACGTGGCAACTCTGGGCCACCCGGCAAGTATTGTTGAGCCAACTAAGACTAATTACACGGCCATGGATAGCACAAAGTGAAGAGCCAAGAAAGGGAGATCCGGCGGGTAGACCACAAACTAAAATTGCAAGGAAGAAACAAAGAAAAGAGTTAAAACAAATGACTCGACGCGAAGAGGAACTCGCGGCAACTAAAAAACGAGATCTATGTGCAAGTGAGATTTGAAGCAAGATACGCTGAAACGCCCGTTCCAAAAAAAAGGGGTAGGCGAGGAAGGAACCGATATCAAGTCAACAAAAATCGACGAGTTCCGAACCTACACCAATAGTCGATGTATCCGCAGTTCAAAGGAAAAGGGGAATGTCGCCAAATGTACCAACATTAAGCAACCAAGGACAACAAGTTGAGCATTCCGAACCTACACCCATTGTCGATGTATCGGAGGTTCAAAGGAAAAAGGGAAGGCTTCCAAATGTACCAACATTAAGCAACCAAGGACAACAAGGTGAGCATTCCGAACCTACACCAATAGTCGATGTATCCGCGGTTCAAAGGAAAAGGGAAGGCCGCCAAATGTACCAACATTAAGCAACCAAGGACAACAAGGTGAGCATTAGAACCTACACCAATAGTCGATGTATCCGCGGTTCAAAGGAAAATGGGAAGGCGTGAAGATACTAACATTAAGCAACCAAGGAAAACAAGGTGAGCATTAGAACCTACACCAATAGTTGATGTATCCGAGGTTCAAAAGAAAAGCGGAAGGACGCCGAAGGTACCAACATTAAGCAACCAAGGGCAACAAGGTGAGCATTAGAACCTACACCAACGATCGATGTATCCGAGGTTCAAATGAAAAGGCGTAGGGGTAGGCCAAGGAAGTATAATCTCCGTCACATACCGAAGACATTTGTAGGGTAGAGATTGCAGAGGATGGTTTGGATATAATTAAGCTAAAAGTTGGTAATATGACGATGTATAAGGATTCGCAAACGGGTAGGACTTATAGACACTACCATACGAAGATAGAGTCTTACATAGATCAACTTCCGAGGTTATTCGCGAGTTTGTTGTGTACACGGATGATGTCGATGGAGATGGGAATTGTGGCTATCATGCCGAGTCCACCGAACAATTAGGAATCTTCGAGACTAGTTTGTTAGTAAAGGAATGACACCATGCCGATATGCTAGAATGAGGATGGCCGATCAACTTGTGAAGAAGAGGAGCTTTTATGAGCAATTGGTTGGTCACGACGAGGTGTTTGATGATATGTGTGCTCAAGTGTTAGGACCCGAAGCGGAGATGGCATTTCTTCCTTCTCAATATTGGATGAGGATGCCGCTTTGTGGGCATCTAGTAGCGGATACATTTAATTGTGTTGTTCATTATTTTACCCCCACCGTAGTCACTACATTTACACCAAAATGGCAAAAATGCGAGGGATCCCTTAAGACGAGAAGAGTTGTTTTGGCGTACGTGAACGACAATCATTTCGTCATTTTTAAACTCAAGGACAACTGTCCATTGCCACCTGTTTGTGGGATGGTTAAAAACAAGGAACTAGATCCAAATATATGGAAGGGATGGATGGCGTTGAACGAGGAGAATCACCAATTATGGGATGCTTTGGCCTTATCAAAGAAACCTCTTGAAGAGGAGGAGTTGCAACTTCATACGTGTGGAAGTGATGATGAGTAATTTGGATTAATGTGGTTTACTAATACGCCACCTTTTGTTTTTTTGGAAGTTTGAATTGTAATCATTAAACCATATGCCATGTACGTGCCATTGTGATTTAATTCAAACTTTACTACGGCGGTGCTCATACCGGCGTTGCAAAATATGTTCTCGTTTGTGCTGGAATAACAACTTAAGTACACGGATAAGCAAAGACCTAATACCATAAAATAACATACGCAAAGTGTAAACAAACCAAATGTAAAGTTAAGATGTTCCAAACCGAAAACAAATGAAGAAAAGATGTTCAAAGTTTACCAATCCACACAAACAAACATAAACCAAACTAATACTATCAAAGAATCACAAGATCACTCGGTTCTTGGCCTCTTGTATACCCTCTTCTTCTTTTCGCCCCACAAGTCTTTTGCCTCAGTATCTTCTATTTGGTCTATCTTTTTGATGACGTTCTCCATTTCTTTACGGAGTCGGCAACTCTCCTTTCTTGGTCTTCTTCTTAAAGAACCTTGCCAAGTTTCCAATTCTCCGAACGCTGTTAACGGATTTTTCAAGCATGTATTTAGTATGTACAATTATAAGTTGATAGATATAGATTAAGAGAATAGTAATGAACGCACCAACAACGTAATTTGTAGAGAAGTCAAGGTACAGATCTCGGAGTTGTGGAGGGACGTCTTTGGTGGTGGAGGGACTCTACAGGCATCCAGGCGTACAACATAAGGATGTGAGTACTGTAGATGCCCGTTTAGGAATGTTGGTTCACTATCAAAACCGTTCTCAGCCAATTCCCAATCACCCTTATCCAGCACAAGTTTTTCTTCTTCCCTTTCGATCCAATGTGCAAGAATTGGTTGGGTCGTAGCATACCCAGTTATGGTTCTCATTTGATTGGCATTTAGTAAAGTCGTGAGAATATTTATGATAAGATGTATCCGTGAGATCTTTCTCGCTTGTAACTTAGAGTTGGCGCATCACGCGGAGAGGGTTATGCATAACAAATCCTTTTGGATGAAAGAACGGTCCGTTGTAAAATGAAACATTTTCATGTCTCGAAGGTAAACTCCTCGACATTCCTATAAGGGTCGAACACAACATGTTCCACAGAAAACGAGTCCAAAGCCAATCTCATTTGTAAAAACTGTTTCTTGTTAGGCGAAG
The DNA here is from genome assembly GCA_023531295.1 of Papaver armeniacum. NCBI lineage: Eukaryota > Viridiplantae > Streptophyta > Magnoliopsida > Ranunculales > Papaveraceae > Papaver > Papaver armeniacum. The sequence goes on from JAJJWW010003633.1 coordinate 10,175, forward strand.
GGGTATTTTTGAAGTAGTATTTCTGAGCTAGAGCCATATTCGGTTGGTAATCATGCCAAATTTCCAATCCTTTATACCCTATGAACAAATCTCGGAAGTGTTCATAAGCCCACACCTGTGCCCATAGATTGTATAAGAAAATAAATAGTTGAAAACTAACAAATGTAATGATAACAATCACAAAATATGTAGTTCACTTTACGAATCAAAGTGAAATTCCCATTAAATTGTGACCTTTCGCCTTAGAAACTCGACGCATTTACGCAAAAAATGAGCCAAGAAAGCGGTGCCCCATGAATACTTATGAACGTCTTCCAACGGATCAAATCTTGTAGGTTGTTCATATGCACCTGTTACCATTAGAGTCGGGGAATATAGCGGTTCCCAAAATGAACGACATATATGCAGCGAGCGGTTTGTTGAGCTTGTGCGAGTCAATTCCCCTGTTCTTCGTATTCCCAAACAGTTGAATGAGTTTGACGAATGTTATAGTCTTTAATACGAGCAGTTCGTTTCTTGTACAAATTTGCCAACGTGGTTTCCTTGTTCCATCCAAACAACTTTTCTGTGAGATCATTGATCTTTTCCCACCCTAGGTCCTTCGACTTGTCTCCAACCTTAACCGGTTTCCCAAGAACCTCTAGTCCTATTATCCTTTGGACATCTTCAGGGACAATGGTCATCTCGCCAAAATTAAAATGCATGGTGTCAGTTACACCATAAAACCTCTCCAAAAAGCAGTTTGCAGTGACGGTATCGGTGGCCACATAATTTTCTATCGCATGATACAACCATGATGCTCGACTATTTGTTGAACAGTAGGACACTCATCCTCCAAAGGCCACACATCCGATTGTTGATGGCGGCTAACACGCCAGGGCGTTCTGTGGTCCTATAAAAACACAACAAGCTTAATTAAATTGATCACTGGTAAATAATATAATAATAAGATACAAACGTCTTACATAAGTTTGATAGATCCAATGAGCCCAAGAGTCTTTATACGAAAATAAAAGTTACGGGTTTATCGGTTGACCCCAATGTTTGCCATCATTGCGGACAGGAATCAATTCTAACTTATCAGGGAAGTGAAGAGGGGTGCCTTTTCATCATCGGTTTGTCATAAGCCACCTTGTGAGGATGAGCCACTGCTATTTAGGTTCGGTGGAGTTTCCCACTCATCATCATCATTAGTGCTTGTTGAGTAAACATAGGATGATCCCAAATTGTGACCTTAGCAGTAGCCGGATTTTGACGTTTACGTCGAGAAGACTTACGTTTTGATTCTTCAACAGCTTTTCCTTTTCCTTTGTCCTTTCTTGGTGCGTGAGACCTATGTTCCATCACTTTATTTATTCAAAGTGTAGAAGCTGTGATGGGACACGCCGGTTTTGGATTGCAAAAGCGATGATGCTTTGAAAATGGAAGAATGTTTTCGAGGTGTTTGAATCACCCAAAGTGCGATGAGTTTCAATGGTATGACAAAGCGGTTGAACTAGCGAGTCAAGAGAAAACCACAAGGTCCATTGTAAGCCTATCGATGGGTGTGATGGGTGTTATATGAAGGGAAAGGAATACGTTGAAGCAGAAGAAGAGCCAATGAGGATGATCCTTGACACCCCCATTCCGGACGATGTCTTTGAGCAGTTAGGGAATTGCTCAAAGGCTCAATTGTTGAAAAGGGATGGAAATAGATTATCTTTTACCGGTGCAATCCATTCCTTTGTTTTTTAATTTAAAGTTTCTAATCCAATGTAGTCGATTACTTGAATAGAAATAAAAGAGAATTTGAAATGAATTAATCAAGGTGTCGGCATTGTGGAAATCAGAACAATGATGCCGGTTTTATGTCAACTCTAAAAGATTATTTGGAAATTTTACATACCGGCATTGTCAAAATGAATCTTACAATGCCGGTTTTCTATCACATTTTCAAGAGTATTTGGACATTTGCAATACCGGCATTCTCCTTAGCAAACGTAACAATACCGGTACATGTCAGATTCTATACAGGAACCAAATAATTTAACCTGATTGTTCCGCATAAAAATTGCTATATCGGGACTAGGTTCCGCGAGTGTTTTGAGTATTACGTATATGTAGGGTATGTGTACATGTATTTCTAAACCGACCTCTACTACGTAGGAACATTTTAACTTGCAAACTACAAATCTTAAAATGTTCAACATAAACCAAAGAACTAAAGAGTTAACCCACAGTACAAACCAAAACAAGTTTGAAATTGTTTTTGACGTAACCAAAGTCCTAAAGAGTTAACCATCAAACATTGTCATCAATTCTCTTCCACTAAATTAGTCTTTTGTTTCTTTTGGGTCGGCGCCTTCCTTGTTTCCCCGTACATAGCTCTGACAGTAGGCTGGGTTTCTTCAATTCTATGAAGCTTTTCCTCTAGTTCCTTGATTTCTTGCAGAGATAGCACCACCCCGTCATTATGCTTGCAACCTAACATCTTTGTAACCTTGCCAAGCCGACGTCGCTAGATTAATACATCAAACACATATTCAGTATATATGTTAATATATGATTATGTTTACATTTAATGAATATAAGCAATTAAGAAAACTTACCACCATTCCTAAAGTCCTAAGAAGGTTGGCCATCGTAGGTTGTGGAGGTGGAGTAATTTCAACAGGAGGGTTTTCTTGGTGTGGAGCTTCGACGGAGGGAGGGACGCACGACATAAGGATGTGACCATTCCGGGTAATCCCTCATGTAGCTGTCATCAACTTCATAACCATTTTCCGCACTCTCCCACTTACTAATATCAACCAAACAGCGTGGCTCTCTATCCCTCAATGTGTTGGTTAGGTTCCCGATCATACACTACATGCAACTTGTTGGGAGTTGAATTGCACCGAGAAAAGTAAAGAAGATAATTATCATCGAGAGGTCGACCAAAGACTGGATAATTGCTTAAATCCATGTTGGCGCATCACACGGCATGGATCGGCCATGATGTATCCTTTTGGGTGGTATAACGGCCCATGGTAAAATGCAACATCTCTTGGAATTGGACGGTATCCTCTAATCTCCTTATAAGTGTCGAACACTACGTCTTCCTTCCTCATAGCATCCAGAGCCAATCTCATATCGATGACTCGACCTTTGTTACCGGGCTTCGGATTATTGTTAAACTCAAACCTCTGAGCTCTAGGGGTATCGGGTTCAGTAAGGTCTTTGATCTTCAAGAATTGGCAGTCCTTGAATAAGGTTGGGAAGTGTTCATAACACCACACCTAATCCAATTTGAACAATATACATGTGAACATAAGTAAAAAAATACATCTCAACAATAGATTAAAGAAATTTGTACACAGGTAGAGTGAAATTCCCGACAAATTGGTTTGTTTTAGCCAATGAAGCCCTTCTCATCTCCGCCATCAAATGTGCCATGACCGCGGTGCCCCAAGAATAGCCATGAACACCTTCCGACGGGTCAAGGTACTGGAGAAAGTTTGCACTTACCCTTTTGCCGTTAGTGTCAGGGAATTCCCTAGTGCCCAAGATGTATAACAGGTATGCGGCGGCTGTTTTCTCAGCTTGAGTTTTATTTCACGGAATATAAACCAACTAGCCTTTGAGTAATGAGTATGATCTGTTTGGTAATTGATATTATACTTTTAATAAACTTCAAGTTTTGGAAATAAATCATTCATGACTCAATTTCAAATTTCCTGTTAATCAATAATAAATTTGTTTTTGTGGACGGAAAAAATAAACACAAAAAAGAAAAAACACCAGGTGAACCGGCTAAAAACCCATGATCATAAATATCTTGATTTGATGTTGTTGCGTCAACAAATTCAATGATAATTATTTATTCTAATGATTATCAAACTAATTTATTAACTTAACTAATTATATTTAACCACTAAACATTATTAGTAAGGGGTAGATTAGGAATTAGATAAAATACTTAGATAAGGGGTGACCCTGATTTGATATTTAAATCCAGTTTTTGTCTTTTTCCTCTATCCCCAAATTAGTTCTTTTATCCCCCAATTGCGCGTTCTAAAAAAACTCTAGTTTTCTAACCGAACTTCCTGAAACATAGAACACCAAGAACACGTCGGTTAGAACGAAAATTTTCCTTGCAAACCGAACTCATAGTTCGGTGCGTTCGCAAAAGTTTTAGAAATTGTGTACCTAACCGAACTTTGAGTTCGGTTCGTTCGCAATTTTTTACATAACCGACCTCCTATCTGAAAATACACTGAACAGGGTTCGGTATATTAAAAAAATCTTTGCAAACCGAACAAAAAGTTAGTTGCGTTCGCAAAAATTTAGAAATTGTTTACTTAGCCGAACTCTTATCTAAAAAAACTTTTATATATTTTCTCTTAGCCGAACTTTAAGTTCGACTAGATTCATTATTTTCCCATAACCGAACACATACAAAAAAAAAAAAAAATTAAAATTTTGAAAAAAAATAATAATAATAAATTTAAAAATTAAAAATTAATTAATTAAATATATTTATTTAATTAATAAAAGGGTAATCTAATCAAATCATGGTCCTCTCAAAAAAGCCATGGTCCTCAAAAAAAAAAATGGTTCATTAAAATAGCTTGGTAGATCTCGTCAAAAAGAGGCCCGTCAACGGATCCCTCCGCAATTGATTTTATTTCTGTTTTTTCTGTTTCCCTACTGAATAATTCTTGGGTTTTATTAGATTTATCAATTGGTACAATTTATTATTCAATTATTCTGCTACTTGGTCACACGTCGCACGATCTATCAGCTGCTCCAATTTCCAATTTCAGTGATATTCAAAAGGGTATTGCGTAAAAATGCATCGAATATGTTGTGTTTTTTAATCTTCTACGACGGTTTCTTCCGATGGACGAAACCGCTACATCTGTAACATCTGAGGACAAATGGGGTGCTTAAAAATTAGAATCGACCACTAGGGTGAATATTTTTTATACACTTGCAAATGATCAACTTAGAATGAGTTTGAATATGGAATCCGTCATCTGCTATGAATTTGTCTTAGTCGTTTAACTTTTTTATTGTGTCATGTGGGATCGATTAGCGTCAGAGAGATAAATAATGTTCACTTGCAAAATGCTGCCTTTTTCACTCAACAATCTGTTGACATTTGACAGGACAAAACTATGACTCTGTCTTGGCTAGGGTAGGGACACCAATATTTGCTCCAACCAGGGTGACCATTTGCCCGGGAATCCGTGGATTAAAACCTGACCAATCATCTTTTGTGACGGTGTGTGCAGCCCATTTGCTAATGAGCTAAATGTTGATGAGCTGTTTAAAATCTAAAGGATTGAAACTTATTTTAGGGCATACGTAAAACTTTCAGGGCATACTGAATAAAGACAAAAATGGGTTGGAAATAGTAAAATCAAAAGCCCCTTAACCAAATATTTTTAGTAATGGTAAATTTGCCCTTTCAGTATTAGTGTTAATAATCTTGATTAGTGATTTAGATAATTTAGTTATAAAAGTTTGTGTAGATGAAAAATTTTGAGGAAGAAAAAAAAAGTTAGGTTTTTTTGAGAAGGAGAGGGTAAGTTTGAGAAAATACATAGATGAGGAACTCAATGCTTCTAATACACAGGTACATTTCTATTTTATGTTTAATCTCACTTTTGTAGCTTGAAATCATCAAAAGTTTGAATTTTTACACCATGGTTCGGCCAACCAGGAATATGTTCGGCTTATATTTATCGGTAGAACCCCTGTTCTTCGTACAAATGAAGAGCAGTTCGGCTATTTGTAATTTTTTAAGTTAGTATCCGAACCTCTATTTTGTAACTTCGCGCCTATTTGCTAGTTCATGGTTCGGCTTATTTGGAAGTTTCATAACAAGCCGAACATATTCCTGAGAGTTTTGGAAGAAAACATGTTAATGGTTTGGCTTATTTAGTGAATATCGTACATGCCTAACCTCTTTGAAATATCTGGATAAAAAAAAAATCAATAGGTTTGGTTAGCCCGAAAAAGAAAATATAAGCCGAACTCAACAACTATCAGTTGATTCTTAAACACAGTGACATGTTCGGCTTATATTACAAAAATACTTTCAAACAGAACTCTTATACGATTTATGAAAATGAAACAGCGAATGTTCGGCGTAAAATAGTTTTATCGAAAACGCCGAACCCCCTATGCATCTCTAACTGTGACTAGGTTTGGCTTAAAATTTCTTGAAATTTCATGCCGAACTGTTCATATGCACGTACAGGAAGATTTTGTGAAGAACAGTTCGGCTCAAAACGCAACTCAATTTTGAGCCGAACCCAGCACTGTAACTGTCAAAAACCTTAATTTTTTTTGGGATTAATCCCATTTAATCGATGAAAAACAACAAATAAGAGATTGGGTTTGTAAAACTTATTTTCTTATCCTCATTTCTGGAGTTGGAGATGCAGTTGGTTCAATTTCTGGTTCGATTGGTGGTTGATTTTGATTTTCTACACCTTCATCTTCAATTGGTTCTGGTTTGCCTAGTCCCTGCTTTTTTCTTTGTACGAGTCATTATGTAGTTCAGTTTAATCGACGATCAAATTTTTACGAATCGATGATTAATCAAGGTGATGAAAAAAATTTTCGCGGGAGGGGAAGAGTTCAGCTAGAGGAGGAAGAAGAGATGTTAGGAAACTGATTTTGATATTTTAGAAAACTGATTTTAGGTTTTTGTATTAAAGGTAAGGGTATATTAGTAATTGAACTACCCATGGGGTACCCCTTATAAGGTCACCCAAGATGGGATTATTGTTTTTCATGCCCTGAAAGTTTTACGTATGCCCTAAAACAGGGTTCAAAGGATTATGGATTGGACTTGGATACAATCTTGAAAAGTGGAAATTTCTGAAAAACCCAAGCTAGAGCCCTCTCTCTTCCACAAAACCGTAAATAAAATGGTATGTATGTCTAGCCCAAAATTTAAGATGTACGATTAAGGTTAGTAGTTTAAGAATGAATTGAAAATTTCAAACTTTCTGCAGGACTAAACTAACCTTTATCCATTAACAAAAAATAAATAAATTGTTGATTTAAGTCAAATAATTTTGGGCCCATTTCTTGGCATTATTGGTGGGCGTTACTTCTAACCTTTATCCTAGTAACTAATTATCCTGCTAACTATTTAGTAGAAAGAAAAAAACGTTTTTGACCTCAATTAGTTGATGCCGTTATTTATGGCCGGCAATTAATCTTATTAGGTCAGTTAATTGTAAAATTATTTGCATGTGAGCACATTCGGTTATTTTTCTCTTTCAATTTTCTTCTAGAATCTCGGTCGATCACCACCATAGTTGCTTTAATTAAATTCTTCATAGAGTCTTATTAGTTTTTTTGATGTTGAAATCAACTGTGATCATTTCTTTAACAAGGTAAGTGGTTAGTAATATTAGCTATTGATTTTTACTTTTTCTTCGATATCTAGTGGCTTCAAAGTTGTTTATATGTATTTGATTTAGTTCTTTTCGGTGAGTTTGTTTACTGATTTTTCACAAGTTTTCTTTGAGTTTTTTTTTTTCTCATTTTTTCTTATGATTTCTTGCGCATAATCTTTTAATTTTGGGGTTTTTTAGGATTTCACGTAAATATGAACTAGTGATAATTGATACTTTCACAGGTATATTTGGACGTGATAATTACAGTTTTACTGAAGAAAACTGAAATTTTCACTGATATTATATGTGAAAACTGAAATTTTCACCCATGACGTCACCGTGAAAATTGAAATCTTCATCCAAGAATTCCACTTTTCATCAAAAAAATATAATTTTCACCGATGACGTCACTCTGAAAATTTCAATTTTCAGAAAAAAAAAGGGATTTTCAGAAAAAAAAGGGATTTTCACCGGCCTTGTATTATTATTTTTGAAAAGCTATTTTGCATGAATCTTAATTATATTAGTGATATTTTTTAACGAGATAAATAAAAATGTAAAAAAAATAATTTTAGGAAAGTCAAAGGAGTTATTCAAGAATGCGAAATTGGGGGATATAAAAAGGAATTAGGGATATAAGAAAAGGACAAAAACTGGATCCAGATATCAATTTGGGGTCACCCCTTATCTAAGTATTTTTTTAAATCCTAATCTACCCCTCACTAATCAGGTTTAGTGGTTAATAATAATTAGTAAAAATCTTAAGTATTTGTTAAATGATTAGTGTGTATTCGTATTTGGGTGAATGAGATGAGAGTAGAAAGATGGAAAAAAAATTTGAGAGGGAACTTTTTTTTGTGAAAGTGGAGGATGATTATGAAGAGAGAATTGTTGCTAAGAGGTTGAAAATTTGATTTTTTTTTTTCTTTGAATCCACCGTTGTTGCAGCTGAAATAGCTCGGTGCCGGCATTGTATTCAACCTAGAAAACCATGCCGTCATTTGTTGGAAATTTTCATAAATGTTTGCCACTATCCGGGGGGGTCCGGGGGGCGTAGCCCCTTTCTGGTTTTGATCTTCAAAACCTATTTATTTTGGTTTTAATTAGTCCACTGCCGGCACAGTCAGTTAATTCTCGAGCATGCCGCCACATGATGAAAAGTATCCAGGAAACTTCAATTTTTTTTCACTTGACTACCGGCATTGATAGATTTCTATCGAGCATGCTGGCACTTAGTTACGACATTGAATCTTAGTTACCAAGCATGCCGGCATTATTTTCCGTCATGGTTCTTCACAAATTCCGGCATGGTCTTCATCACTTCCGGCGATGTAAAAAAATATTTCGTTTTGAATTTTTTCTGGTTTTAATCAGTCCACTTCCGGCACAATTAGTTAATTCTCGAGCATCTTTGCAGGTTTAGGCATAGTATGTTGCTTTAATTTTATCTTAGACACATGATGTAAAGTATCCGAAAGTTTTTTTTTTTCACTTGACTCGGCATTGATAGATTTCTATTGAGCATGCCGATACTTAGTTCGACATTGAATGTTAGTTACCAAGCATCAGGCACCAATTTCCGGCATGGTCTTCATCAATTCCGGCATGGTCTTCATCACTTATGACATGATCTTCATCACTTCCGAATTAAAAAATAAATAAATTGTTTCCAAAGTGAGGAGCCGGCAGAGAAGGAGAAGAGAATTTGAAAGAGAGTGGGGAGAGTTTAGAATTTGAAAGGGAATGGGGAATATTTGGTTTTCAAAGCTCTAACCCTGAAAGAGATTAATAAGAAGTGGAGATGGAAATGGGGATATGATTTTGTTTTTTGATTTTAAGTTTTTTAATTTTTATTTTGAGGGAAGGGTATTTTAGTATTTTCATACCCAAAAGTCACCCCTTAGCAGATACTATGGGTTGGGAGAAGTAATCAATATTCCCCAATTCCTTTTTATATCCCCCAATTTCGCGTTCTTATTCAAGGGAAGAGTATTTTAAGGAAATAAATAAGGTAAAATAGTATTTTAAGGAGGTCAAAGAGTTATTTTAGGGATTATAATTTATGACGACCGTTTTTGTTATGTTTTCTTAAACAAAATTAATTTCCTTATTAGGTAAAAGGTTAGTTTTATAATCTAAGACATATTATAAATAATTATGGGGTTGTGGTATATTTTTTTTTTGAAGGAATGCGGAGCATGAAAGCTCCAAACTTCATTGATTAATAAAATATAATTACATAATATTCAATTACATCCATGAATCGAAATACATGATTAGTACAATAATTTTTAAACGAAGAAAATCGAAAACAAAAAACTGCACCAAATATATGTAAATCGACAGGGGAATTGAAATATTCTAATGGTTTATCACCATTTTGTTGGATACACTCTGAGAAGATATGATGCTTCCATAAAAGAAGTAATATGCCCAAATTCAACATCGAATTCTGTAACGTCTGTTCATCACGTCCGTAGATGGTCATAGGAAAGATTGAATGAAATCGAAGCCCCTCCAGAAGGTATGAGAAATCGTAATGGCATAAACTTGCCATACATATCAGAAATGAAAACATACTACAATATCAATTGCTATAATTGTAAGGACCGTCAAGCTCGTTCACGCTATTTGACCAGTCAAGAGATGATCAAGAGACGATTTAGTCACTAATGACTCTCGATTAGTAATTATAGATCTTAATTAATAGAAATTAATCTAACAACGTTATAGATACAAAACTAGTATCACTAGATAGATCTCGAAAAGTTATGCGCAATGGACTACTCAAGCGTGTCATTCGGTCACCGGACGGAGAAGGAAGCATCAAAGTTGTACAAAGGGAAAAAACTGTCATTTCTTTGTTAAACCGCTTGGCTGCCCGTATCAATCTTCTGGGTGCCTAAATATTTTCCTTTGGCCTTATCACTACCAAAACGTGTCGAGAGAAACTCATTTCTCTTTTCTTCTTCTCTTTCATTATTCTTTCTTCTTCTTCCCTGTTCTTTCTCTCCTCCTCTCTGTCGAGCTCAGTTCAGAAGAGTGTAGTTGTTTTCGTGTGAGTTATTCATAGAAAATTAGTTATCTTGATGAATCGAAGAAGATGAAGTTAGAATTGATGTTGTTAGAGTTCCAGGAGAAGGAGAAGATGATGTTGATATTGAATTGAATGTACGGTTTCTGGAGTTAGGGTTCGTGTTGATCTGATAATGAAAGAGTGTCATTCTGGGATGAAGAATCGAGAGGTTGTTATGGAATTGACGAGGTGAAGCTTTTCTAGTGTTGAATAAAAAACCAGGTAATTTAGGGTTTCAATTAATTTGATTTTCTTCTTGGAATTGTTGTTATTTGATTGAATTAGTATATGGGTTTGTGTTTGATTGAAGTCTAAGTGGATGTAGGAAGTTTAATTTGATTGCACAGAGAAATTAGGGTTCCTTTGCTTCCCTAAATCAAATTAGAAATTAGGTTTTAATTAGGAATCACCTAATCGGTACTGGGAGGAAGATGAATTGATGATTTAGAGTTAGGGATTTGGATTGTGTTTTGAAATTGGAAGAAGAGCAAGGTAATCAAGAGAATTGTTGCTGGTGAAGTTCGGGGGAAAGTGAAGCTGTCAGTTAGTGGGTTTGAATTATGAGTTTGATGACTTGGGAAGTGGTGATGTCATGGCTAGCTAACTAGAGATGGGTTGTCTGTGTATTGTGTTTACAATTGTTGGGAGTTTGTTTTACTGGTGAGCTGTAGTTGCTGATGGTGTTGTGTTTGAAACTGCAATCGTTGAAGTGATAAAGAAGATGATGCAGATAAACGTGTAATCGGTGAAGTTAGGAAATTAAAGTTGTAAGTGGATTTACAGGGGATGAAGACATTTTAGATAGTGGGTTTCATAGAAGCTTATAGTTTTGTGAGTTGTATTCTTGGCTTGAACTTGTTGTAATGATGTTATTATTAAATCTGGTGGTCATATGGAAGGTGGTAATGAAAATGACTGTAACTGGTGATTGGTGTAGCAATGGTAGTGTGATAATAGGTGATGATGCTATGAACTAATCAAGAGTGGGAGTTATGGTTATGACTCAAAGAAGTTGAAATGAAATGGTTATGATGGGTATGTAAGGGTGCTGAAGTGTTAGTCAGGTTGTGTTGAACCATGAAGACTGGGTATATGAACTAGTAATGTTGGTTATTAGAATTATTGTCTGCTATTGAGTTCAAGTCTGGTGGTGTGTTGAGTATTTGAATTTCCGTTCAACTGATAGTGAAGAAGTTGAGTTACTGTGAGATGTTGTTGTTTTAATGTTAAGAGGATATTGTAGAAGTATATTAGAATGCGAAGAAATTATGGCTTAGAGCAGATTGTATTGATTGGTGAAAACAAGAAATTGGAGATGGAAGTTAGTTGTAACTTATAGAATTGTGTATATTTAGAATATTATGGAGTTTTGCTGCACAATGGTTGTGCATTAGTTTGAGGCATGAGCTTATGGCTCATACCTTGTGTTTTAGGCCTTTCAGTCATCCCAGTCAGATGTCCGATTTTTTTTATAATTTGATTCGATTAATCGGCGAGTTGATTTGGTGTTACCTCACCGAAGTTTCCGTCTTGACCTGAGTTGACTCACTTGACCGACTCAGAGAATTGACCATTTGACCGTTAACCAGACCTGACCATAATTGACAAGTTGACCTTCATTGTTTGACTTGACCTTTGACTGGACCTTGACCTGATCATAGACGTTGACCATTGACCGTTAGTGACCGTTAGTTGACCAGAGTAACCAGGACTTGGATTTAATGGGATGGTTGGGTGGACTTAAGCTTAGAGCCAGATTTCATGGTCCGAATTAGCCTTTGGTTCCTTCTACGAAGTTGTAGATATTCATAAGACGTATCCAGTGGACTATATAATCAATCTAATTGAACTAGTTAACCTTTAGATGTGCTAAAGTTATATGACGAGAATGTGTAGAACCATAAATGGGATTAGAACCTTTAGATAGTTCATTTAACTTATAACTAGAGAATTGTATGATATTGTGTCATGAGCCTTGTATGAGCCTTTTGGCTAATCTTTAGAGTGCTTGTTTGATTAACAATTAGGCTATAATAACAACGATCAATTCCAAGAATGAACCAGTGGGTTGAGGATCTCGAGGTAGGCGAGGCTTGTCATCAAAATAGGTGGGAACTCTGTAACCTTCTTGTAATCATTAAGCTTTATTATATTCTGCGAGCATGATGAGTCTTTACTATTATGTGAGCATGGTAGTGTATACTTTGATATACTATTCATGTATCCTTGAGTATGATGTATATATTGTATCTATATGTATGATGTTTGTTACAATGTGTTTTGTGTGTGATATGCTTTGTGAGATTTCCCTGTGAAGAGTGTCTGTGTTTCCCCATGGATCTTAGCTAATTTAAGTAAGGCGATAATTCATCCGTCGACAATATTACCTAGTAGGGAGGTAATTCATCCGTTTGAATATTATTATAACTATTTCATTAGTAGGGCGGTAAGTCATCCGTTTGAATATTATTGCTTATTAATATAGTTGGGCGGTAACTCATCTGTTTGAATATTACCTAGTAGGGCGGTAATTCATCCGTTATGATATTATATATACTATTTTATTTGAGGGATCGAAATCACTCGTGTGCATATTATGCTTGTTTGACTAACTTTATGATCTTGATGGTAATATTATGAATCATGGTTTGTATGGGCAATCTGTGTGGACGATGTTATTATTATTGATTAGAGTTGCTTTCACGTCGTCTTCTCCAATGAATTTGGCGAGGTTAGTGTGACACTTGCTTCATGATGCATAAATTGCGGATTGATTAGTTTCTTCTTGTTTTTTTTTCAATTTCGGTTATTCCTTTAGAACTGTGAAGCATGTTAGTGATTACTTGAGAGTTACATGTTTCCATTGAGCACCCTTTTGGGATGATGTGCTCACTTGTTCCCACTTCAGTTTTCAGTAATCAGAAGAAATGGAGAGCTCGAAGATATCTGTTCCGTATCTTAGAGCTTTATCGAATCTAGTGTTGTTATATATCTTTTACTATACGTACTCTTCTTTATTCTGTAAACAACACATTGATATATTCTTAACACTCGGAAGACTTTCATATATATAATATCAGAGAGTTTGGGTATTTTTATTAGCACATTATGTATTTATGATTCTTAAAATCGGTAATTTAGTTTTGATACTTCAATTAGGTTGTTATCCGTTCAGTTAAGCAAGTTTAGTATTTTGGGCGTCACAATAATGCAATTTGTTTTATTTAAGTATATATTATATAAGTAATTCTACCCGGATCTTAAACTAAATTAAAATCCGGGCAGAAAATAAGAAGATAGTTGAGAAAATTCAATGAAGAAGATGAAGATAACTGCTAATGGCAGGGCCGGCCTTGAGATGGTAATGCCCCGAAGTATGTCTGCAAAATGATGCCCCTAGGCTATATATATATAAGGTTACTATTAGATCATTTTTTTTCTTCTAATACAGTTAATAAATTAGGCAATTGTTTGTTCTGCAGATCATGGTTATAAATGCAACAAAATGAAAAGATGAATCCAAAAAATAAATTGAACTTAGCGAGTATGGGTAGCAATTTCCCTTCGAGCATCTTTCAAAGTAAAGCCTCTAAGAGCAACTGCAGTGGTGCGAGTATAACCAAAGACCAAAGAGGGGAAAAAAAGACCAAAATTTGGGTTTAGTCCGTGTAGTGACACGCGGTAGAAGACTAAATTTGGTGGGCGTAAATTATAAGTTCGCACGATGTGGGCGTAAACTTTATCCCCGACTAAAAATAAAATAAAATGGGCGTTGATATAATGTACGCCTCACCAAAGAAAAAAAAAAAAAAAAAAATGGGGTGTAAACTTTATCCCCGCTTGGTGTGGGGCGTAAACTTTATCCACTTTGGTGTGGGCGTAAACTTTAAGTTCGCTTTGGTTTTGGGCGAACATTATATCAACGCTTCGACTATATTTGGGTTTAGTTTTTGGTCCCCGACCAAATATAGTCTGGAATTTGGGTTTAGTCTGGAATTTTGTCGATGATCCGTCCCGCTATGTCTGGTTCTTTTACCAAATAAATGGGTTTAGTCGCCCACTGCGGTTGCTCTAAGAATAGGTTTGCAATCAATTACTACAACTATTTCTATTTCAATGGCCATCATAACCAATTCAATTAACCTCTCTTCTAGTATTATAGAGGTGTATTTTCTATTCCGTTCGTGATAGTTAAAATGAGAAGAAAAGAAAACTAAAGAAGGGTAAAAAAAAAAAAGTTATTTTCTGTCTATCTGCTTTTGAAGTGTGTCTCCAAAAAAAAACGTAGCGAAAATCATCCTTGACGTGTTTGGTTAAAAGAAGGTGCGATAACCATAATCTCCTTCCTTAACGTGTTTGATTAACACGTCATCTAATACTACCAAAATCCATCCGTTTTTATGCCCTTGTAAGCGACCAATATCACCGCCTATACGTAAATATGGTTTGACTTTTGTGATAAAAGTTGAACAAAACTTATGTTTTTGCTGCCCCAAACATTTTGCTGCCCGAAGTTGTACTTCGGGTGCTTCGTGTCAGGGCCGGCCCTGGCTAATGGATGAAGATAACTACTATTGAGAAGGAAATAATTGTTTATGTTAAAAGATAAAGTTCCAGAGCAAAATCTTGTGGTATATTGAATTTTAATGGTGGGTTTCTTATATAAGAAAAATGTAAATTGGGCTAGAAAAAAAAAATCGCCATCTTGAAAATGTACAATGATTTCTTGGGGACCATCTTTATTTTTTTCTTTTGGGAGGGAATTATTTTTGATAAAACATTTAGAAGTATATCCAACCATCCCTTATCAAAATATTTATGTTAATACTAAAATTAGAATTCCTAATTAAGTTTGCGTAATGATTATGTTAAGCTATTTTATTATTAGTGTAAGATTATTAAATTATTGTTATTATTTTTATTCTTTTTTGAAATTAACCAAAATTAAGCTAATTTTTAATGGAGTTTTTACTTTCAGAGAAAAGTCGGTTAGGAGAAAAAATTGCGACGTAACCGAACTCAATATATAATGATTTCAGAAAAAAATTCGGTTAGGGGGGAGCGGGAGGGGAAGTTGCGATGTAACTGAACTTTTATTTGAAAGTTCGGCGTGAAAGTTTTATTTCCTTCTTTCTTCCTCATGATGTGTAATGACCCGTCCCTCCACCGATATTTTCCCCACTTAGCCCGATATATTCTGGATCCGAGGACGACTCCAATTTGAGATGATGGTATTTTAATACCCCGATATTCGGCAGTATTTGGCTGAATGGAATATAAGTAATATTTTTTTCTTTCCTAACACCGTGTCCTTTTCAGCACAATAGGCTCCAGAGTTGACAAAAAACTCTGAAGTTAAGCGTGCTCGGGGCAGGAGCAATCCTGAGACGGGTGACCTCCCAGGAAGTTGCTTCCAGATGACCACAGCGATGCCCATTGGAAACCCCACACTGTCGGATAACCGCATTGGCTAAGTGGTGACAGTATCGGTGGAGAGACGGGTCATTACATAATGTGTATAATATCATGAGCCACCAAGATGTTAACGAGGATTTTTCAAAATTTAGATATCACTTTACAATTTGTTGCACAAAGCTATGTGTCTAAACTCAGCAGGAGTGGTAGGGTTCTGAATTTTGGGGTCAGGGAAATGATAGAATAATTCATCTCTTTAAGTAAAAATTGTGTTATTAAAAATATCAGGATCATAGTTATCAGGCCTGGAGCTGTTATTCAAATAGTATCAAATGTTACTGATCTTCTATACCAAAAAATAATTTTGTTTTATAAGACTTCCATTTATATCTATTTTTTTTTTCTTAATACCTTTTTTATTTATTTTTCCTGGCATTTTTTTTGGGTTACCCTGAAGGATTAAGGGTGACTGATAAGACAAAAACCGGTGACCCAAACCTAAAATGAAGCCACCCTTTATCCCTGATTTTTCAAAAATGGCTAATATACCCTTTATAATCGGTAGATAATTAGTAGAATTGGGAGTTAGTATATAGTGTTAGGAAAATTTATATGAGTTATTTTGTTTTAAGTTTTAGAGCGGAAGAAGAAGAAGTGAGAAACACAACAAGGAAGAAGAAGGTGAGAAACATCATGAAGAACATAATTTTGAAGGTTCGATAACGATTATAAAGCATTTAGCGCCATTAACGTCACAGAATCGGTGGATAATAAGATACTTTATCTACCGATTATACTCTTTTGTTCCAATAGAGAAGCACAATCGGAAGTTTCGTGATGTTAAATATTTCCCGATTGTGCAATCGGTAGTTTCATGATGTTCCTTATCATGTAGTAGCCCCAAATTCAATTTTTTAAAAAGCCAATGGGAATTTTGAATTTCTCTATTTCCATAATCGATAGTTTTGTGGTATTTATTATCTACTGATTGTTCAATTGGTAGTCTCGTGATGTTCATTATCAACCGATTATAGTAGTATCCCTAAATTCAAATTTTTCAAAAACCAATGGAATTTTGAATTTCCCTATTTCCTCAGTCGGTAGTTTGGTGATGTTTATTATCTACTACCGATTATACAATCGGTGGTTTCGTGATGTTAATTATCTACCGATTGTGGTAGTAGCACCAAATTCAAAAATTTCAGAAACCAATGGAATTTTGAATTTCTCTATTTTCACAATCGGTAGTTTCGTGGTGCTCACTATCTATCGGTAGTTTCGTGGTGTTCACTGTCTATAGATTGTGATAGTATTCCCAAATTTTAATTTTACAAAACTAATGAAATTTCGAAATTTTCTACTTTTACAATCGGTAGCTTCGTGAAGTTCCTTATCTACCAATTGCGATATTATCCCAAAATTCATTTTTTTCAAAACAATGAAACTTCGAAATTTTCGACTTGTACAATCAGTAGTTTTGTGATGTTCATTATCTACCGATAATGATATATAGCAACCTTGAATTTAATTTTTTCGCAACAAAACAAATAAGAGAAGAATATAATCATAATCGGTTGATAAAACTAATACTAAACTATCGATTATAAAAGGGCATATTAATATTTTCTAACCACCAGGACATCTCGTAGCCACATATATGGGATGAGAATAAAAATATTGTCCTTAAATCTTTCTGAGTCGCCCGTAAAAATACCAGGTTATTTTAAGAATGATTCATGATTATTTTTTCTTTTTTCTTTTTTGCTCGGTAAGGATGGTACGTGATGGTGCAACAATAAGAAAATGATAGATACCACGCTCTTCTTCATAGCTACTTGCTCGCACTCCCATGTGGCTAGTGTGACGAGGATATCTGTAATACAAGTCAGCTAGGCCAAGGAGAGAGAAGCATTTCTCGTGGTATTTTCTGTTTTTTTTTCTCAATCTACCTTTTTTTTTTCTTTTTCTTTTTAGAGCTTCTGCTTGAATTAATGGAGATATGAAATGGTGTTCTTATCTCAAATACTATTGAACCCACAAAGATTAATGGATTTGTTAGACAGTGTAAAAGTGTGTGTGTCAAGTCAACATTGGTTGACTTGACTTGTGTCTGTGTGGAACACTTGTGTGTCTGTATTAATCTTACACACTTATTATGGTTGCCTTAAATAGACATCATTCACTCTGTAAGAACTATCAAATTATTGAATATCAACATTATTACTTTCTCATGGTATCAGACGATCCTGAGAGTAATTTTCATAAAATTTTCTGCTAAAACAATTCTTCTCAATATTCTTTACAGCAATATATGAATCTAAACATATTTTTCAATACATTTTTGATTCAAGATCTTCACATATTTTTGTAATCATCTATTCTAGGTTAAAGATTTATCAAGAAATTATTAAAGATTTTATCAGAACAGTAGATCTAGTTCATGTCATCCACAATCGTTTACAGAAGACGCAAAGACATGGCTTCTACTACAAATTTCGCTGCTATGATTGGTACCAATTCGAGTAATTTTACCTTCCTTTTCACAAATATTTCCAATTTTGTTTCTGCAAAATTAGGTTCCAATAATTTTCTTTTGTGGCGAGATCAAATGGAATCAATTCTCGTTTCTACTGATTTGCTTGGTTATATTAATGGTGATATTGTTGAACCTGTTAAAAATGTGGAAATTTATGGGGTTTTGACTCTTAACCCTCAATGGGTTCTTTGGAGAAAAATTGATTGTTTTGTTACTAGCTGCATGAAAGCTACATTTACAGATTCTGTGTCTGGTGATGTATTGGGGTTATCAACTGCAATGGAAATTTGGGCATATCTTGAAATCACCTTTAAAAGTCAATTCATAGCAAGAAAAAGTATGCTTAAGAATCAATTACATAACATTAAGAAAGGCAATCTTACAATCTTGGTTTACTTGAAAAACATTAAAAAAATAGCTGATTCTTTAGCTGCCATTGGAGAAAAGATGAGTGATTCTGATTTGGTAATGTATGTATTACATGGCTTAGGAAGAGAGTTTGATACATTTGTAGTAGCTGCACAAAACAGGGAAACTCCATTCACTTTTGCAGAGTTAAAACCAAGACTATTAAATCATGAGCAATGGCTTCTTGAACAACATCAAGATTTTAATACTATCTTTGATACTCATCATCCTATAGGCCTCTATGGTAAAAATAGAAATGGTGGTACTAATTTTTCTGGTGGTGGTAGAGGCAAGCCAAAGAATATTGGTTATGGAAATTTTAAACCCAATAATGGTTTTCATTCAAGAAATAATACTGGTCAAGGTCAAGGCAGTACATCTGGACAGAGTAATGGTACTGGTAGTAGAAGAGATTTCTCAACAGTGGATTGTCAGATTTGTCGAAAGAAAGGGCATTATGCTAGCAGGTGCTATTTTCACTATCATCCTCCAACTTTTAGTACTCCTGCCAATGAGGCTCAGCCCAATTCAACTCAACATGCTTTTACATCCTTTAATGAAGCCAACACTTCAACTCAACATGATTATGATACTCCTTCTACTTCACCTGCAACTCATTGGATTTCTGATTCCGGTGCTACTGCACACATGACTGGGGATGCAAATTTGCTTCATAATTCTTCTTCTTACTAGGGAAAAGATCATGTACAAGTTGGCAATGGTAAGTATCTAGCCATAACTTCAGTTGGTAATTCACATGTTAATACATCTGCAACCAGTTTTAGATTAAATAAGGTTTTGCTAGTTCACGATATGAGACATAATCACATTTGTCATTACTGAAATTTACTAAAGATAATTCTTGTTATTTCAAGTTTTATCCAGATGGGTATGAAATTAGGGACATATACTCAAATGCTCTCCTTGCTTATGGAAAAGTAGTCAATAATTTGTATCCCATTCCTCATATTCCTAATACCCATTTTTCATTATCTGCCACTTTATCTGCTCATTCTCATGTGTGGCATGCTAGATTAGGTCATCCATCTAATCTGATTCTACAAAAATTTCATTCTGCTAAACAAATTGTTTTAAATTATGCACTGCCTTCTACTTTGTGTCATCCATGTCAACTTGCAAAAAGTAAAAATCTTTCTTTTCACTTGTCCAACTCTCATGAGCAAAAACCTTTGGCTTTAGTGCATTGTGATGTATGGGGGCCTACAGTTCCATCTCTTAAAGGTTATAGATACTATATTCTATTTATTAATGATTTTAGTAGGTTCCATTGGATATATCCAATGGAACTGAAGTCTGATGCTTCTCAATGTTTTCTGCATTTCAAAACCCATACAGAAAATCAGTTTTGTACAAAAATTTTAGCTTTTAAAGTTGATGGTGCAGCTGAACTTGTTAAAGGACATTTTCAAATTGTGTTACAATCTAGTGGTATTAAAATTAGAATTTCTTGTCCAAGGACACCAGAAAAAAATGGTTTGGCTGAGCGTAAACATAGGCATATAACATAAATGGGTAATACTCTACTGTTTAACTCTTCTTGTCCAAAGGAGTATTGGTATGATGCTTTTCTCACTGCTTCTTACCTCATTAATAGAACTCCAACTAAAGTTTTAAATTTTAAAACTCCCTTTGAAGTCTTATTTGGTGTTTCTCCAGATTTTGGTTTTCTAAAAACTTTTGGCACAATTTGATATCCTAACCTTACTCATTCAAGAGCAGATAAATTGTCTCCCAAATCAGTCAAATGCATTTTTATTGGATATAGCCCTCTTCATAA
Source organism: Papaver armeniacum (assembly GCA_023531295.1). Lineage (NCBI taxonomy): Eukaryota > Viridiplantae > Streptophyta > Magnoliopsida > Ranunculales > Papaveraceae > Papaver > Papaver armeniacum. The sequence continues at coordinate 30,787 of JAJJWW010003633.1, forward strand.
AGGCTATAATCTGTTATAATCCAGTCACTAAAAGACTTTATGTTTCAAGACATGTTACTTTTTCTGAAGCAGAATTTTACATTACTCCTACAACTGATTCTTTACATTAAACTCCTTGTATTGACAATGATTCTCATATCTTATCCTCTAGTGATAATGTTTCTTCTAGCACAATGGTTACTAGATATCAAAAAGGTATTTCAAAACCAAAAGTTTTCAAAGATCATGTTACTTATTGTTCTGTTAAACATCCTATTTCTTCAAAGTATACATCTTTATTGGCTACCTTTACTGAGCCAAAGTCTTTTAAGGAGGCAATGAAAAATCCTGATTGGCAAGTATCTATGAAGGATGAATACTCTGCTTTAATGAATAATGGTACATGGGTTTATGTTGCTCCTGAGTCTCATATGAACATACTAGGTTCTAAATGGGTCTATAGAGTAAAAAGAAAATCATATGGTACTATTGATAGACTCAAGTCTAGACTAGTGGCAAAAGGATATGATCAGCAAGATGGCATTGATTTTAATGAAACTTTCAGTCCAGTTGTTAAGTCACCCACAGTAAGAGTTGTTCTTTGCTTAGCACTTACTTACAATTGGCCAGTCAAGCAATTAGATGTAAGTAATGAATTCTTGCATGGCTATTTAGATGAAGATGTATATATGTCACAGCCACAGGGATTTCTTCATCCAGATTATCCTTCGCATTATGTATGTTTGCTTAAAAAGAGTTTGTATGGGCTTAAACAAGCTCCAAGGGCCTGGTTTCATAGATTCAGTTCTTTCCTCATTCAATGTGGTTTCAAGAAATGTGTTTCAGACAATTCCATGTTTGTCAAGTCAATCTGGGAGTGATATTCTTATTTTACTTTTATATGTTGATGACATATTGTTAGCGCAGTTCTTCCATGCTTATTACTGATCTTATTACTTCCTTGAAGATGGAATTTTCTATGAAAGAGTTAGGAGATTTGGCTTACTTTCTTGGCATTGAAGCTGTTAGGAATAGTGACTCTATAGTGTTAACTCAAAAGAAATACACTTTGGAACTTCTAGAAAAAGCAAATTTGTTGAATTGTAAATATTGTGATACTCCAGTTGTCAAGTCTAGTAGGCTTTCTATTAATGATGGAGTAAAATTGGATAGTCCTAGTCACTACAGGACTTTGGTGGGAGCATTACAATATTTGACAGTCACTAGGCCAGATATTTGTTTTGCAGTTAATTATGTGTCACAGTTTATGCATTCTCCATCTGATTTACATTTACAACTGGTTAAGAGGATCTTAAGATACTTGAAAGGGACAGTTGATTTGGGAATTACCTTAAGAAAAAGTGATGTTACTTCATTGAAGGCCTATACTGATTCAGATTTGGGCAGGTTGTCCAGATACCAGAAGATCAACTTCTGGTTTTGCTATTTTTCTAGGTTCTAATTTAGTTTCTTGGTCATCTAAAAAGCAACCTACAGTCTCTAAGTCATCTGCAGAAGCTGAATACAAGTTCCTCTATGTTGCTTCTGCTGAATTGAAATGGGTTACTTACTTATTGAATGATCTACATATCAAACTTACATTTGTACTGTTGTTATGTGATAATACAAGTGCTTTGGCCTTGGCATCTAATCCGTTTTTCATGCCAGGACTAAGCACATAGAGATTCAATACCACCTTTGTTAGAGAAGCTGGTTGAGGAAGGATTATTGCGGCTTCAAACATATTTCTTGAGATCGGTTGGTGATCTTTTTACCAAAGGCTTATGTTATCCAGCTTTTTCGAAACTGCTGGGTCAGTTGCTTGGAACTTCTTCAATAACTACTTCAGATTCTCCGACAATTCAGATTACAAACATTACTTAGTATTACTTCAATCTGCTACTTAGTATCAGATTGAGGGGGTGTACTTGAGATATGAAGTCAGATTTGTAGATTACAAGCTTCTTCAACAGTCCCTGAGAAATCACAAGCTTTCTTAACTTTTTCTTCTTCAACAATTTTTGCTTCTTAGTAGTGTTTTTCAGTTGTGATTCAAACTGTTATTCTGAGTCTGGTAAAAACAGTTTGAGGGGGTGTGTTAGAGAGTGTAAAAGTGTGTGTGTCAAGTCAACATTGGTTGACTTGACTTGTGTCTGTGTGGAACACTTGTGTGTATGTATTAATCTTACACACTTATTATGGTTGCCTTAAATAGACATCATTCACTCTGTAAGAACTATCAAATTATTGAATATCAACATTATTACTTTCTCAGGATTTTCGTTTCCCCTTTTAATTAACCAATTACAATCAGTACATCTTCCAAAATCGAACACCCATGTTAATTACAAACATGGTTTAAGAATCAACAGATTTGAGATTGAGATACTAAATAAAAGAGAAGGATAGGGAGTAAACATAAAAAAAAAATTTAATTTCTTTTTCTTCAGATAGTAAGAAGAATAAACAACAAATCGGTGAATGGCTTCTCTGGAAAATTAATGAATGTTGAAAACAAAAACTAATCCCACTCCATTCTCAATCCTGATTTCTGGATAGCAATGGCTTTGATTTTCCATAGTGAGGCCACCCTACTTGTAATCAGTAATCCCTGATTGTTCTTCAACTTCCATGGCCATAACCAGAGCATAAGTTGAAATCTCCAACAATTCATCCGGAGTATACAATCACAAAACTTATCCCTCGTGTATCTGTGGCCATTTATCCAGAATTTATTTTTGCTTGTGGTGGAACATTTAAGATCCATATGGCTTTTCTTAAATATAGCCCCAGGGTTTTATTAACCATAACCCATTTGATTTTGGTCAATATGATTTGACTATAATTTTAAGTTTGACCTTTTTAATTATTAATCATAACCCATGAACTAGGTACGGGAATCTGTAAACGGCAGTGAATTAGGAAATTTAGTGACTCGCTGACACAATAAGAAAAATTTAGCCTCTTTTAATCTTATTCTGAGATGGGATAGAAAAACACTTTAAATGCATAAGCAACATCACAATATTTCATTCAATCAAAATTCTAATTGCACCCAAGTTTCTTGAGTACTCATCTTTTATTCACATTATTCTCAACTGTCAAAAGAAAAAATGCAGGGGTTTTCAATCACTTATTAGATTATCTGCGAAGATAAACCAGTAATGGCCAGACTTTGGAACAACAGTAGTTGGTATCTCCAGTTGCTTGATCAACTACGAACACTCAAAGCCAAGGCTTAGGAAATCAATCACTTTAAAAAGATAATTATACCAACAAGCATTACACAATTCAATTCCTAAGGCACTTCAAAATACGGGAAACTCCTAGATTTTGTGATCCTCCAAACATTGGTTTTAGTTATATAGATTAGGAAGAAAAAGATATACATACACAATTAAGAAAAACATGGTTTAGAGGACCGCCCGTTTTGAACATCCTTTCACTAGCATTAGTTAGGAAACCCTTGCCACAAGTGACTTTGGATATAATCCCTGGAGGGAGAGTTGAGAGTTATTGGAAGAGGAAGAAGAAGAGTAGCTATATGAAAAGTTCATGATTGTTATGAAGAGTCAATACCATATCTGTACAATTGAATGAAAAATAGGGGAGAAAAACACCACGAGATCTACCGGTTGAATGAAAGAGTGTATAGGGCAAACGAAGCCTGTTGAGATAACAGGGAAGGTGTTTGTGAAAGACGAAATATATTGAATCGGTCGAGTTAACCAACTACAATAGTTATAACTCAACCGAAATGCCATGGGTTATGAAATAGGTTATGGTTAATAGATGATGATTTTTCTGTGGGTTATAATTAATATGGGTTATGGTTAATAAAAGCGTGGGCTATATTTAAGAAAAACCATCCATATTCTTAACATTTAAGATCCATAGTAGACAAACTTTACCATCAAACCTCACACACATTTTTAACCTTGAATATCACCACAAAAGACAGCGACAAAAATACAATCAAATATTCCGATTAAAAATTATAAAATCGAACCCCAAATATTCCGATGAAAATAAGATTTGATCGATTAGAGATAAAAACAGACGAAAAGGATTTGGGAGAAAGAGTTGCATACAGTTTGGTTACTTTAATTTGGTCAGTGAAAGAAAACTGACTATCGAGACGTGGAAGAAGGAAAATCCAAATCAGTAGACCAGGTCACCTAACCACCTCAGCATGCGGGTAAGTGGCGAGCAATTAGGGATGCGCCTAGCGCGACCGGCAACAATATAGGGAAAAATATGGTTTAGTCCAAAACCCCATCGAAATATACTAGTTAGTCCTTACCCATTCAACTAGGTACAAATTAGTCCTTTTTCATTAAAAGTACACAAATAACCTTCCTGATTTACAATTTAGTCCAAATATTTACAGTTTAGTCCAAAGTGACTCAGAATGATGTCAGCAATTTTAAATAATATAAAAATTAATTAAAAACAATTTATCTTTCGAACCGTTTGTCCTAAATTCACAAACTTTATATATCCGGAAAGCTCTTTCGAGAGAGCTACAAAAAGAGTACCCATATGACTATATAATTCTCATTTTTAAAAAATCTTAGTTTATTTTGGCATACAAACATGTACATGTCTACAAAAATCCAAAAAATGAAAAAGACAAAACAAGGTGCACCGGTTTGTACACCAACATAGCAAAAGTAAGCTGAAATTTGAATCTCATACGATAACAAGTTAGCTAGGTGATCCATTCCCAAGGGTTTCACCGAACGCTCCTCTCATACCAGTTTGAAGCCTGTCGGCTCCGGCACATGAAAGCATTTTGTTGATACGCAAGACATGGAAATGATGTATTTATACTGTTCGCCTATACATACAATGACGAAGAGGAAAAAGTGGTCAGCACAGAGATCAAATTATTGTTTCATGAAGTTTTTAACTGACAAGGAATCTAATAAAACAACAAAATAATTATACAATGGGAGCTAGATATTGGTGACTCGTAAGCTAAAATACCGCTGTAGTTCCAGTTTCTAACTTATTTTTTACCTAGGCCTATATAATTGAGTAATCACTGCTAGCATGAATATTGAGTAACACATTGATAAACATCCAGTTCTTACAGGCTACAACTCAGAAAAAAATATTATACTAACTTACAAGTATGAGCTTAAATCTATTCATACGTTTAGAGATTATTTTAATAAAACTGTTCGAAAATGGAATTGAAGCTACAACAAATATCCTATAATGTACATTATCTTTGCCTAAGAGATGTTACAAGGATCTAAATTTCTAATGAGAGGACAACTTTTGATGGTATAAGAAAGAGATGCGGTAACTTTTGATGTTTTGTGCTATAAAAATCCAACATTTATACTACAAAAATGCACATATTACTGAGATAACACAATAGTGTACAACTTTGTACACATCTATAGAAAATCCAACACCTATAAAATTAGTGCTTTCCCTAATTTTTGGTTTGTATACATAAATATAGTCTACTATGCGCACCTAAACAGGGAGAATTTAATTGGTTGAATCGGAACACCTAGACTGCTAAATGATAAAAGACAATTCTTCGATATACAAACAAAACGGATGATGGTCATATGGTATGTGTATTTAAGAACAACAAGATTTTAGGAATTCTTCAAGTAGTTTTATGCAAACAAAACTAATGATGTGCATTAAGTATGTGTAACAAGCTTTTTGCAAACCTTCATGTAGTTTCTGACATGAGCCAAGTTCTCTGGAACTCTAGCTCGAGGTAGTAAAACTTTGGCGCCAAATTCAAATTAACGGCTGAGACTTTCTCTCCATTGACAAAAGGATCCTGAAACAAAGAGAACACAATCACAAGTTACCAATAATACAGCTACAATTGAACAAAAACTAAGTACATGTAAAACAGAACAAGCACATATAAACAGAGAGAAACACATACAACAAGTGTACAATTATGTACACATTAAGAATCAACATGTGTACAATTATGTACACCTTAGTTATTCAACCTTATAAGCACAAGTGATACGAAACCAATCATATATGATAAAATCTAAAATGATACAAGTACCGTTAACACTTTTATAATCACGATGTTTGGTTGTATGCATTTCCATCTTTAAAATGTTATTCATCCTTATAAGCTAGATTGTGTGTGTGAGATAGAGAGAATACCTTCTCAACAACTACCGGGTCTTTTCACCACTACCTCTGGACTGCATGTCTCTCCCTGCAATTTACATCCCTCGAAATTTTTAGCTAACACATTTTGTTCTTCGATTCATAGTACAATAAATGATGAGTAACATTCTGTTCATTAAGGTGTACTATTATGTACACATGTAATTTTGGTCACGTGTGTACAACAATGTACACTTATATTATAGGTGTACTAATAGTCTAATATGTAAACATGTAATTTCTGTCATAACCAACAATCACTGACTCATAGCATCATTGATTTGACATCCAAGAAATGAAAAAAGATTGGTCACTAAAATTTGATTAAGAGTCCTAGAGTGGGCTATTATCATCACATATAATTTCTGTCACATGTGTACAACAATGTACACTTATATTACACGTGTACCAATATGTACACATGTAATTTATGTGACAACAAACAGTCAGAGACTCTTCATTAACAGTTGAGCACTAATCCACGTTTACATGATTTTCTAAACTAATTCAAGTGGCCCTTTATTTTGCTGTTAACACATACAAAACTTAGGTACATGAATAGAATGTCATGTAATATTCGTCACAATGGGCAATCACAATTTGAGTTCAACTTACCAAAAGCATACCTTGAGCAACTTCATCGAGGTTAGGATTAGATGACAACTTCTGGGGAGACCATTTTGGATATTCATCTCAATTCATTAGCTTGCTTACCCTGGCAACCAATATTCATTTGGAGTTCCCAGCAAGCAACCTAGCATGTACGAAAAAAAGATCAGTCAGTTTAACAATTACAGAACCCGAAAGATATAAGCCAAACACATGTCCATCTGAAATTTTTTAGGTGCAACTATAAAATTTATTTCAGTCCAGACTGGTTATTTTGTTGAAGTTCAATTACAAAATTCATTTCAGGTGTACAACTATATACACATTAAAAATAAACATGTGTATAATTATGTACACATGAAAACCTTTAGCGAAAGTAGTCCTTGAAGCATGCAAGACATACATTTTTACAAAAATCTAATATCTGCAGATGGTCATTAAGAGTGACTAGAAAAAGTATGTCCCGCAGTCGGTCATCCTTTTAGAAATATGTTTTTAAAAGTGACTAGAAAAAGTATCAAGAAATTCGTATTGGATGTTTAGTTTGCGAAATTTCAAGAACAAATTTTCTGTTAGCCAAGACAGCATAACTCAAAACACGAAAGAGAGAGCAAGTGAAGAAAATTTTTTGCCTCGTTTTTCGGAGTGATAGTAAGCTGTTTTTAGTCAAAAAAAAAAATCCCCCAATAGGCAGGGCCGGAATGTGTACCCCGGTTTTAGAGGGTGCACAAATTTGGACTCTTAACAATTCAAAAGCAAAATCTGCACAAACTAGTAAGGAAAGAAATTATGATCTATTGAAACTATTGGTGACGCTCGACGTATCTTCAACTCAATGAAAACAAGCTAATGATGCCAAGAAATTACCTAAACAGAAATCCATTGTTGTAGATATGGAATAAAAGTTAAAAATGGAAGTGAATCTAGTATTAAAATTAGCATGTGTACAACTATGTACACATTAACAATCAATAAGTGTATAACTATGTACACATTAACAAATACATAGGTGTATAATTATGTACACATCAACATGTGTACAACTACGTGCACATTAAGTACTACAACGTATGCATATGCTTCTAAGTCAGAGCGTGTCTAGAGCTAATATATCTCACACTCAACTTATTCTACGGTAAACACATTTCTGACTGCTAGCCAGATTCATTTCTAAGTCCATTAATTGATATCTCTTGGAAGTCTTTTTTTGCGATCTAAATGGCTATTTTGCATCAGATCTAGCTAGACAAATCATTTAGCAAGCACATTCTTCATAATCATAAAATTCATTATTAAAAAAGGAGGGACATGTGTAGGAAGAAACATTAACATCACCTAGCTTCTACCTATTCATCCAATAAGTATCAAAGACAATTATTCAGAAAAAATTGAAATAGCAAGCCAAATAAGCAGGGGAAAAAAAGACGCCGACGATGCGATCAATTACTACACGGGAAAAATAAGAAATTTTTATTTACTAGATGACCGCTGCCACGGTGGGAAGGCCGACCGAAGAAAAATGGAAACACTCCTTATGGCTAAAGTGAAAATATCATTTTTCTTGAAACGGATAGATTACATCGTTTTATTAGTTGCAAAAGAAAATTAGTTGATGCATAACACCAAAATATGGTTACATAAAGTATTATGTATCCTTTTGTCGTAGTTTGCACAATTGATCTCCATTTTATTTTCAAAATTGTGCCTAAAATGATAAATATTTTTCCAAATTTTTAGTAAAAAGTCTAAATTTAATATTGTTGTTTATACTCATTGCGTAGATTTTTTTAAAACCTTTCCAACGAGATAAAATTTGTAAAATTCCAAGGCACGAATTTTTAGATATGTTATATTAAAGTTTGGTTGTCAATTATACCCTAAAGAAATAGGATACATAAGGAATTATAATAAAATTTGGCTCTTATATCTAGTTGCCCTTATTTTTTTGGTTTATTTACAAAAATGTCTAATATCTTCATGCCCTTCCTCTTTGCTTTATTTACGAAAATGTCTAATACCTTAGTGCCCTTCCTCTTGGGTTTATTTACGAAAATATCTAAATGAAAAAAAGAAAATTTTGATTTAGAGGGGCAGTGTCGTCCTTTCATCGTTGAACCAAATCCAATCTTTTGTGTCTAATTGGAAAAAATTGTCACGCTTCACATTGACACAAAGTCACCATATATAGAGTCCTCCCTCGCTTCGCTCGGTCGGCCTAATTAGGAGAACTTATTTGTGAGGTTCTGCCTTTCTGCTCAGAAGGTAAAGACGGGTATGCGAAATCCTTGTAAATACAAAGTAGAAGAACAAAGTCAGAGCAATATCTCATGAATTTCAATACAGGGGAAAAGGTATATGGAAATCCCATTACCCTTTATGGAAAGGTGACACGTTGTCTCCTTTCAATCAAATTAAATCAGTTCCCCAAGAATAAATCAGTTCCCCAACAAAAATTTTGAACTTGCCAATTACATCGATCCATGTGTCAAGAGAAGTTTATATTGTTTGGCTGGGTGGGTGGTAGTTTGAAAATTCATGGATTCCAAGCACAGAGGTCTAGCTGGCTGCATGGCCAATCCAAGTACACTTTGGACAAAGCAAGAAAATAAAGCACAACTGATACTTCTACAAATTAACTACAGTCCGACTGCAGTAGGCATAACAAAGAGACTATCTGCAGTAGGCATAACAAAGAGACTATCTATATGGTTGAAAGTCATCCCCAATTCCCCATGATCTTTATGCATCTCTATATACTCCACTAAAATCTGAACTACCCAACGACCAAATTCATACCCACATCATTAAATATAGCAGGTACAGTGCACTGCACCATCAGGTTAATAAATGCACTACCCTTCTTCAATGAAAAAAATAAAGACACATTTTCACATACAAAACGAATATACTTAAATGAGACTACTAATTCAATGTTAAGCTAACTAGTAAGCCTGCAACCGATGTCCAACAACAAAACCCCAAAAACCAGTGAAAAGATTTAACATAATACTACTTACTCATCCTCCTAGTCCTCTACACAAACATCATAACTTTCACAATTCATGTCATAATTCTCTTTCAACTACTCCTCTTTAGTGCATATATTGTGAAGAACAAAATGTTAAAAATCTCCTTTATACCTTATAATCACTAAGTAATTAGCAGACTGACTAATCTGATCCCAATTCCTACTTACTTTCCTCCACCTCTTCTTAATCCCCTTAACCACATGCACAACCATCAGCAATGGGGTTTTAAACCTGCAAATCAACAATATGAGTGCTAGTTTATTAGATTTGAAAATCAACTATTTGTTAATGAAAAACTTAATCAAGAGCATAACACAGATATATAGACTCAATGCATACATTCCACAACAAGAAGCAAATTTTCAAAGAATGTTAGATAAAGATCATCTCTAACTCCAGAAATTTAAAGAAATTTCATTATCAGAAATTTCATAAAACCAACCAATTCCTAATAAATATCTTGTAAATAAATCTCAAATCCAGTATAAACAAATTCACCAGAATCCCCAAATCCAACAAAATCAAAACAAAAACTAGATCCATTTTCCAATTTCCAATTCAGCGTATGTCAATCAAACAAAAAGACAAGCAAAATACTTACAAACTTCAAGACCGCTCCTACAAAACTTAACGTTTCTCCCAAAACAAGCAAATAAACTTGGATCTTATTGATTGTACAGGTTCTTCTTTAACTCAGAATGATACGAATCATCAGCAGATGACATATTGAAACATTAATTGTGAACAGAGAGAGGATTTTGAAGAGAAATCATAGTTTTCAGAGAACATTGATTCTCGCATATACAAGTTCTGAATCTCCTCCTCCAAATCTGACATGTCCATAAATCTTTTCACCGATCTGGTGCCATCTCTCTTAGTTTCTATGGTTTCAGGATGAGATAAGACCTAGAAGAACAAGAGATCGAAAGAGAAAGCAAAGAAATTTGTATGGTTAATTGAGCTGAAAAAATATGAACACAGTTTCGCTGGAGAGCTCTGCCGATAGAGACGATGAAGAAATGATTTACAAACAAATCAGTATTGTGAATGTGACCCGTGGTTTTTAGATGAGGGTCATTTATGTCACCATAATTATTCTTTTTGGATTGAATCGTTTACATTTGGACTGACTCGTCATAAATTAAGTAAATTTGGACCTCCTAGTACCAGGCCTGAAGACGTTGGACTAGAGTGTTTAAAGCCCAACTAAAATGGGATTAAATGTTAATTTCTACAACAATATATGCTTTGGTTTCGGTTTCGTCTTGGGCGTCGGCTTCCGCTTCAATAGAGCAAACCGAAAGTCACTGAAAACCAACAAAAGATAAGAAAACTGAGGATCACAATAAAAAAAACATTTTATTTCAAAATACCTCATATTTAAGTACATATCAAAATATTAAGTACATCGAAATATAAAATGAAGAACAGAGAAACTTCAAGATTACCAACACAAAATGTAATTGACAAAAGTGATATTTGACTTCTTCATTCGACTTCCTCAACTTTAATTCCAGCAATCATACTGAACGACCGCTGGCAGCATCCTACTTGTGCATCTTAGTGATGATAGGGTTGCATATAATCTCCAAGTTCTTCATCTTGTCATTGATAATGTCTATGTCAACTAGTCTATTGACGCGCAACCACTCAATCTCACTGTTGACTGCATCCTGAATCGTTTTTTTATCAACCGGCGCCCACGTCCACTCGACACTATTGATTGTGTCCCTCATTTTGTACGCATAATTTTCAAATGAGTTCCTTGACTTCACCTTCCTCTTGTATTCTTCATCTTCTAATTTGTATATTTCAGCCTCTCGAACCAACCTCTCAATCTCAGCATCAGAAAGTCGCCCCTTGTTTTCTGTAATTGTGATCATATTTTTGTTCCTTGTTATGTTCTCTTCGGCGGACACATTTAATATACCATTTGAATCCATCTCAAAACAAACTGTGAACTTAATGATACCACGAGGGGCTGGAGGAAGTCCAACTAAGTCGAAATCACCCAGCAAGTTATTGTCACTGACTCTAGATCTCTCACCTTCATACACCGAAAACGTACAAGTTATTTGATTGTCAGTGCTTGTTTGATACACCCCTTCCTTCTTGATCGGAATCGATGTGTTCCTAGGGATAACCACACTCATAACATCTCCAGTTACCAATATTCCAAGAGAAAGAGGGGTGACATCAGCAAACACCAAGTCCTGCACGCCCTGACCACTCAAAATAGCAGCTTGTACCGTAGCACCATAAGCCACTGCCTCATCAGGGTTGATGCTCTTGCAGAGTTCCTTCCCATCAAAGAAATCTTGCAATAGAGACTGAACGATTGGGATTCTTGTTGACCCTCCCACAAGAATGACTTCACTAATCGTGGTCTTTTCTATCTTAGAATCCATCAAACACTTCTCAACAGGTTCCATACATTTCTTGAACAAATCCATGTTCAAGTCTTCGAATTTAGCACGTGTAACAGGCACATGAAAATCGACTCCCTCAAGCAAACAGTCCACGGCAATAGAAGTCATAGAAGTAGATGAGAGAGTTCTCTTTGCCTTCTCACATGAAGTTCTCAACCTCCTAAGAGCCCTTGGATTTTTGCTGACGTCCTTATTGTGCTTCTTGTTAAACTCCTGCATAAAGTGATTAACCATTCTGTTATCGAAATCCTCTCCACCAAGATGTGTATCTCCAGCTGTAGCCTTGACTGTAATGGAACCTCCATTAACGGTGAGTATCGAAACATCGAGAGTACCACCACCAAGATCAAAGATAAGAATATTTTTCGCACCAACACTGGTCGCCATCTTATCAAGGCCATAAGCAATTCCAGCCGCCGTTGGTTCATTAAGGATTTGTAGTACATTAAGGCCAGCTATTTTACCAGCATCCTTAGTAGCTTGACGTTGAGAATTATTAAAGTAAGCAGGGACCGTAACGACAGCATCCTTTCATTTTAATGAGTATCATGGATGATATCTCCTCAGCTGAAAACATTTTCTCCTTGCCCTTATATTTGACTTGGATCATGGGCTTATCGTTTAGGCCAGCAATGACTTTGAAGGGCCATAGCTTCATATCACTCTCAACAAAGCTATCGTTGATTTTCCTACCAATTAAACGTTTCGCATCTACATAATGATCAGTAAGGTTCTTGTCAAAATATGGGTACCGAAGTAAAAATAATCCTACCAAAAACCGTTCAATAACCAAACATGTTTATCAGAATTCAGATATCGAGCTTAATTAAAAAGAGTCGAAAAGCTTACCAAAAATTGAGTTGGTAGGATTCATAGCGACTTGGTTCTTAGCAGCATCACCGACCACACGTTCCGTATCAGTAAATGCAACATGAGAAGGAGTAGTATACATTCCTTGGTCATTAGCAATAATCTTAACACGATCATTTTCCCATACACCAACACATGAATATGTTGTTCCTAAATCTATCCCTATTGCTGTCACAACCATTGTAGTGATGATAGTTCAATTAACTACTCAAAAAACACAAACTCGGAAAAGAAAAATCAAACAGCAGTAAGGTTAAGCTTGAAATTTAGCAAGGAGAACCGTTAAGCTTATAAAACTTTTTCCCCTTAACAGACTTTATATGGATGTTCAAACAGGTGATTTATCCATATCTAAAGACTAACCCTTGGAATCTTACAAAAAAAATGGATAGTTTAATAATAATCCAAGTTGTTGTTTATTATTGAGCCAACAATTAATTCACCCCTACCATGATTACTTCATAATATTGTTTTCATTGCCTGGTCTTTAGCAAATTGTTGTAAACCCCTTTCCTATTGCACTTCAGTTATTTAAGCTCGAAAGATGTTGTCCATATATTCCTAAGAGCTGACAATTTCAATTATGCAGTAATAATGACCAGTTCTCTTCTGATGCCATTTCTTAATTAATTTCTTCTTCATAGGATCATTCATGATACCCATGACCAGCTAAACCTTTCCCCAAATTTAGAGAAGTAAAGATCAATGAAGGGATAGATAGCGATTGCGAACCACTTTTCCATAATTTTGGAGTTCGGACAGTAATTTGGTAATCGCCTGTAGCTTGCTGAGCAGGAGTACTATCCATTGGTTGTTGTTTAACTGGACGGCACGTCTTAGGTTTATTAGTGGCTAAGAATTTCAAGTTGTACTAATTCATTAAAACTAAAGAAATTATAGAAGTATTGATTAAAATGATAATTTGAATGATTTATGGAACAGCAAGTATGTATTGCAGGTCTCTATCAACGGGAACAAGTATCAATAGGAGAAGTCCATAAATTGATAGTTTGAATGATTCCATGAAAGTTCTTTTCAAATGGAGACTATCTCTAATCTATCTCGAAGGACAAGTCAAGAGGTTGTTGTTAGAGTTGAGAACATATCCACTTTGCTAATATATTTTTATACTTGCTAGCTAGTGGTTGGCATACTGTATGCGTCTACTAAATAATTCATCTTATCTTACTAATATAATAAAGAAAAAGGTGAAGCTTCTCTTTGATTGGTCACAAAAAGACAAAATAATTTTGTATCTTCTCATATTATTAACATTACCTTAAATATTAACCACTACTATGCATTTGTATTCAATGGTGAAAATGAATTAATGTTTGTATATTCACAAGAACGACATTGTTTTAAACATAGATCAAAAAAATTTAAAACTTGGATATCTTTAAAATTGTACATCAGATTTTTACAAAATTAGTAAAGTGTGTACAAAATACCGCACATTCGTTTTATGTGTGAAGTAACTCCGTAAGCAGTAAGCGAACACGACGATATACCCAAGATAACGAACCAGATGATGTCACCAGACTACGAGAAAGGTGTGAAGATCTATGCGACAGTAAAGAAATCGAGCGGCAATGACGAACTCCTATGCGACATTGACGCACGTCAGATCCGAAATTAGGGGCTTTATTAGATGTCCTCCACTATGTAAACTCCTACATAAGGAGAAGAGCGCCTTTGTACGAAAGGAGGATTTTTGGAGAGAGCTTAGACAAGATTCTTAGGAGAGAGAAAGATTATTTGCTACCCAAGTTAGGGTTTTCACATATCTTTGTACTTGTTTTAAGATTTCAATAAAAGTTCTTGAGATCCTTATGATGATTTCTTAGATAGTTTTCACTTATTTTACTTAGGGTGTGGTTGTAGGATTTCCTGCAACTACATTTTGGCGCTAGAAACAGGCTCGGAATGATGTTCCCTGTTGGTGAATTTCTTTCAAAACAAGTATAAATTTATTCATATTTTTCATCGCTCTATTAACAATCTTTGAGAGTTTAGAAGTTTAGATCTAAACTATTCAACCAAAGGTTTTATCTCAGAAAAACAATTTTCTTTAGTAAAACTTTCAATTATTTTAAAAGTACTTTTTCCTTCGTCAAGAGAAAATATTTTCTAGGAAAAATAGATGGTGAGACAAAACTCTACAGCAGAACAAGCGATACCATCTAAGAGGAGCAGAAGAATCGCATGAAGAAGAAGCGAAGTTGCTGAATTGTCAAGGATGGGAGAAAGAAACAAAAGAGGAAATCAAGTCCAAACTCAGATCCAGCGCGGACCGGTGCAGAATAACACTATCGACTATGATGTCGTAAGTGTTCATACTGCAAATACAAATTCAACAGAATAAGACGAACAAAGAACTGGAGATGGAAGACCAGTAACAGAAAATGAAGAGAAAATGACCATAGAGGCGCTCCGGCAAAGACTAATAGCAGAAAGGATGAGATAAGAATAATAACGTGCGAATTTGACGCGTCAGAATGATGAGCTAAGACAAGAGAATATCATAGTACAAGAGCAAAGGTCACGAAGTATAACGCGTACAAGCTCAAAATCTAGAACAAACAGGAGCATATCAAGGCGTAGAATCTAGCCCGAGATACTAGACAGAGCAGCTCTTAGATAATAACATTGAAAACTTTCAAGTAGGAGATAATATAATGGAAGAGCGTCGTGAACATCGCATAGAGCAACAACCAACCGATGATTAGTCTTGTTTGTACCATGAGTAAAAATACCACATATTGGGCGAACGTTTCCCAAACCACTATTCGAGATGTCATCCAAGCCCGCTAACCGATCAACCGAAACTTGACCCACCAGCCTGCCCAGTATTTTATAAAGTCAACAACCGGTCAACGGTCAAAGTCAACGCACGGTCAACGGTCACGGTCAATGGTCAAAGTCAATGCTCGGTCAATGGTCAAAGTCAACGATCAGTCAATGTCAAGAACGTGTTGCCGATAGTGCTGCCATACGGTTTCCACTCTTGTTGCCGACGATCGCTAACCAATTCCCGACTAAGTACCCTATTGCAGCCGGCCGATCTCACCGTCACCTGCTGACCAATCCAGTCTCGCACCTAGCATCCATCCATCTGTCAGCCCATTATGCTGTCAACCACCAGTCCGGTTTGCGAGAATGCGAGAATTTATCATGGAAGCATGAATGAACAGATTTCATGCGGAAGTGAAGATGGAGGCATGCGGTGTTAATTCCAGCGATTTCATGCGAGAATTGAAGATGGAGGCATAAATGTGCGTTTCATGCGAAATTGAAGATGGAGGCATAAATGTGCGGTTTCATGCGAGAAATCCTCATGGAGGCATGCAGTATTGATTCCAGCAGTTTCATGCAGAAATCATGATGGAGGCATGAATGAGAATTAATGCCATTTAAGTTTATATTGAAATTAAACATTGAACTGTATAAATAAGGAGGAGCAGAAATCATTTAGAGGAGGGTGAAGAGGAGAGACTGTAATACAAATATCAATAAAATATTTCTCCCCAAGGGGATTCATCCGTGGATGTAGGCAAACCATGCCGAACCACGTGAAACCTGCGTCTATTGGTCTGTGTTCCAATTCGTCTCCTAGCCCTAAATTCTTACCAAATTATCTATTCATCGTGTTTCGTGCCCAAAAGTAATTTTGGGTACAAACATTAGCGCCGACTAAGGGGATTTCGAGTGAAAGAATTGTGTTTTATCGTTGAGAGAGGTGCGGAAGAAATATGCACGAAATTCCATGCAAAAATCAGCGAAGAACATGAAAGCAAAAATTTATGTATTCGAGAAACTTTTATATGCACTTGGAGCAGAAACATGATCGAGTTCGAGGTTCGTGGATAACGACATGATCGAGTTCGAGGTTCTTGGAGATGAGGATTGCTTAGACCCTTCAATATTTAGCCTTGCATCACATCGCAAGCACCTAAAGCCTCACCTTGCACGTGAGCACATAAGTCTTGCTCTTATCGCAAGCATAAAATCTCGTCTTGCACACGAGTATGAAAGACTTGCACCTTGTCAAGCATAAATTCTCGTCTCAACCACGAGGCCAATGCCCGATATTGGACCAAAGACTCGTACTCAACACAAGCAAATAGCCAGCCTAACCGAGCAGCGAGCGCTACAGCCTGTTACGTTGCGAGAAAAAAGCCTTGCCCCAGCCGCAAGCACACTACATCCCTTTCAAGTCTCGGCTAGCTCTCGAGCATCACAAGTCCACCACGTGGCAAAAAGTCTCTCCTAGCACGTGAGCAAATTTTTTGCAGGTAATTACAGTTGGGGGCGTCTTTGTAATGTCTCTACTCACGCTTGGGGGCGAGTTTCATAATCAACGATCGACGCGAAGGAAAAACAAAATTCTTGTTGGGGGTTAAGAGGGAGCGATGTTTGTACCGTGTATAAAATACACGGGAACCCGCAAATCAATACAAGGAGGCATGCGGGGCAAGTCAATAGGCATGTAGGCAGTTTCATGCAGATTTAATTCAAGGAGTCATGCAGGCAGTTTCATGCACAGTTAATTCCATGAGGCATGCAGGGAGATTAATGCTATTTAAATTTATCTTGAAATTAATTATTCAGCTGTATAAATAGGGACACCCTGGTAGAAGGAAAGAGGGGGGGAGGTTTTGGAGAAGGAGAGAAAAACATTGTAATTCTTATCAATAAAATATCTTTCCCTAAGGGGATTTCATCCGTGGATGTAGGCATCAATCGCCAAACCACGTTAAATCTGTCTTCTTTATTTTTCTTCATTAGTAACTTAACCCAATTACACATCAATCACCAAAATCATCGTGTTTAGTGCCTGGAAATATTTCCGGGTACAAACAGGTACATACAGCAAGGCGAAAACTACCACACGCAAGTGTTAGAGCATTACCCGGTCAAACTCGCATGCGTTGCTATATCAAGCATGTTTGTCAATGTTTGTGATCAAAACTATAAGTCTTGATTTCTAGACTATTATAGCTAAGGTTTCGGACTAGGATAGAAAGTGTAGTTGAGCTCAAGAACTCCAATAAAAAAATCATCATACAAGACTAAGGACTACTCAAGGAACTGGTGGAACTTCATCGACTAAAAGGTATGTGGAGACTTGAACTTATCTATCACTCAAAAGTCTATTTACTCTATCTCCTACTCTTGAGACAAAAGTCGTTTTGCTATATAGACTTTGATTATACACATTTTCTATTTCGAGCCGAGTTTATCTCGCCTATCTATTTCTCGAAATATGTGTTGGTAAGCTTTCGCTTTAGCCAAATTCATCTTTACCTAGTGACGGAAGTCATGATATGTTTCAATCACTTTGAAAATTGCTTTGACGAAAAATGGTTTGTGAATAACAACTATATAACGTCCTCTAAGAATGTTTCAATGATTGAAATGAGAGTTTAGATTATATAACCATTGGTGGATATAAGCATTGTTGTATGTGGGATTAGGTACTATACTAAGTTATTTATAGATGGTTGTTCTAGGGTTTAGGGTTTAGGAAGTTAAGAGTCTCAAGGATATATATAAAAACACACGAGTTTTGGGATTTTGGTCCAAGTATTGGCTCTCTTTATATAGAGAAAAACCTCAACGACTAGTAATTTTGAAATCACCCAAACTACCGGCATTCAAGTTAATGTGACATAGGACGCCTTTGACAACAACGTTAGGTATGAAATACAGTTAAATGTTTATGACGGTACAAGTGAATTTCTTCACCGAGATTATTCCAAATATGTAACCATTACCGGAACGTTTTAACAACATGATTTAACGCCGGCACACCATACCGGCGTTGAATGTATAATTACGACTATGCTGGTACTGGGGAATTTCAAAAAAAAAATAAAACGGCTAGTT
The DNA here is from genome assembly GCA_023531295.1 of Papaver armeniacum. Lineage (NCBI taxonomy): Eukaryota > Viridiplantae > Streptophyta > Magnoliopsida > Ranunculales > Papaveraceae > Papaver > Papaver armeniacum. The sequence goes on from JAJJWW010003633.1 coordinate 49,757, forward strand.
TTTTTAAAAATATGACCGTTAGTGCTTCATTTCTATATAATACCCCCAATTCCTTTGGAAAAATCTAAACAAAGCAACCACCAAATAACAAAAATCCTTCTCTCAAGAAAGCAAGCCTTAAAAAATAGATCAATTAAGCACGGTTCAAGCTTCACAAGCGATGGGAGATTCATCATCAAGCTCTATTTGCAAAGTAAGTATATTGAACATTACTAACAATATATGGACACTTAAAATCTTCACTACTATGACGCATAACTAATATAATCTTCTCTTACAGAATCATCATGGCACGTGTCAAATTTGCAAGTCACCGTCTCATCTAGCCATGGACTGTCCTTTTATTTACTCAAAGTGTAGAAAATGTGATATGACACGCCGGTTTTGGATTGCAAAAACTGATGATGCTGAAAATGGAAGAATGTTTCTAAGGTGTTTGAATTACCCAAAGTGCGATGAGTTTGAATGGTTTGACAAAGCTGTTGAAGGGAAAGGAATATGTTGAAAACCCCAAGGGTCAATGCAAGCCTATCGATGGGTGTGATGGATGCTATATGAAGGGAAAGGAACATGTTGAAAGAGAAGAAGAACCAATGAAGATGGTCCTTAACACCGAGATTCCAGACGATGTCTTCGAAGATATTCGCGAAAGGCTCAAAGGTTCCGCAATTGTTGAAAAAGGATGGCTTACTAAATAGGAGATCATCTTAAACCAAAAGTGTTTCATTGCCATGTTTTAGTATGTTTTAATTGAAAGTTTGAAATCTATTGTAATAGATTATCTAGGAATGAAATAAATAGAGCATTCGTAACCTATTTATAATCAACACCGGCGTAGTATATTTATCAAAAACCAAAGCCGGAATTATGCAAAAATATGGAAGAGTAAGAAAATCAGAATTCAAAGCATCGATTGAATAATTCTTTTAATGCCGGAACTACCCAAAATCTACACAGAAACATAGTCATTTTCATCCATTGAGCCCGACATGGATTTAGAGGAAATTGTTCCGTGCCGGCACAAGCGCCGGCATAGAATTTAAATTGCTTTTAATTACGGAACCAATACCGGTGATGTCGAACTTAAAAATTTGAATGCCAGCGCTTGTCGTGTAAAGAAAACTTACAGAGACAACATTTTGCTAGAAATATAAACATGTTCAACATAAACCAAACAACTGAATCGTGCCTAAATGTTCTTCATCAAAGTATCATAAACCAAAAGTAAACCAAGCCACTAAAGAGTTCAACCAAAAACAAGTTAGAAATTGTTCAAAACATAACAACCACCATCCAAATAACGAAACACAACTATAGAATTCATCACTAGGTCTTTTGCTTCTTGAAAACGGGAGCCTTCCTTGTTTCCCCAAACAAAGCTCTTTCACCTGGGTCTTCAATTTTATCAAGCTTTCCACGACTTCCTTCATTTCTTCAAGGGGTAGCACCTCTCCTTCCTCGTACATGCAACTTAACATCTTCTTCAACTTTCCAAGCCGACGCCACTAGTTTCATACATACAACACATAATTAATATATATATATATATATATATATATATATGCTAATGTAAGATTATGTGTACATTAAACGACTAAGCAATTAACAATACTTACTAGCAATCCAATGGTTTTATTAAGTTGGTCCATCGTAGGTGGTGCCTTTATAGGAGTTGGAACGGGAGGGTTTTTATGGGGTGGTACTTGGATGTCTTCCGGGAGCACGACAATAGGATGTGACCATTCCAAGTAATCATGAATGTAGTGTGGGTCGGCTTCATCACCGTTGTTCACAATCTCCCAATTAGTAGGATCTACCAAACGACGTGGTTCCCTATCCATCCAATGTGTTGGTTCCGGAGTTGGATCATACACTACCCTCAACTTTGTGGAACTTGTCATGCACTGAGAAAAATCAAGAACGTATCATGCATATAGGTAATTGCTTGTATCCAAGTTTCCGCATCACACGTCGAGGATCAACCATAACGTATCCCTTTGGGTGGAACAAAGGCCCTTGGTAAAATGCAATGTTATAAAACCTCAGGTATTGGCAGTTCTCTCTAGCCTTCTTGTAAGGGTCGAACACAACATCTTTGGTAGTCATCGTGTCCAGAGCCAATCTCATTTCTGTCAGTCTACGATCGTTACCGGGCTTCGGATGGCTGTTGAACTCGTATCTCTTGGCTCTAGGCTCCTCGGGGTTATCAACGGTAATAAACTTCAAGAAGGGTTTGTCCTTGAACAATGTTGGGAAATGTTCATAAGCCCACACCTATACAAATGTGAAATGATACATATAAAAATCAGTAAATTTTGTTTCTAAATTCATGATAAGGGTACATGTGAACAATATAAATAAGAACATTAGTTTAAAAACAAAAATACCTGGAGTAGAGTGAAATTCCCAACAAATTGGTTTGCAACCGCCTTAGAGGCCCTTCTCATCTCCGCCATCAAATGTGCCATTGCCACGATGCCCCATGAATAGGTAAAGACCTCTTCAAACGGATCCAAGTACTAAAGGTAGTTTGCACTAACCCTGTTGTTACTAGTGTCAGGGAATACCCGAGTGCCCAAGATGAATAACAGGTACGCAACGGCTGTATAACGAATCTGTGCGGGATCCCATCCATCATTCAAACTTCTTTCCTTCGTCTTTTCAAACTTCTCCTTAAGCAAGGTCAGCTTGATGATCTTTGTCCTACTAGCCTTAGATACATATAAGCTTTCCACAGAAGTTTTGTAGTCCCAACCAAACAACTTGTTAGTAAGCTCGTGTAACTTCGTCCATTGTAGCTCAAAATAATGATTATCTCGTTGTGCAATTGATTTGCCAATAACTTCCAAGCCTAGAATGTTATGAGCATCTTCAGGGATCAAGGTCATCTCTCCAAACGGGAAGTACATGGTATCAGTTTCACCATGATACCTTTCGACGAAGAAATATACTGTCACAATATCTGGCTTCACATAATTTTCAACCAAAGGATATAGACTAGAATCCTTTATTATTGCTTGGACCTCTTCATGCTCCAAAGACAAATACCAATGAGCCGTGGCTTGGTTTCGGCAAACACGCACAGCCTTCGTATAATCCTACAATTAGGAGATAATACGATTAAGAGATTTTGCATAAATACAAAACAATACATATGCACGAGATAGAAATTCTTACATAGGTCTGATATATAGTACGAGCCTATGAGTCCTTGTATCCAAATAGATACTCCATATCAAAAGAAGATGCGCCCCAAAATTTACCGCGTTCAAGGTCGGGTATCATGTCATCAATATGAGGAAGGTGCGAACCTTTAACTTTTACTTTGCCTTTCCCCTTGCCTTGTGTGGGTTATTCACTTGGACCACCTTGTTCCACTACCCCTTGGCTTTGGTTTGCTAATTGAGTTGGATCAATCTCATTGTCTTCCTCCTCACTTTCCTCTTCATCTTGCCCATCTTCCTCCTCAACAACTTCGGTAGATTCACGGATAACGATTTTACTACAATCACGACCACTCTCCCAAATATCTCCTCTTGGATCAGCACCCAAACGCTTTTTGTTATTCCCTCGAGGAGGCAGAGACTGAGGAGTATCAAGACCATCCTTCCTTTCTTTCTTAGTGACATCAGCTTTAGCTTTTCCTTTGTTAGCCTCATTTTCTTTGGCTTCCTTTGCTTTATATCTATTTCAAAAGAAGCACGAAATAAATATAAGATAACTAACTTTCATTTCTAATACCGGCATAGATACACCACATTATGGCATAGAAACATCACTACCGGCATACAGAAAAAAGGTATCGAACATGCCGGGAAGTAGTACCGGCATTGATAAATAGTTTTCGAGGATGTCGGTACACTTTGGGAAATTCCTGGAATACAAAATACAAGTACCGGCATAAACATATAACAAAAACCATCTTAGGGACCTAATTCGGCATTGAAAAAAAATATTGAGGATCTTAGGAAATAATCTTTGAAGTTCTGGATACTAAAACCCCGGCTACGGCATGGAATCTAAACTACAATGTATGCCGGTACAGATGAAAAAATCCTAGGATTTTCTGAAACTAAGTTTTGGCGTTGTATTCAACCTAAATTAAATGCCGCTATATACTGCCGGTGTCGTCTTCATCCTGGATTGGATGCCGGTACTAGTTCCCGATGTGGTATTCATACTAAATTGAATGCCGGAAATCAATACCGGTGTGGTATTCATCCTAGATCGAACGCCTGCACTTGCTTCCGGTATGGCATTCATACTAAAGTGAATGCCGGAACTACTGAAACTCAACAGTTCAGTTAGGGTTTCGCGATTTTGACCTAAACCCATAGCTACAAATCGATTGAAACACTAATTAAACAGTTTTAAGTGACTTACCTTCTCACAGAAGCCATATGTCTGAGTAGTTGACCGTCCGATAACTCTTGTTCTTCTTCTTCAAGCTCTTGAGCAATTTTAGCAAGTCTTGCTTTTAATTTTTCTTCACCAATTTTTGACTTCGATTGGGCATCTGATTTATTTCTTGGAGGCATGGTTTTGATTCGGGTAGGTTAATCGACGAAGAAATTTTTGATTTAACGATTAATCGTCGATGAAGAACGATGAAGAAGATGAAGAAAAAAAAATCGAAACCTAACCCTAACTAACAATGCCAGAACTGGTAGAGAAATGGGGGATATTTGATTTGGTTTTTTATTTTATGTTTTAGTTGAAAGGGTATAACAGTCTATTCATAATATTTTTTAATTAATCTAAGGGTGTTTTAGTAATTTTGGCCCAAAAAACACCCCTTAGCAGACACCTTTGGTTGGGGGAAGTAATTCATATCCCCAATTAGTTTTGATATCCCCCAATTGCGCGTTCTTATAAAAGCACCTTGTTATAAGTGACGTTTCAGCGTTGGACATAGTATTTGCAACACCTCTTATTATAACGCACTGTCCGACAAGCAAATTGTGTCAGGAAAGTATATTTCTGAAGCAAAATAAATTATTTGTAACAATATTTTTCATTGCAAAAACTATGTTTTGTTGTATATCGATCCCTATCCCAACCATTGTAGTAATAATAGCTCACTCAAAAACAGAAAACTCAGAAAAGAAAAAACAACACTTGAAATTTGGATATGAGAAATGTTAAGCTTATATAACTTTTTCCCCTCCACAGACTTTATATGGATAATGAAACAGGTGATCTACCCGTACAGGTTGATCAGCTTCTAAAGAATGACCCATGAATATGGATAATTGAATAATGGTCCAAGTTGTTGTAAATTATGCAGCCAACAATTTATTCATCCCCGCCATGATTACATCATAATATCCTTTTCATTGCCTGGTCTCTAACAAGTTGTTGTAAACCCCTTACCTTTTGCTATTTATCATTTGTTTAAGCTTCAAAGAAGTTGTCCAATATGATTTCTATCTCTGAACTGACAATTTCTGCTAGTTTTTCTCAACTATGTACTCCCTCTGTCCGTTTTTATCTGTCCTAATTTCTATTTTGGTCTGTCCGCTTTTAACTGTCCACTCTGTTTATAGACATATTTTTCCCTTAAACTATCAAATATACCCTTTCTTTTTTATAATTATAAAACCATTTTTAATAAAAACTTAATTCAAAATCATAAATGTCATTATCATATATATTTTTATATTAATTGTCATTCCTTTTTTAAATAAAAACATTAATGGGTAGTTACAAAATTATAATTTTGGATTCTTAATAAAAGTTTAGATTTGCTTTTATTTCTTTACAATATTTCCTAAAACAATAATACTATCCAAATTAGAGTTTTTAACATTAATAATTTTAATTTTGGTAATAACATAATATTAAATAGGCTAGTCAAAGGCTAGTCATGACATTTCATATGATTTCCTTAATATTTTGACAAAGTCAAAGCGGACACTTAAAAGTGGACGGAGGGAGTAGTACTTACCAGTTCCCTTCATTAGTTCATTGTATTTCTTTTTCTGTTCTTTCTATTCCAAGATCATTTGACACCCTTGGCCACCTACATCGTACCACAAGTTTACAGAAAAGGCACAAGTAGAATTGCACAGGGGGTTTCCAAATACATACACACAAATCAACCCTTCACCACTGGATCCGCCGACCCCTTTGTAGTAATATGGAAGTCTGTAAATATCCACTAGTAATCTTGAATGATTAGGGAACAAGTTGCAGGTCATTATCAATTGAGAAAAAATTGTTGATGGCAACTGTTGGGGTTCAGAGCCATCTACATGCTAATATTGCGGAAACATATTAGCTAACAAGAAACACTTGATCTCTCGGATTGCTCCATGAACCTTACTATGATCTAGGATAAGAAGAAGAGAAAGAGAACCACATAGATGCAAGCCATAAACAAAGCAACAAAAGTAAAGTACTCATGAATTTAACATGGTTCAACAATATACACAATGTGTGTAATATTGTCTACATCCACCAAATGGCTATGACCTCTTTATTCATTATAGAATCACCATTGAGAATTACACAACTGATTGAATAAATCAATCCATCAACTCAACACAACGTGACCGAACACAAGAACTCTCACAAGCACTCTATAAGATCCAAAGTAGTGTCTTCACCCATACGAGATAACGTTTACCACATTATCTACCACAACAAGATGATCTTCTCTGCACACCCTGATATAGATTACCATGGACGCCTTTAGCTCAACACCAATAATCTAATCCAGCACCACCAAGATGATCTTCTCCTCAACAAGATGTCTTACCAACATCTCCATATGAATACTCCATAACGACATATCTTCCAACATCGATAAGTATTCCATAAGCACCATAATGGTGTACAGCTTCCACCATTAGGTCTCTCACATAACCACCTCAAATAGGTGGGATGAATCTCTCACATCTCTACGAGATTTATATTTAGGATTCCATGACCAAGTATTAGCATCCTTGGTTTAGGAAACCATCTCCAACTAGGAAACCATGGTTAAATTAGGTATTCCATATTTATGGAAGTTGACCTAAACTAGGAAACCACCGTTTCCCTACAATTCTCCACCCCGGATCATGTATTCATGCATGAGATGATCAACTTGTTATCCCTCCATCTTCTGAACATCGATTGCACCATAATTGGTTGCCTACATATCCTCAATAGGAATCAAACCGAAATGTAGTTCACCCAAATTGTTCCATAGAACCTCCATCAGAAGAGAGCAAACCAAACATAAACGTTACCAACTCATACTTAACAATCCAACCTACTGGTGATTGTACAAATCTCCACAACGGTGAAAAATCTGACCATCTCAACAAATCAACATCATATGATCATCCATTATGCAACATCTTGAGAAACACCTTAATCCTTTATGTTCATAAATCCACATTGATTGGCATCATTCTAGGTGTTTTGCATGCCAACTCAATCAGATCATACACGATCGTTGTCCATATGCCACCTTCGAATTTAGTTATAGTCATTATGCGCCCTTGAGCCTTTGCCACCTTCGAAGTTGTTCCATACCATGAACACTGCTTCGTCTTGGGCTTCCTTGCTCCACCTGAGTTAATGTTACGCTCTTATAAGACACTAACTCCAAGTTGCGCACCACATCTGTTAGGGTTGACATCCATAACTAATCGATCAATAAATAAAACTACCACAGTAACCTCCATGCGTCTGCCTAAGCATTACCTTAGCAGCACCATAGTCTTCATCTTCGTATCTAAACTCCAGCCGAGTCAATTGCTTATTTAAACAAATGATTACATACTTGCTCTTTTTCATGAGCATGTCCTCCAAAACGAGTTAACGAGAAACCTTGCGTTAGTTTGTCATAAACCAACCTTCATGTTAGCTTCCAAGAAACTAACCATCTTGTATGTACCAAAGCATATTGAGAATTACTCTAACTGAACACCAAATACAACCAATCCATGGATCCTTGCCACTACGTGCCAATCTCTATCTCATCACTTACGAATCTTTCTTTATGAGCCTATCTCCGATTGGATCATGATTCTACAACCATATATCACCAATTGAGTTTTACTCCTTCAGAAAGCTCATCATATTTTCGACTAATTCATACATACCACACTAACTATGTCCAGCTACACAGAGTCTTCGACAGCTGACACACCAATCTTCTTTTACACCACTTCAACAACCTCAACGAGCTTTGACAACAATGTTCTTTTTACGGGCTTTAACATAATTGTCAAGATAGTCTTTTATCAGTTTCATAGCAAGCATATAGTTTCGACTTCGTGACAGTCAAACCACAACATAATAAGACTTGGATAACACTGTGACCAATGTCGAAGAATTCGTTGTTACCGTCAGTAACAATACATAAAGTCACACATTCGCTTGTGCATATCCTTTCCCAATCTTGCTCCAAACGTACACCAACGTTCGAAATATGATAATCCGTCATTTACACAAAGACCCAATCACACCCAGCCATAATCTGAAACCTTCAGTAACTTCCTCAAGCTCCAAGCAATTCAAGACGCTGATGTGTTTATTTTATCAAGATATTTATAGAAAATAACTTGACGGAAACTATATCGTTGTTGAGCCAAATTTCTCAAAATAAATCTTTACCTTCATCTCTACAGGCTCTGTCCCTATTGAAACCAATTTCAATAACCATAACAGATGAGCGAACCCCCAAATATTATCATCGCTATAATGTAGCTCTATCCAATAGAAAGTCTCACACTGATCATCAGGAAATCAAATAGCCAATTGATAACAAAAGGTTGATGTAAAAACACGCCAAAATGGCAGCCCTACTCAAATTCATGCACCGTGTTTTCTCCTAAGTAGTATGCGCTAGCTTCCATAGCCACACCACCACACATATTGTAGTATTGTATGTTTATTCTTTAAACTCTGGAAGTGTCCAAACGATACCTTTTTAATTCATCACAATGGGTCTGCACCAAAGTAGGAACGTATCCGCAACACAAATAGACCAACCTGTTTCTCCAAATGGTCTTGCACTTCAACCAGCTCCGGTCGACTTCAAATGGTGTAAACCAAACACAACTCTTCGACTGAACGTCGTCGACAAGAATTGAAAGATCACAAACTATCTAGCTTCTCCATCGTAAACAGTATGAGAGAAACTCCAGAAAACATTGTTCTACCCGACATAATGACATACTCAACATAGACAAACAAACCCTACAAACTATGTCGAAAAACTTCTTATTATATAAAAATGAGAAACCACAGCTCTACTACAACCAATATCACATCTCATCCAACGATCAATGTCTTGCAACTATTTGTAGCCACGTGCTTCAAATACTCAGACTGAAAATCAAACTCTTCACTTCTGGAACATATCAAATCCTGGACGATGATCAATACTTCCAAAACGAAACCTACTAAGAGATTTCCCAAATCCTTATTGTAACAAACAATTAAGGCAGAACGAATACGAATTCGTCTTCACATTCTTTAACTTAATGTTAAAGAAAATCAGCTACATGATCTAATTGATGATGATTGATAACCAAACTATTGTTTCCCATGGTATGGACCAATAATGAGACTTTGACATGCTTATATTTCATCTTTACTTCCACAAACATACAAACCAATATTTGTATCTCAACCACAATCTTCTTTCCTTCTTGTGTCTTGCCAAGCAAACATTGATTAATTGGAAACAAATCTACGTAGGTCTCTCAAACAGTTCACAAGAATATGGTACGAAGTATAAAGAATAAATATAACTTACTTGAAGACATGCATAGAGTTTCTGCTCCAATAAGTATCAATGCCAAATCTCCAGTATAGAGCACCAAAACATCAAGACCACATCGAATGCAGATAACCTGATATAATACCATTCCTTCAGAAGTACACTTTACTTTTCTTTTCTTTGTTCCCAAAATTAATGAAATCAAATCCTACACATACTTGATATCATCAAACTTTGCATATTCGAAAGCTATAACATCAAATTGTCACATACTTGATGAAACCAAATCCTTCGTCTTAAAAATTTTCTTGCAAATCCAAAAACTCCAAAACTTCTCTCTTCAAATATTCTATCCAACCTAAGATCTGATACCAATTGTTGGGGTTCAGAGCCATCTACGTGCTAATCCTGCAGAAATATATTAGCTAACAAGAAACACTTGATCTCTCGGATTGCTCCATGAACCTTACTATGATCTAGGATAAGAAGAAGAGAAAGATAACCACATAAATGCAAGCCATAAACAAAGCAACAAAAGTAAAGTACTCACGAATTTAACGTGGTTCAACAATATACACAATGTGTGTAAAATTGTCTACATCCACCAAACGGCTACGACCTCTTTATTCATTATAGAATCACTACTGAGAATTACACAACAGATTGAATAAATCAATTGATAAGATCAAATCCTGTCATGGAAGCATAAGCTGGTCATATGATTGGAACACTTTTTTTATTACGCGTCAGAGTTTCTATAGGTTTAAATTTCAGTCTTTTAGTTTAACTAGAATTCCTTGTAAGGTTTTTCTCACCGAGTTTTTTAATCCACAGAGAGTTCAATAGTTTTAGGAGTCTTATTAGGATTGGTTTGTCTCCAGGTCTATAAAAGGAGAGGTCAGGTCATGTATTGGATCATCGGAAATTTTATAATACCTTTTATTACTTGTTTTCTTCATTGTCTGCAACAGTAAACGCTTCTGCTGGCCGTGATAAGAATTCCATTCTTATCATTGGTATCAGAGCGGTTTCGCTCCTTGTATGACCCTAACCCGATCACAAAAAAGAAAAGTATTCATGGAGCAGTTGACAGCTCAAGTTACTGCGATGGCTACAACAAGTCTTCGATTGACGGAACAATTAGAGAAGTTGTTGGAGAAGGACTCAGCTTCAGGCAGTGGAGGTCGTAATTCTCCTAGGAATGATGCGAAGGTGATTTTACCACGATTTGAAGGTGTGGATCCTGAAGGTTGGTTATATCGTGTTGAATTGTACTTTCAGTTTTATGATATACCTGCTGCAAAACAGGTGCTATTGGCGGGTATTAATCTTGATGGGAAGGCGTTACAGTGGTACAAGTGGATGAAAAAAATATCACCTAACCCTAACTGGGAAGGCTTCTCTTCATCTTTTTTGAAACGATTTGGACGCACCAAATATGATGATCCAGCTGCAGCTTTAGCCAAGATCAGTCAAGTTAATTTTAGTTCCATTGGAGACTATCAGGAGGAATTTGAACGACTGTCAAACCAGGTAAGTGATGTTCCAGAAATTTTTTTGGTAAGTTGTTATGTTGGTGGGTTAAAACCAGAGGTCCGTCTTGAAGTGCAAGCGTTAAGCCCGGAATCCTTAGTTGAGACTATAGGGCTAGCTCGTTTGCAAGATGAAAAAGTTAACTTGAGACGACAACGTTCAAGAGTTGTAGTGCGACCTAATCCAAATCCTACAACCACAACACCAACATCCAAAACTAATATTCCTCCAATTAAAAGGCTTGCCACAGAAGAAGCGGAGGAGAGACGGAAGAAACAATTATGCTATAACTGCGATGAAAGATGGTTTCGAGGTCATCGATGTAAGTCAAAGACGTTATTCCTGATCGAAGGTGAAGAGGACGTCGGTGAAGAAGACGAGAGTAATACATGGGATGCCGAAGAAAAACTCACACCAGAAATCTCCATGCATGCCCTAGCAGGATCAATGACGCCGCAAACCATACGAATTACGGGTCAAGTTAAGAAAGCAAGGGTCACAATTCTTGTGGATTCTGGAAGTACTCATAATTTTCTCGATCCCGCTATACCAAAATAGTTGGGCATTGAGATGGTTAAGGATGAAGGTTTTGAATTTATGATTGCTAACGGATCTCGGATTCCATGCCTGGGGCAGTGCCAAAACGTATAATTTCTTATTCAAAATACTCCTTTTGTGAGTGACTTCCATGTGTTGGCGTTAGGTGGATGTGACATGGTCTTAGGAGCGCAGTGGCTCCAAACTTTAGGACCAATTCGGTGGGATTTTAAAAACTTAACGATGGAGTTCGAGGTTGGCGACAAAAATATACGACTGATAGGACGTCAAAAGAAGGAGAACCGACTAGCTTCAATGCACAGAATGGAGAAGTTAATCAAACAGGGGCTCCGGCTTTAGTTTGTTGTGTTCAAAACTTGGAAACGAGTCCGACAGCGTCCAAGTTACCAAAGGAGATTACACAATTAATTGCTCAATACACTCTTGTATTTGCAACACCTACCAAATTGCCACCGATGCGAACTCATGACCATAAGATATCGTTGTTATCGAAAGCTGCACCCCGATCAATGTCCGACCATACCGTTATGTGCACTGCCAAAAAGCGGAAATTGAACGACTATTCTAGGAGCTTTTGGATGTAGGTTTAATTAGACCAAGCACAAGTCCCTTCTCATCACCAGTCCTTTTGGTCAAGTATAAGGATGGAACGTGGCGGATGTGCATCGACTACCGATCGCTCAACCAAGTAACCGTTAAAGATAAGTTTCCTATACCGGTCATTGATGAGTTGCTTGATGAATTGCATGGGTGTAGATATTTTTCAAAATTAGATCTGCGTTCCGGGTATCACCAAATTCGTATGTATGACGAAGACATATTCAAAACTGCCTTTCGCACTCACGACGGGCATTATGAATTTTTGGTTATCTTAGTTCGGCTTAACTAATGCACCGTCAACATTTCAACACCTAATGAATGAGATCTTTCGACCCCATTTACGAAAGTTTATTTTGGTGTTTTTCGATGATATTTTGATTCTGATCGAACGTGGGAGGAGCATTTGAAACATCTAGAAACTGCATTCAGATTTTGTTAAAGAATCAACTTGTAGTGAAACTTAGTAAATGTTCGTTCGGAAAGGAGAACACCGAATATCTGGGGCATATCATCACATCTAAAGGGGTTGCGGCAGATCCCTCCAAAATTGAGAGTATGTTGAATTGGCCGATGCCAAAAACATTGAAGGGTCTTCGTGGATTTTTGGGGCTGACTGGGTATTACCGAAAATTTGTCAAGAACTATGGAAGTATATCATATCCCCTTACCCATATGTTAAAGAAAAACAATTTCGTTTGGTCAGAGGAAGCTGTCAATGCATTCGAGGCCTTAAAGAAAGCTATGACGACAACACCAGTTTTAGCACTTCCTAATTTCGATCGGAATTTTGTTATCGAGACAGATGCTAGTGGACATGGAATTGGGGCAGTATTGATGCATAATCAAAAGCCAATTGCGTACACAAGCAAAGTCCTTGCACCCCGGCATCTTGTCTTATCAACGTATGAAAAGGAACTGCTCGCATTGGTACATGCCGTAAATAAATGGAGACCGTATTTACTTTGTAGGTGTTTTATTATTTATACGGATCAACAAAGTCTAAAGTATTTTTTAGAAGCTAAAGCGACTACTCCATTACAACAAAAGTGGTTGGAAAAATTGTTGGGCTACGATTATGAAATTAAGTATAAAAGGGGAGAACAAAATGGTGCGGCTGATGCTTTGTCGCGGATGCATGATAGTCCAGAGAGTTATGCCATTACGTATGCTAGTTGTAATTGGATGAATAAATTGAAGAAAGAATTGAGAGCTGATCCATGGGTGCAGGAACAAATGACAAAGTTACATCAGTCAAATTTCAGCGCCAAGAACTACTCAGTGGAAGATGGGTTACTTAAATATCACCAGCAGTGGGTGTTAAACCCTAAATCTCATTGGAAAGAGTTGATATTGCAGGAATTTCATTTGTCGCCTGCGGCTGGGCATTCCGGGTACTTGAAAACAGTAAAGAGACTCTCAAAATTATTTTACTTGAAAGGAATGAGACAAGATATTAAAGATTATATATCCCACTGCGAAGTATGTCAAAAGAATAAATACGAGACGTTGTCGCCGGCGGGATTAATGCAGCCATTACCTATCCCTGAGACTATTTGGGTAGACATATCCATGGATTTTATTGATGGACTACCAAACTCACATGGTAAGACCGTTATCTTTGTTGTTGTGGATCGCCTAACAAAATATGCACATTTCATGGCGTCAAAACATCCGTACACAGCAACGTCATTGGCAAGGGTTTTTGTTGAATCATTTGTGAGGCTGCATTGATTTCCACGATCGATTGTGTCAGATCGAGACGTTGTGTTCACTAGTAAGTTTTGGCAGGAACTGTTTCGACTTCAAGGTACCGAACTGAGAATGAGCTCTTCTTATCACCCTCAGACGGACGGTCAAACGGAAGTGGTGAACCGGTGCCTAGAGTCTTATTTGCGTTGCTTTATTGGTGATAAACCCAAAAGTTGGTCTGCATGGTTTCATTGGGCAGAATATTGGTATAACACAACGTATCACACATCTGCCCGGATGACTCCTTTTGAGGCATTATATGGAATACCACCTCCTGTCATGCACCATTACACTCCTGGAGAGGCCAGAAGTACGCCAGTTGACGAAGCATTAGCTCGAAGGGATCAAATACTGATGACCCTCAAGGAGAATCTAAGTATAGCCCAGAATAGGATGAAGCAAACAGGGGATGCAAGGCATACTAACCGAGAATTTCAGGTTGGAGATTATGTGTATCTGAAGTTACAACCCTACCGACAACGAGACAACGGTCTACAGTTCGCTGAGGTAATCTGAAACTTGCACCTAAGTTTTATGGACCATTTAAAGTACTGCAAAACATTGGTAAGGTTGCTTATGAGCTGGAATTACCAAGCGAGTCCCGAATACACCCAGTATTTCATGTCTCCTATCTCAAGAAAGCGCTATCCTCTAATGTGAAGATTCATAGTAAATTACCGGAGCCAACAGACGACGACGAAGCAGAAATGAACATATCGTTACTATGCCTTGAGGACAAGGCAGTTTCAAAGGAGGATGGAATGATAGGATCAAATCCTGTCATGGAAGCATAAGCTGGTCATATGATTTGAACACTTTTTTTTATTACGCGTCAGAGTTTCTATAGGTTTAAATTTCAGTCTTTTAGTTTAACTAGAATTCCTTGTAAGGTTTTTCTCACCGAGTTTTTTAATCCTGAGAGTTCAATAGTTTTAGGAGTCTTATTAGGATTGGTTTGTCTCCAGGTCTATAAAAGGAGAGGTCAGGTCATGTATTGGATCATCGGAAATTTTATAATACCTTTTATTACTTGTTTTCTTCATTGTCTGCAACAGCAAACGCTTCTGCTGGCCGTGATAAGAATTCCATTCTTATCATCAATCCATCAACTCACCACAACGTGACCGAACACAAGAACTCTCACAAGCACTCTATAAGATCCAAAGTAGTGTCTTCACCCATACGAGATAACGTTTACCACATTATCTACCAGAACAAGATGATCTTCTCTGCACACCCTGATATAGATTACCATGGATGCCTTTAGCTCAACACCAATAATCTAATCCAGCACTACCAAGATGATCTTCTCCTCAACAAGCCATATGAAAACTCCATAACGACATATCTTCCAACATCGATAAGTATTCCATAAGCACCATAATGGTGTACATCTTCCACCATTAGGTCTCTCACATAACCACCTCAAATAGGTGGGATGAATCCCTCACATCTCTACGAGATTTACATTGAGGATTCCATGACTAAAACACTTAGCCTAGACCTCCTTATATAGGAGTCACAAACTTGGTTCCCAAGTATTAGCCTCCTTGGTTTAGGAAACCATCTCCAACTAGGATACCATGGTTAATTTAGGTATTCCATATTTATGGAAGTTGACCTAAATTAGGAAACCACCATTTCCCTATAATTGGGGACAATATCGGTACTATGTAACGTCCGTAGGATCCTTCAATTGGTATCAGAGCTAGGGCTACTAGGATTGAACGGTTACGGATGTCAATCCTAAAAGGAAGGATGAGGTGCGTGAGGCGGAGTAAGGTGAATCGGAACACTTTGACTCGGGTGGATCTTGGCAAGCTGAGATGGAGCTATGGCTCATGGTGGAGTTAGCACAACATAACTCAGGTGGAGCAAATCTTGAAAAAGGCTGCCAAGGCTCAAGGGCGCATATTGACTGTAACCAGGTTCGATGGTAGTATACGGATGGTGATAGTGTACGATAGATTGAGTTGGCATGCAAGTACACCTAAGTGGTGCCAATCAACGTGGAGTTATGTACATGAAGGAGCAAGGTATACCTCAAGATGTTGCATAACGGTGATTGTACGACGATAGTTGGTGAGATAGCTTGGATCTCGCCAAGGTGGAGATTGTTGGGGATTTGGATCGACCCAGACCCATAAGATTAGTCCCACATGGGATAAGCAGAGTTCTAGGTGGAGACTAATAAGGTGTGGAATCTCCCTACATAGTACGAAGGCCTTTTCGATTAAAACCCACACCTTTCTGGCTAAAGGTGGTGAAAGTGGGGACAATATCGGTACTATGTAACGTCCGTAGGATCCTTCCGAAACTTCTGTAAATTGATATTTTTGAATGATTATATGTAAGTTTCTTTCAGTGAAGACTTGAACTTTGAGACCAAGTCAAGAGGTGGTAGTTAGAGTTGAGAAAATATTTACTAGGTGATCATTTTTTATACTTGCAAATTGTTGGGATACTGAATTCGTCTACTATGAAAGCGTTAAATTTATTATTCAGATTCTGCAAAATCCAGACCTTCATTGTTTCGTTGTAGGCAATGAAACCTTAGAAACAGTACCAGCAGTTGTTTTCCAAGAAAAAAACAACAGATGTTTTGTTTGATTTAAGTGCTTGAAAACGACGACAAAGATCTAAAGTAATATTATCAGTAGTTATATACTCTCTCCGTACCTATTATATGTGCGGAATTTCCATTTTTCCTTGTACAACTATATAGGCGGAGTCCAAATTTCAAAGCGGTTTTTTACTTATATTACCCCTATTTATTTGCTTGGGAATCATCACAATTAAGTATATGTCTGTAATATTGGGAATATAATTAAGGGTAAAACAGGAAAGAAAATACATATGTATAAAATCAATCAAAGTTTCTTAATCTAAGAGAACTGGCCCCTCCGCCTATATACGTGGTACGGAGGGAGTATAAAATTGGTACTGAGCTTGAAAGTATTTATTTTTTTGAGCTGCTTTAATCAATTCATTCACATTCATTTCTTCTTTATTTCTAGGGTTCGTGTTTTCTTCGATTCTACCCCCAATCTTTTTTGATTTCCTTTTTATACCGGCTGTCCGAAACGAATAATTCGCAATCAAACATTCACTCACAAGCAAAAGATAGTACCATATCGATGAATAAGGATTGGAAATAGTGGTATTTTTCTGGACCTGAAAAACCAAAAATGCCCCTCCATTTTAGCGAGGTGTTGGCGAAGTCATTTCACATAATTTCTTATGTGTTCTATTTTTTTCTTACTTGACGATATATCACTCCATATTTTTCTTCTATTTTAGCCTTTTAAAACGCAATAATTTTTGAAAATTGAATACATGGCCATTATGTAATCAGGAAAGTGATGCTTTCACTCTGTGTCAGAAAAAGTAATACTTTTACCCCGTGTCAGGAAAAATGATACTTTGATCAGGAAAATGATAATTTTGCCCCGCGTCAGGAAAAGTGATATTTTTCACCCTGTGTTAGGAAAAGTGATACTTTCGCCTCATGTCAGGAAAGGTGATACTTTCGCCCCTTGTCAAGAAAAGTGTACTTTCGTCCCGTTTCAAAAAAAGTGATACTTTCGCCCGTTTCAAAAAAAATGATATTTTCACCCGTTTCAAGAAAAGTAATACTTTTACACCGTTAGAGAAAAATAGATACTTTCACATAGATACTTCACCCGTGTCAGCGAAAGTGATACTTTATCCCCATTTCATGAAAAGTGATACTTTCACTTTTTCAGTTTGGCTTATTTTAGGCAAAAATGAAACTGTCAAAATATATCTTTTTCAGAAACGGAGGTAGTATATGCATAAAGATATCGTTCCAACAAAAAGAAAAGATGCATAACGAATTATGGAGCTACCACAAAAGATGCATAACAGTTTATACAGTCGTAATGTGGTTCATGCGTCCACTTATTTGGTTATAAAACCACAAAAACAATGTATATGCCTCAAAAATAACATTCTCGGATATCGCGTTATGCAATTAGAGGTATTTCATTTTTCTACGCTCGGCCCTCGCCACCATGGTACCGGCGTTCTAGTAATAATAGCTCAATAATCAAGTATTGAGAAACACAAACTCAGAAAAAGAAAAAAATCAACACTTGAAATTAGACAGGAGAAACAAAGGTTAAGTTTATACGAACAAGTCAAATGTTGGTTAAACATCTAAAGTATAAACCCATGGAACCTCATAAAATGGATAATTGAATGGTTATATTCCAGGTTGATTATTGAGCCAACAATTCCTTCTTATCCAACATGTTTACTTCGTAATATTGCCTGGTCTTTAACAAGTTATTATCTAGGTACATGGGTATGTCTTGAACCCGCCCCTTACCTACTGCACTTTAATTATTCAAGTATAAGAGATGTTGTTTATTTCAAACTATTGTATGATTAGACATCTTTCAGTTGTAGAATATCTGATATCAAAGATTTAACGAAAAACAAACTTTACTCAAAATAACCTCTCTATTGATGTAAATATTCTCACGGATCAACAACCTACTTATAGATAAACAAAAACTTGACGACGAAGAAAATAATATTTTCATAACAAAGATCAAACTCTAATGAAGAAAACTTCTAGAAACTCAAATTCTAAACATAGTAAAACTCCATAACCAGAATAACTTGATTCTCAAGTTAACTTTAGTGACATTCCAACTATCACACGAGATCGCATCAACTTCTTCTAGTTGCTTCTCAAACAGGACGAACTTGAACTAGTTTCTTCACATACTATCTTGGTTTAACCTTCAACATCCTCCCTAAAACCAAGATACTCTTTACTTATCATTCCAATTTTTCCACGCAAGTAGATGAAAGTGTTAAGACTTCAAAGACTTGGTGAAAATATCTGCTATTTGATTTTTACTTTCACAAAACTCTACGGCTATCTCCTTATTGCTGACAAGCTCTTTGATCTAGTGATATTTAATATCATTGTGTTTACTCTTTTCATGAAGTACAAGATTCTGTGTCAATGATATTGTAGACTTATTATCACAAATTATTGTTGTGGGTGTTTTCTCCTCATGAAAGAGTGATTTTAACATCATTCTTAACCATACATCTTGTGAAGCACAATTGCTAGCAGCTATATATTCACCTTCTGTTGTGGACAAAGAAACCACTTGTTGCTTCTTTGATGACCAAGAGAAAAACCTTGTTCCTATATGAAATGCATAACCTGAAGTGCTCTTTCTTCCTTCTGTATCTCAAGCTCAATCACTATTTGTATATCCAACTAACTTTGGTTCTTCTGAAACTGTGTAGAAGATACCTAAAATATTTCTTCCTTTATCATATCTCAAAGTCTGCTCTGCAGCTTGTAAATGTGACTGACGTGGTGATTCCATGAAACGACTAACCAATACAATGCATATAATTTCAGGTCTTGTAGTGGTTAAATATCTGAGACATCCAACATGACACTGAAAATTTGTTTAATCACAAGCTCTCGTGATCCATCTTTTGTCAACTTCAATCTCCCCTCTACTGGTGTTAAAATTGGATTGCAATTATCCATCTTGAAACGCTTAAGTATCCCATCTGCATATCTCTGCTAATTAAATTCCCCTTTATGTTTGTTGTACTTTTATGCTGAGAAAATATGACATTAATCCAAGATCTGTCATCTCAAACTCATTGACCATATCCTCCCTGAATTCATTGATCATCTCTGAGATATTACCAGTGAATATTGTTAGACTTTTTTATGGTTTAGCAGCAAATCATGTTTACTTTAAGAAAACCGGATTAGCCTAATCTTAATCAAGTGTGTGAGAAAATATGACATTAATCCAAGATCTGTCATCTCAAACTCATTGACCATATCCTCCCTGAATTCATTGATCATCTCTGAGATATTACCAGTGAATATTGTTAGACTTTTTTATGGTTTAGCAGCAAATCATGTTTACTTTAAGAAAACCGGATTAGCCTAATCTTAATCAAGTGTGTGTGTTAGGTTTAGTTCAGGCACCAAAGGCAAAACTTCCTATTTTGTGGGATGTGTACATAAGGCCAAAGTACATCAAGTTAACTATAAAGTGGGAATATTAGTTTATTAAATTCAGTTAAGGGATGTGTCTCCACCTCATGATGGTTGAGTGTGTGACACATGTCTAAGTTAGTTGGAGGTGGACTCCCTTCTAGCCTTACGTAAAGTTTAATTTATTTCTGCCATTAGAAAAGGAAAGGGTGATAGAAGTGGATGAAGAACTTCCAAGAAAAGATCTTAGTATAGAGTCTTCTGTTGTAACTTGTAAGTGATTATCTATATAGAAACAATAATTCAAGATGAACAAGAACTTAGTCTAAGGTATCAGCAAGCTATTCTCTCCTACTGTTTCTCAAGGAACTAAAGGTATCTTCTGATGACTATTGTTCGGTCTTCAATAAAGGTAAACACAAGTATACCTAAACCCTAGTATTTCTTTTTTATCATGTACTGATTGTATATCCTAATCTTAAGTATGCAACATGATGGAGTATAAATTAGTTGTACTTAAACATGATTAGGTTTAAGCATAAAGCATGTTCTCTGTGTTCATATCCATGTCAATGTTTTCAGATGTATAACATGTAATCCTAGGTGTAAAGTAAGGTGTCCATATCAGCATACGTGTAGCCTGTAATCCTAATTTGGTTAACCATGCTTAGAGGTTGATATTCTAACAAATATAACTATTGAAGTTCAATGCTTAGCGTATCAAAAGCATGATTAGAGGCTGATATTCTAACAAATATAACTATTGAAGTTCAATGTTTCTTATTGAAATCTTTGAAATATGTTTTGCCATAAGTATATTGTTGTTTTTGTATGCCATTGATATGATTTTGTGTAACAAGAACATAATTCCTGCAAATGCATTCATCTTCGGCTAAGGTGATTTTGCGACTGTAAATTGACATGCGAATTGCCGTATTGAATTTGTGCAGTGAAAGCATGAAGATTGAAGAAATAGTGTGAGCTAAAACGAAATTGGAATTGGGTATCTATAGGCTGGTAAGATGAAGACCGTTGAATGGGATACACTGCACGGTCAAGTCTACATCGTTGGAGAACAACTGTTGAGTGCTCGGTGTAGTATCAACCGAGCGGTCGAGACTGGATCGCTTAGTAGAGCCTCGACTTTGAGTGGCCAACTTGCAAATTTTCTACTTAGCTAAGTCAATTTGCTGATTTTCTATCTCCATAGTGGATGAAAAACTGGCCTTACAAAGAACATATAGCCAAAATCGATCACCGGATATCTACATACAGGGGCGGAGCCAGCCCATTGCAAGGGGTTGCACTTGCACCCCTGCCCAGCTGGCTCCAAAGCCTATTTTAGGCCCAATTAGAATTTTTTTTGTATATAAGAATTTTTTTTGTATATGCAAGCCCATTTTTACTTTTTTGCACCCATCACAAATTTTTGCACCCATCCCATAATTCTTCGCTCCGCCCCTCTACATATTAGTAGATCGTTTATAATTTGGCTAATGTGAACATTCATATCGACCAATTAATTATCCATATATTATATTTCTTTAATTTATACCAAAGCTTTGCTATCGGGGATAACTTAGTAATTTTATCAATTCTAAACACCCTTTATTCTGGAACCGTTTTTTGGGGACCAGCCTTTTTTTGAGGGGACCATGGTTTTATTTTGGGTAAAGACATTAGAAGTAATTCTAGGTCACCCCATATCTAGTTATTTATTTAATACCTAATCTACCCTCTTAATTAATTTTAGGTTATGATTAGTGAAATAATTTAGTTAAAAATAATTAGTGAGATTAAATTAAAAGATTGGTTTATTATTAGTTGAGTAGAATTATTGTGAGAGTAGAGTTAGAGAAGATGAAGGAGAAAAACATGAAAAATACTTTTTTTTTTTTCCAATTCACCCCCTTTGAGTATTCAAATAATGGATTTTATCAACCACAACCGGAGGAAGAGTATTTGGGTGAACAAGTATGTTCCAAACTTAGATAATGTATGTTGAATTAAACTTCCCCAAAAATATAAAATTTTGAACTGGATTTTGAACAGTTCGGTTATTTTATATGAAGAACAAATAACCGAACTCATCGAAGGTGTAGTTCGGTTGTTTTGTGAGGATGAACAAGTAACCGAACTCATCTCGAATGTGTAGTTCGGTTTCCTTGGGAGATAAACAAGTACTTAGAACTAGTTTGAAGGTGTAGTTCGGTTGCTTGATCCAAATTTCTGTGAGTTCCGAACTCCATATTAATGGAAGCTCGACATGCGGCGTTATGTTCGGTTGGTTTAACTTCATAGAACTTTACGTACAAATAAATTTTAACCAAGTGTATAAGGTTCGGTTGGTTCGCAAACTACATGCTTTTGCGATCCAACCGAACTAAGTTTAAAAAGTTCGGTTGTTTCGAAAACTTGAGATCAATTGCACAACCAACCGAACTTAACAAACAAAAATTTCTTATGTTTTTAACCATAGAGTTCGGTTACATGGAAGTTTTAAGATTTTTGCGAAATAACCGAACAAAGTTGATAGAGTTCGGTTATAAAAGAAATAAAAATAATGGAAAAAACAGTAAGGTTCGGTTACATGGAAACTTTTTTTCTTATGTTTTTAACCCTAGAGTTCGGTTACATGGCAGTTTTTATACATTTATGCGAAACAACCGAACTCATCGGTTGATAACATAGTTATAAAGCATATAGAACCGAACTAATCTGAATGTGTAGTTCGGTTGCTTTGTGAGGATGAACAAGTAACCGAACTCATCTGAAATGTGTAGTTCGGTTGCCTTGTGAGATGAACAAGTAGCAAGACTCAACACCTGTAACCTCCATTAAACCTCTCCACAACTTCCATTTTCAACTCATTTTGATGATTACTTCTCATTTTTTCAACCAAAAACAAACGACAAGTAATGGGTTTGTGAGAATATCTTTGCTAAAGATTTAAATTAAGCTATATATATATAGAGGTGGTGGTGGTTGTTGGTGGTGGTGGTAATCGGTGGTTGGTGGTGGTGATAATCGGAGGTGGTGGTGGTGGTAATCGGCGGTGGTGGTGGGAGGAGGTGGTGGTGGTAATCGGCGACGGTGGGCGGTGGTGATGGTCGGAGGTGGTGGTGGTACTAATCGGCGGTGATGGGCGGTGGTGGTGGGAGGAGGTGGTGGTTATATATAAAGTGAGAGAGAGGTGGTTATTAGGTTGGTTTTAAATTAAATTAGGTTAAGGGTAGGTTAGTAATTTCAACGCCCCCAAAAAATGGTTCTTATTCTGGACGAGACACAAAATCTGTAGGCCTTAAATTAGCCAGGCGGACAAGATGGGCTTTGGGTTGGGGTAGTAACGGTAAGCGGAAATTAGGGGGAGACCCAAAAAAAATAATATTCTCATTGTCAGGCCCACAATTAATTTTTGGTACCGTGACACCCATAATTATATGAAATTATCAGGGGAATCAATACATAAATCGTTATGCATACTATCTTTTCAGGCATAACTCGTTATGCATACAATCTTTTCAGGCATAACTCGTTATGCAGCCTAATTTTTCAGGGGTATAATTGGAAGCGCAACTTGGACATAACATATCTAAAAATCCGCGCCTTGGAATTTTACAAATTTTATATCGTTGGAAATCTTTTTAAGAGAGCTACGCAACGAGTACAAACAACAACATCAAATTTTTTTCACGAAAATATTGGAGGTGATCTTCATTTTAGGCAAAATTTAATGACTACATAACCATTATCGGCCACCAAAAACGATGCATAACACATTATCTTGACGCATAACGAATTATGCAACCATTTTCTCGATTGCATAACAAATTATGCATCTATAACAAGTTATGTGACCATTGTTTTTGTTGATTTTAGTGCGTACATAAAAAATTGATGCATAATGCATTATGCAACCATATTTTCGGATGCATAACAAGTTACACATCAATTTTCTCGATGCATAAAGCATTACGCAATCATATTTTCGGATGCATAACAGGTTATGCATCAATTTTCATGACTGCATAACATGTTATGCAGATATTCTTGTAGGTGCATGACAAGTTATACAGTTTTTTTTTTTTGTTGGTTCCAACAATAACAGAAAAGTAGATGCATAACATGTTATGCAAACATTTTCCGTACTACATAGGACGTTATGCAACAACTTTTCAAACTGCATAACAGGTTATGCATCCATTTTCATAGATGCATAACATGTTATGCATCCATTTTCATATACGCATAACAACTTTTCGAAACCCATTGGAGCAGTAACTTTTTGAAACACCAATTGAAGGTTCATATTATAGATCCATTTTCAGCCAAGCCAAGCACACCATTTCAGTTCATTCATCCATAGCCCATTCTGACTCAGATGCTCTCACTTCCCTGTACGTCCCAATACGACATCAATACCATGAGCATCTGTAATACCATCTCAACCAAGTATATGACATGACTAATTTTACATCCCTAATGATCCTATGAGTAAGTGCCCATCACGAAGCTGGTTTTAACTTCAATAATAATAAGTCGTATCACAGACATTTTCCTATTTGAATATATCAATGTCATCTAAAAATGTGACATCAAGGCTGTAATCAACATTTTTATCTATGTATTTTTAATGATTACAAAACAATCAAGCTCCAGTTGGTTCGTTAATGACTTGTGAAAATTCAAGAAAGCTTGAACGGCTTCAATAATAATAAGTCGTTCATTTGTTAATACGACGCATCGTGGTTTTAATTTAGCTGCTGCCGACCATTCCAAATTCAATCACCCACTCCATCGACCATGTCTTATGACACCATTAGCTGGTCTTCGATATGCAACTGCCAACAACCATTTAGTCAAGACGCGGATTCATTAACAAAGCCTTTCTCTCTACTGCTTTCACCGACTGCTCAAGTGCTCATAGCTCAGCCAATCCATCTCCCTCTCGGCAACACTCACGGGAACGTCATCACACACCCAGAGAGCATTAGCTTGAAGTCTCCATCTCTGGATTCAAAAGCTCTTCTCAACATCCACCCTTCGTCACCGGTTCCAACAACATCGAACAACAACAACTGCTGTAGTTTTAAGCTCCATAGACAACCATTTCGAACAAAACCCATAATACCCCAAACTCCATGAGCGTTCTTTTGCTATAGAGCCCTCGAGCAGTCCCATATCTTGGTCTCGACTATCGGTAGCATCACCGGCTCCTTGTCTCTGCATACAGACCATTACTGGAAGGTTACGAGACAACAATTTGAATGACAACATCTCGAATAGGAAAAGAAAATTTCTTTTTTTTGATATCAATGAATACGGCATTCCATTGATGACTATTGCGGGTTCTCGGGTATCTCATAAACCTTTGGTTAGTGAAGCTCAGAGATCAAGATCGAGATCCAAATCTTCTAGGGCATTTCGGTGATCGAGATTGAAAATTGATTAAGGAATTTTTGTGTCGTTGCTCAAAAGGCGAAGAAAAAGGAAAAAAAACGAAACCTAATTTTATAAATTATGGGTTTGGGACAAATTTTCTCATAGAAAATGGGTGCGAGAATGAGTTTTCCTGGGCGTGGGTTTCTCAGTGGAGGAAATCTGAAAAATGGGTCTCCCTGTAGTTTTCACTAACGGTAAATTGGTGAGTTTTGGCCTTTTGGGGGTTAGGGGTAACATTGGTAAATACAGTGAGTTTGCGAGCCTCGTTTGATTGGGGGCCAGAGATTTTAATTGGGGGCCTTGACATTTTACTTGCACCCCAAATTTTTCAGGGGTGTATTAAACCGATAGTAAAAATACTATTTTACCCTTTGCGATTTTTTTTTTCTTTTTCAAATAACGACACTAATTAACGACCCTTCAATGACAATGACGAACTTTAAGGGTCGTCATTGTCGTATTCAATACTATTACGACCCTTTAATGCATTTCTGCCATTAATGATCTTCAAAGATAACGACTCTTTTTAGAGAATAACATTTGTCGGTAATGACACTTCAAAAACCATTACGACGGTTTAGAGTCGTTATATACAAAATAAAAAAATAACGACTCTTTCAAAGGGTCGTCAAGGAATTGATTATGTATGTGACGACTCTAAAGCGCCGTACATTTCCGCCATTAATGACTCCTCGAAGAAGATAACGACTCTTTTATAGGAAATAACTTATTTGTTTAGAGTTGTTCTAAAACGATCGAAACATTAGCAACCGTTTAGAGTCGTCACTAAAACACTTCAATACCATGACGATTTTTCATACAAATCTGGGCCAAAAAAAAAAAAAAATCCAAAAAAAAAAAAAAATTGCAAACACAAAATTTGAAAAAACAAAAAGTTAAACTCTAATTAAGTAAGATTATTACTAATTAATTAAGATTATCACTAATTATTTAGGGGCATTTTAGCCATTTAGAAAAAAAATTATACGGGGTGACCAAAATTAGGTTGGGGTGACCTTTTTTGTCCTCTAGTGAAGGCCTCCAATTAAAATCCTTGGCCCCCAATCAATTGAGGTTTGCGAGCTCTCTCTCTCAAATTTTAGGTCTATCATTTTAAGGACGGCAGTAGGAGGAGAGTTTTTGAGGAAATGAATGGAAATTACAGAGGAAATATACCATTCGAGATCGGAGGGAAGCTGAAGAAACTACCGTGGAGGTCATCTTGGCGATCTATTATGGATCGAAATAATAGTTTCGTCAGTTCCCCTTCAATCTCTGATGGTAATGAGATTTTTTTTTTTTTTTTTTTTTAATTGACATTGGGTTCTCAAGAAATGCAGTTTCAGGTCAGATTTATGTGTTAATTGAATTAAATTTCTTGAACTTTTACTGTTTGTGGAAATGCCTATGTGAAAAATAGTGTTCAATTTTTCAAACCTGTTGATAGGAGTAAAGTTGGGGTCTGTCTTGACTAGGACAAGGGACCTAGATATTGACTAAAATGATAGTTTGAATGTTTTTGGAACAAGTATGTATGATGTAATTTGCTGGTCTTTATCAATAGAGAATAGTTTCTTTGATGGAAAAGTCTGGTTTGGATGTTTCTAAGGAAGTTTCTTACAATGAAGACTTATCTCTAAGGATAAGTCAAGAGGTTGTTAAAGTTGAGAAAGTATCCACTTGGTGTTATTTTTTATACTTGAAAGTGGTTGGCATACGGAATTCGTCTAATTAGAATTTGTCTTAAACTCTAAAGAGTGTTTGACTTCCTTAGGATGATCATTTGGTTAGTAGAGCTTCAATGGCTTTCTAAGATTTAAATTGAGTTCTAGAGAAGGGAATTTTGTTTTCTATGTGCGTATGTGGTGTGATACAGAGCAAAGGAAACCAGACATAATTTGAGACCCTGTTCTTGTGCCAATAATACTGAAGAAGCATACATCAGGAGTGGATCGATGTCGAGATACACACAGATTGATGATAACTACGACAGCATAGAACAGGTATGTTACTGTGATTGTTAGTTCAAACCTATAGCGATGAAGGGTTGTTCAAAATTGTAGTTTAATCCTTAGAACAGGCAATTGTAGCAGTTTGCATCGAAAACATTACTTTTGTATTTTTTTTTTGTGATTAGGTGGTATTAGCTCTTATTCAAGCTGGTCTTGAGTCCACAAGTTTGATCGTTGGGATTGATTTCACAAAGAGCAATGAGCGGAAAGGGGCTATATCATTCAACAACAAGTCTCTGCATCACATTGGAGAAGTTACAAACCCGTACGAGCTAGCGGTAACTGTTATTGGGGAAACTCTTTCGGCTTTGAATAACGAGGATAATAATCTCATCCCTTGTTTTGGATTCGGAGATGGTTGGTGCATTAACTAATCGTATTGTGATTTATATAGTTTTCTAATTGACGTAATTATAACTTATCATTAAAATGAATTACATCCTATCTTGCAGAATCAACAGTTGATGAGGATGTATTTAGTTTTTATTCAGATCAAAGACCATGTAATGGTATCGAGGAGGTACTGGATCGTTATAGAGAACTGGTTCCTCAAGTTCGCCTAGCTGGTTTGTTCCAATTGGCCCTTTATAATATGTGAAATACTTAAATTGTTCGTAGAGATCAAATAGAAGGGTCAATTTCTTCTAAAAATGTGACAGGGCCAACATCTTTCGCTCCCATAATTGAAACGGCTATAGATATTGTGGAGAACAGTGGACGTCGATTTCATGTTCTGCTCATTATTGCTGATGGTCAGGTTAGTCGTATTTTTTAAGTTCATGTAATTCGTTCTGTGAAGGTCACTAGTAAGCTAGTAGTAGTCGGTCCTAATGGTGCTTGCGGGTTTTCTTATTTCTGCTTGTTCCACTATCAGTTTTGGTGTATTAATGTGGAATAAAAAGATCTAATTTACAAATCCCAGTTATAAAATTCAGGGCCTGAACATCCTCCAGACCACCTTAGTGCTATGTACGCTTGGGCATCCAGAACTGGTTCTGATCTTTTGATACAAAATTGTTGATATAGGTTACAAGAAGTTCCAACACAGGAATAGGTCAGTTAAGTCTACAGGAACAGGAAACAATTGACGCTATAGTTAAAGCGAGGTAACTATTTGACCGAGAATGTTATAATATTTCTGCAATGTACATCATCGTTCATAAAGTTTTTCTGATGAAGCTAATCTCCTCCACATGTGTAGTGCATATCCGTTATCAATCGTTTTTGTTGGTGTTGGTGACGGACCCTGGGATATGATGAAGGAGTTTGACAATAATATTCCCCATCGAACATTTGATAATTTTCAGGTTCGTAACCTGAAAATGAAAGGATATCACTTTATGATCTCTAATGTCAACCCCTTATTTTCATTCTTTTAACTTTGATGCCTCCACTTCAAGTTCATTCAATCGTTTTTTTCTCCCCCGCAGTTTGTGAATTTAACGGAAATCTTGAGCCAAGATATCTCTTTAGAGCAGATGCACTCAGAAATCGCTCTAGCAGCATTGATGGAAATACCTTCACAGTACCTTGCAACTTTAGAGCTTCAGGGTCTGCGGTAATGGTTTGACAAAGTGGGAACATTTTATCATTTTAACATCTATGTTTGGAGATGAATTTTAATGTCAAATGCGCATTTCTTGCAGCAACACACACGAGAGATGGAGGAGTCCACTACCTCCTCCTATTAATCACTGCCAATCACCTTTACCTTTTCCGACTGGTCAACAACCACATGGTAATTTTACTAATAGTGCCGCTTCTTCGAATTCTCGCTCGGCAGAGGATACACGTGAAGAGGTATACGACTTAACTACTCTGAGATTTTCATTTGTAAAGCATTTTTACTACTTATATTTACACTTGGGACTTCTATGGATGCCATATGTTTTCTTTACAGGTAGACTGTCCTATATGTCTTGAGAACTCTAGAGATCTAGCTTTTGGATGTGGCCATCGGGTAATTCAAATTTCCAACAAACCCTCGTACTTCCCATTTCTCCATGCTAGAATTTTCAAGTTGCCATTGACTCTTTTTTTGATTTTTCCAGACATGCCATGAATGCGGGAGCGAGTTATCACTATGTCCTATCTGTCGAACCCCAATAAGTATCAGGATCAAACTTTACTCCTGAGCTATCACTGTTGGTAGTTCGCAAATTGTTTGTCAATAATTTGTAATTTGATTGAAGCAGAAGAGCTTTTGTTTGATATTCTATTTGGTTTCTGTCTCTGTTTTCACTCTGTTTTACACTATACCTAAAGGCACCAAAGATTCCACAGCAGGCTGTTGCCTGTGGTGGACCTTTCTTGAGTCCTATCAAGAAATGCTCAAGCTGAACAGCACAAACCCAGTGAGAATAGGAATGTCATAATTAGCAACTCTAAATGCAAGCACCATCTCCCAAACACTCATAAATAGAAATAAATACTTAAAAACTGAGGTTCATAGTATAATCTTAGCCTAGAGCAAAGATAAATAAAAACTTATTTTAAACAGAGGGTAAATCTTCAGGATCCCCTAGGGGTGTATAGCCCCATAAATAGAGGCTCTAATTTCTAGTTTCACAACAATGGTTTCACCTTGGTTTTGCCGTCTCAAAATAGTCGGCAAAGTCCAAAAATTCGGACCCATATTTGGATTTTTTTTTTTTTTTTTTTTATTAAAAAGGGAGCCTATATTTAATTACTTATAAATCACCCACCGTTAGCATTAGCAGTACTAACCATGTCTAATTTCTTAGAGGTATCCAGAAAAAGTGTTGAGAGGAAAAGTCTGTAAATAGATAATTTGATTGGTTCTATGAAAGTTTCTTTCAATTGAGACTATGTCTCTAAAGACAAGTCAAGAGGTGGTAGTTAGCCCTTGAGAGAATGTCCACTTTCATATTTTTATACTTGCAAGTGGTTTCCATACAGAATTAGTCTACCATGAATTTGTTTTGGACTTTCTGATAATGATCATTCATTCCTTCAATTCATCCGCCAATACTGAACAAACCATACATCAGGAGTGGATCGATGTCAAGATACACACAGATTGATGGGAACGATGACACCTTAGAACAGGTGTGTTATTTGAGCAACCCTATAACGATAAAAGGCTGTCAAAATAGTAGTTTACATCAAAAATATTACTTTTGCTTTCTTTGAATCTTAGGTGCTAGATGCTCTTACTAATGCTGGTCTAGAATCCACAAGTATGATCGTTGGGATTGATTTCACAATCAGCAATGAGTGGACAGGTGCTAAATCATTCAACAACAAGTGTCTGCATCACATTGGTGAAATTACAAACCCGTACGAGCAAGCGGTAACAGCTATTGGGGGACCTCTTTCGTTTCTGAATAAGGAGGATAATAATCTCATCCCTTGTTTTGGATTTGGAGATGGTTAGTTAATCACATTATCTTATTATCATTAATATAGTTAGTCATAAAGCTAATTGTTAAATTATCATAAAAATCCAATTTCCATTTTGTCTTGCAGCATCAACGACTGATAAGGATGTATTTAGTTTTTATTCGGATCAAAGATCATGTAACGGCGTCGAGGAAGTGCTGGAGCGTTATAGAGAACTAGTTCCTCAAGTTCGTCTAGCTGGTTTGTTCACATTGTGTTTTTTTTATTATGTTGACTAGATAGTAACCCGTGCTCCGCACCGGGTAGTTATGTTTTTTTTGTTTGATTGCGTGTGACGCGTTAGCAGCCCTCTATTTCTTTTTACAATGTCACCGAGTAATTATCTAAAAGAAATGGATGAAATGATCGGAATAATGTTTCACTTCCATTTCCATAAGTAAGAGAAATTGTAAAATTGTAATGTATAATTAAAATTGTGAAAGAAAAAAAAAGATTTAAAATTGTTAAAAATCAATACATCAATGTCAACCGTAGCAGATTTAATTAAAAAAAGTTAGAAGTAAAAGATTTGATACGTCGGAAAGCAATTCTATTTGAATTATACTCGCCGCATAAAAGAATATCAATCTCTCCACATTACATTTTAAAGTGAAGTTTACCCGTCTACAAACAGTTTTCTCCAATTGGAATACCATGAGGCTTGAAATTAAAATGTCAAGCCGGGAACTAACCTAGCTATAGTAATACTTCGCAATACTTGGAGAACGTATGATGCATGCAGACTTTAATTTCATGGTTGAGAATCTGAGACCCACCTTTCACTTTGACCATCCATCCATGATCCATCTTCATAATCCATAAGGACACCTCTCCCAAGTGATTGTAACAAAAATGCAAACGGGATTTGGACATTGGTCTAATCTGTACATATCTCATTAAGCAATGTCCCGCTCCAATGACAGTAACAGACCCTTTTTGTCGAGTAATACAGGGTCACGCAACCGTTTTGCATTTTCAGTTGCAAGATTAATAGCTAGATAACAAAAGCATATATGTACAAATGTACCTGCGCATGGTTGTAATGCACTGTGATCAAACATCTGTGAAAGCTCATAGGTGTTCGTACTTCTTTGCAGTTGTGTGCAAATACTTCGTAGATGTTCATACTCACTACAGTTTGCATGTGATCATGCTTCTACCAAATTTCAAGTCTTATGGCTAACCAAAGCTCATAGGTGTTCATACTTCTGTGGAAGCACATGGGAGAGTTTTAGCATGAGCGACTGATGAGTGCATTAGAACTTCAGTTTTCTCCGCCTGTTTCAATCTTAAGCCATAATCGATTAGGCCATAACTTAAAATTTTTCATTCAACTGCTTTCATTAGTCACCATACCAAGAAGTCATCCTAGGAGAAGTTACTAAACTTTCTCCGAAAATACCAAATCATAAAAAGAGAAGTTTCAGTTTCAGTGTTCATTATTGTCCCATCTGTTGAGAAATACCAAATCATTTATTTTTCAAAACAAATACGTACCATTGCATAAAATCAACATGGTGATGTGATCCCTTACCCAGTTATAAAATGCATATGCTAACTGATCCTTTGAATTCCATTTATCCCCAATATATGTTGTAAAGTCTTTTATAAATGCATAAAAAATTATGTGGTTTGGGTCTGTATTCCTTCTCATTTGTACACCCGTATCAAAAATTCAGGAAAAAAACAAAAAAAAAAACAGAAAAGAAAAGAGAAAAAAACAACATCAAAATCAGTAATTATATTCAGAGCTAGAAAGAAAAATTGAGTTACATACATACCTCAATAGTACCACATTCGATGATATTATGATGATTAAGTGGGGATGCACAACTTTATACTAACAGTTTAAATAATTAAACACAAATTAAGCAAGAATGGATTTATTAAACTCATATCCACTAAGTCATTTTCGCAAACAACTAAAAACCATTATCCAAAACAACAATGGAAAAAATGTGAGAAAGTAATACTGAAAGTGCAACCCTTGTCGATGTATATTCAAAGAAAGATGTCTTTCCTAATTTGTGTTTCTCAAATGCCTGTTCAAACCAAATTAAAATCACCAAAAAGAAAAGTAAGCTTAAAATGAATGAAGATTGATTTTGTTTTAATAAAAAATTTGAAGAACCTACCTTTGTTGGATCACATAAGAGAATCATTTTCTTAAGATAAGATTGTTAATAGCATTACTTTCCATCTCAATTGCAGCAAAAAGCCGTCGAGAACTCATAAAAAAATAGCATTAGCAAATCCGCATCCTGAATTAGAAGAAGAAGCATGTCGCAAGCTATTTCAGCAGTTCCGTTGGAGGAAGAATCATGTTTAGAACTGTTAGAAAAATAGAAGTAGGGGTGGGTTTTTTGTTGGATTGGTGATGAAGAAGCTACTGGACAACTAAAGAGACTCAATAACTCGATGGAAGTGGGGGTAGTTTTTTCTAAGGAACAACAAAAGTGGGCAGTTCTGTGATGAAAGTTGAGAACTGGGGTAGTTTTCCTTCCCCACGAAGTGTATACAAAATCATTTAGGCTATTGAGGTGGGGCCAGAGTGAAGGAGAAGGCTTTATTTATGAATACTCTCACCATATATGTCCACATCAGCATTTTGTGGGGTCAGAATGAATGGGAATTCAATATTGAGTTTCAATTATCATCTTGTTAGAATTGTTTGTGGAGATCAACCAGGAGCGTCAATATCTTTAATAAATATGATGACAGGGCCGACATCTTTCGCTCCAATAATTGAAACTGCTATAGACATTGTGGAAAACAGTGGACGTCGATATCACGTTCTTCTTATTATCGCAGATGGTCAGGTTAGTCACATATTTTCAGTACAAACAATTCCGAGCTCATTCTGATCTCCTGACACGAAATTAGTGATACAGGTGACTAGAAGTTCAGACACAGAAATAGGTCTGTTAAGCCTAGCATTTTTAGGGGCGACCCCAAACGAATTAGGGGCGACACAAAAGACAAAATAGGATGAAAATACTTATATGCCCTTCATAATCGGTAGTGTAGTTAGCTACCGATTGCAAAATCTCATTTTTGGGACAACACTATATTCGGTAGTTATATACTATTTTGACTACCGATTATAGGCTCAACCAAATTAGAAAAAAAGAGGATTTTTGCAAAATCATTTTGGGGCAACTCTATATTCGGTAGTTATATGAACTATCTTTGACTACCGATTATGCTAGGATTTCGGTAAAGAGACTCATTGTATAATCGGAAGTCAGGATACCTTCATTTACTACCGATTATAGACTCAACCAATGCAGTTGAAAAAGCTCGGTGCGGGCATGGACGTGGTATGAATACAATGCCGGTACGCTATACAGGGGGTCCGGGGCGTAGCCCTCCCGGCTGTGTGTTCGACCTGACAGGAGGATTTTTGCAAAATCTGAATTTGGGGCTACTCTATATTCGGTAGTTATATGAACTATCTTGGCTACCGAATATGGTTGGATATTTGCAAAGAGAGTCACTGTATATTCGGAAGTCATGATAACTCTTCCTTTCTTACCGATTATAGGCTCAACCAAAATTCAAAAAAAAAAGGATTTTTGTAAAATATGATTTTGGGGCTACTCTACATTCGGTAGTTATATGAACTACTTAGACTACCGAATATGGTTGGATATTGGCAAAGAGAGCAAGGATAATCGGAAGTCAGGATAACTTCATTTACTACCGATTATAGGCTCAACCAAAATTTCAAAAAAAAAAAATGGATTTTTGCAAAATCTGATTTTGGGGCTCCTCTATATTCGGTAGTTATATGAACTATTTTGACTACCGATTATGGTAGGATATTTGCAAAGAGAGCCACTGTATAATCGGAAGTCATGATAGCTCTTCCTTTCTTACCGATTATAGGCTCAACCAAAATTCCAAAAAAAAAGAATTTTTGCAAAATCTCATTTTGGGGCTACTCTATATTCGGTAGTTATATGAACTATTTTGACTACCGATTATGGTAGGATATTTGCCAAAGGTCTACTTTAATCGGGAGTCAAGATAACTTTATTTACTACCGATTATAGGATAATCAAAATTCAAAAGATAGAGGATTTTATTTTGGGGATACTTTATATTCGGAAGCTAAAAAAAACCAAATTGACTCCCGATTGTTGATTAACTACCGATTGTATAGTTACCTACCGATTGTAAAGGGTAGTTTGGGATTAAAAAAAAAACGCCCCGAAAATAACCTACCGATTGTGGATTAACCTTCCGATTATTACCTATTTTGTCCTTTTGTGTCGCCCCTAATTCGTTTGGAGGCGCCCCTAAATTTGCAGGCCTGTTAAGTCAGCAGGAACAGGAAACAATTGATGCTATAGTTAAAGCAAGGTAAACTATTTGGCTTAGAATATTATAACATGATATTTCTGCGATTTACGTACATTACCGTTTATGAAATTCTTCTGGCGAAGCTAATCTCCTCCACTTGTGTAGTGAATACCCATTATCAATTGTTTTAGTTGGTGTTGGTGATGGAACCTGGAATATGATGAAGGAGTTTGACCATAACATTCCCCATCGAACATTTGATAATTTTCAGGTTCGTAATTTAAAATTAAAGCAGTGGCACTTCATGATCCCAAATGCCAACCCCTTGGAAATCGTTGTTTTAACTTTGATGCGTCAAGTTCATTCAGTTTCTTTCTTGTGTTTCTCCCACGCAGTTTGTGAATTTTACGGAAATCTTTAGCCAAGATATCTCTATAGAGGATATGCGCTTAGGAGTTGCACTAGCAGCATTAATGGAAATACCTTCACAGTACCTTGCAACTTTAGAGCTTCGGCCTTTAGGGTAAGGGTTTAACAGCGTAAGAATGTTCAATCAGTTTTAACTTTGTGTTCTGAAAAGAATTTCAACGTCAAATGCGCATTTTTTGTAGCCGCACACACCAGAGGTGGAGAAGTCCACTACCTCCTCCAACTAATAACCAGCAATCACCTTTACCTCTTCCCGTTGATCACCAACCACGTGAGGATTCTGCCAATATTGCTGCTGCTGCAAATTCTCGCTTAGCAGAGACACATGAAGAGGTTGACATAAGTGCGCTGAGATTTTCAATTTTATGTTTTATTTTGAGAGTTGAGACAACTAACATATGGATGTCGTTTGTTTGCTTTACAGGCAGTAGTCTGTCCAGTATGTTTTGAGAATCCTAAGAATCTTGTATTTGGATGCGGACATCTGGTAATTTAATTTTCCAACAATGACTAGTAATACCAAATTTTATTCCTCCGAATTTTTAAGTTGCCATTGATGATTCGTTTTTTTTTCTCTCCAGACATGCCTAGAATGCGGGAGCGAGTTATCACTATGTCCCATCTGTCGAACCCCAATAACTATTAAGATCAAAATTTACTCATGAGAATCACTCTTGATGGTTTGTAATTTGTTTGTCGACAATTTGTTATTGATTTTGGCACAACAGCTTTTGTTTGATATTCTTCTATTTGGTTTCTGTCTCTGCAGTCTGCATGAGGCTCATAAAATAATACTAGCCTGCAGCATAGCAACTATAAGAAGAACGTACATAAAACTTGGTAAATAAAAACTACATTTTAACTAGCATAGCAAATAAGAGTTCAAGATTATTACTAAAAGCAGAAAACAAACTTTAGTTAATTTACTCGACTTCTTCAATTTTGGGTGCAGAACCACCTTGCTGGTGAATCTTAGTTATGATGGGGTTCCATAAATTCTCCAAAGCCGTCCTCTTGTCGTTAACATCCTCTACATCAGCTAGTTCATTATCATCCAACCACTGAATGGTACTTTCCACTGCATCCTCGATCTTCTTCTTGTCATCCTCCGATGCTAGCTTCCATCCAAGTTTATTAATCGTGTCTCTGATGCTGTATGTGTAATTCTCAAAGGAGTTCCTCGACTCTATCTTCTTCCTGTGTTCTTCATCCTCTGCCTTGTATCTCTCAGCCTCTTGAACCAACCTCTCAATCTTAGCCGTGGACAACCTACCCTTGTTATCAGTAATTCTGATCATTTTTTTGTTCCCAGAAGTATTGTCTTCAGCAGAAACAGTCAATATACCGTTTGCATCAATTTCAAAACATTCTGTGATTGTAGGAACTCCACGGGGTGCTGGAGGAATCCCTTCTAACCTGAACTGACCCAACAAGTTATTGTCACTGGTTCGAGTTCTCTCACCCTCATACACCTTAATAACCACACTAGTTTGCCCATCGGCCGTAGTAGTGAAGTTGTCCTCTTGCTTCTTGGTGGGGATTATAGTGTTCCTTGGGATCAACACATACATAACTCCTCCAACTGTCTCAACGCCAAGAGAAAGAGGGGTGACATCCAACAGCACCAAGTCCTGCACCTTCTCATTACCCACACCACTCAAAATAGCAGCTTGCACTGCCGCACCATAAGCCACTGCCTCATCTGGGTTGATGCTCTTGCAGAGTTTCTTCCCATTAAAAAAATCCTTTAGCAGAGACTGCACCTTTGGAATTCTAGTGGACCCTCCAACAAGGATAACTTCATGAACGGAGCTCTTATCCATCTTAGCATCCTTCAAACACTTCTCAACAGGTTTCATGCATTTCATGAACAAATCCAAGTTCAACTCTTCGAATTTAGCACGAGTAATGGACATATGAAAATCGACTCCTTCGTATAGAGAATCAAGCGTAATGGTTGTCTTAGTAGTGGATGAGAGAGTCCTCTTTGCCCTCTCACATGATGTTCTCAACCTCCTAAGCGCCCTTGGGTTTCCACTGATGTCTATCTTGTGCTTCCTCTTAAATTCTTCCACAAAGTGATTCAACATCCTATTATCATAGTCCTCCCCTCCAAGATGAGTATCTCCAGATGTAGCCTTGACTTCAAAGATACCCTTTTTAATGGTGAGTAGTGAAACATCAAAGGTACCACCACCAAGATCAAAGATAAGAACATTCTCTGCACCATCACTTGTTGCCCTCTTATCGAGGCCATAAGCAATAGCAGCCGCCGTTGGTTCACTAATGATTCGCATTACATTAAGGCCAGCAATTGTACCTGCATCCCTAGTAGCTTGACGCTGAGAATCATTAAAGTAAGCAGGGACTGTAATAACAGCGTTCTTAACACTTGAACCAAGATAAGCTTCAGCAGTTTCCTTCATCTTAATGAGAACCATGGATGATATTTCCTCTGCTGAAAACATTTTATCTTTGCCCTTACAATTGACTTGAATCATGGGTTTGTCATCTTCACCAGCAATGACTTTGAAGGGCCATAGCATGATATCACTTTGAACACAGCTATCGCTGATTTTCCTACCAATTAAACGTTTTGCATCTACAAAATAAAAAATAAATCCAAAAAGTATAAGGGCCTGTGTATAGCTGAACACTCTCCTCACAATATACAGATATCAAGTTTTATCCCCTAACGGGTAAAAATCACAATAATTGAGAAAGGTACGTAGATTTGGATTGGCTGCACTCCTACACCAAATCCATCAGGATTTGTCAGGGTTTCAACGAGTACAGAAAGGCAGCGGATCGAAGATATCACTAGTAATGCAGTATAACCAAGTATAAAGAATAATACTGATATGAAGCTTGACGTAAATCTGTCAAAACTAAAGCTTACCGAAAACGGTGTTGATAGGATTAAGAGCAGCTTGATTCTTTGCAGCATCACCAATCATCCGTTCAGTACCAGTAAAAGCAACATAAGAAGGTGTAGTTCTGTTTCCTTGATCATTCGCAATAATTTCTACATGATCATCTTGCCAGACAGCAACACATGAATATGTTGTTCCTAAATCTATTCCTACTGCTGCTCCTTCTCCTATTATCTTAGCCATGGTAATCTAATTGAAAATTGTGACGAGAATTGAAGATGATTTTCAACTGATTAAATAGAGGTTGAGCCTTGAGCGCTGAGGCTCAGTTGTTGCTACTATTAGGTTTCTGGAGTACAAGTGAACATGCTTTTTTGCCAAAACACGACTCCCAGTGCCAATGAGAATTAAAAACAAAAAAATATCTTTTTTAAAAAACAAATCCAGTGATTTTCGAAATATACTTACTAATACTGGATATTTCAATAAACCGAAAATTTGTAATTATAAGTTCCGAAACTCCGTAAAAAGATTCAAAAACATAACTCATCTTGGTTTGATTGCG
Source organism: Papaver armeniacum (assembly GCA_023531295.1). Taxonomy (NCBI): domain Eukaryota; kingdom Viridiplantae; phylum Streptophyta; class Magnoliopsida; order Ranunculales; family Papaveraceae; genus Papaver; species Papaver armeniacum. The sequence continues at coordinate 88,956 of JAJJWW010003633.1, forward strand.
ATATATTAAATCAAAAGAAGCTCCGTAACCAAAATTCGAATTTTGTGACTTGGTTTTGGCTATACCAATCGAGGGGCTCAACCAGAGAGTTAGTGCTCAACAATTTGGCGTAGTTAGCCTATGTACTTTTTGTAAAAGAGATATGGACTGTTATGGGGATCACGCCCTACACTGCGCACACAAGGTAGGCATCAAATTTCGACACGACATAGTTCGATACACGTTTGTAGATATGTGCTTTCGTGCAGCGGTACCGGCTAGAAAAGAAGTCGAACTGGGTTTCTTGGCAGATGATGGGGGTGCTCTCCGTCCGGCTGATGTTGTAGTCCTTAACTGGGACAACGGGCGTGACAAGTGTTTAGATGTCACCGGCGTATCACCATTCACCGGTGGGGGTGCACACATTTCGGCCTGGTTTAGCACTGGATAAAGCAGTTAAACGCAAGCATAAGAAATACTTGGAAAAATGCTTAGCACAAGGTTACAACTTCGGCACTTTAGCTTTTACTATTTTTGGTGAACTTTGCGATGAAACCGTGGATTTCCTGAAAAGGCTTAATAATCACTTATCTAGATTTGATGTTAATGCTAAGAAATGTAACTAATAGAATATATATTATCCTGTTTACCGTATTTAGAATAAGGAGTATTATCTCCGCCATAACTATTGTATTCTCCAGAGATATTATTGATTTCATAATATAAACCTGAATCCTGGAGAACGAGACTCTCCAAGGAAATTATCCTCAATCCAAGATGGTATCAGCCAACCATCGATTCCTCTTCTAAAAAAACCCTTAACAATGGCAGGAGACAAGAAATCTCTTCACCCGGCTTTTGCCGTCACGAACATCAAAAACTTAATCCCTGTTATTCTTGATATCAAACAAGATGAATATTCGTCATGGGTTTTTCTCTTCGATCTTCATCTCCAAGCACACGGATTACTTTTTCTCATTGATGGTTCAACAAAACCTGCGGATATTGATGCCGTCACCGAAAAACAACTAGATGCTCTCTGTCGTCAATGGATGTTCGCCACCATGACCAAGGATTTGATGCTTACCGTTCTCAAGAAAGGAAAAACTGCGAAGGAGATTTGGGATCACCTTAAGTCTCTTTTTCAAGACAACAAAGGCAGTCGTGCTGCACATCTTGAAAGTAAGTTTGTCAATCTTAAATTTTCTGATTGTGCTAGTGTTGATGATTATTGTGACAAACTAAAATCACTATCCGATCGTTTGAGTGATCTTGATTTCCCAATGAACGACAAACGACTTGTTATTCAATTGGTTAACGGTCTTGGGAGGAAGTACAACACCGTAGCCTCGTTTATACTGACAGATCCATGCCTACCTTTGATGCTTTGCAAGATCTCAACTCCGTCTTGAAGAAATCATACGAGCACGAGCATTCAATCGTACACTGCTCCAACTGCCCTCGCTTATTTGCTTCTTCTCAATGGAACGTGCCAACTCACGTTCTCATCATCAATGAGTCGACAAACGTGGTCACAAAGGCAAGTCTACTGACAGACGTTCTGGATCCGGCCCAAATACGTCTTCAAATGCGAACCCGCCACTGCTGCCGACTCCAACTAGGGCTGCACAAACCCGACCCTACCCGCCAACCCAATCCGCACCCGCCGGTTTTAACCCGTACCCGACCCCACCCGCTGATGGCACGGGTCGACTATGACTCACAACTCCTAATACCCGCCTTACAGCTGGTCGACTATGACTATGGACTTTCCCAACCCGAGTCACCCGCCCACCCGCCCTAGCCATGAAATCCTAGGCTAACCTATGTAAATCTAAGGTTGTTTGTAATACATTATCATATTTATACGTAATATAATTTGATAAGAATCAAAACCCTTTACAACACTTTATAACCTATCCTTCTCCACCTCGTTTACATCATCGCATAAACTTGAACAGCTTCGTCTTCTTCTTTCTTTCTATCTCTCTATTCTCTTTTTTATCTGAGATCTCCATAGGTATAGTTTAACACCGATGCGATCAAGCCCTCCTCATTTTAATTAACCGATCTGTATCTATGAATCATGATCTTGTTTCATCTTCTCTCAAGATTAAAGACTATAAATATGCTTTTAATTCTCCTAATTATATCTTGCTGGTGAAAATGAATCAGTAGATTAGTATTTCAATATTGATTGTAATTTTTGGTTTCATGTAAAAATTATTTTGGTTTGGGAAGTTTTGAATGTAAATCTTTATGTGTATCAGTTGGTATTTAAGAAATAAATTCCATGAACTTTGAATCTTTGATATTGTAGGTTAGATTTAATGATTTAGTGGTAATCTCAGTTCCATTACCTGGACGGGTAAACCCGCCACCCGCCCGACCTAACCCGCTGAAAAGTGGGTCGGGTGAAAACCTACCCGTTGTAAAGTTGGGTCGACTACGGGTGACAGCTTTAAATACCCGCCATCAGCGGGTAGGGTGGCGGGTGAGTCCAAACCCGACCTACCCGACCCAATGTGCAGCCCTAACTCCAACTGGGATACGTCCGTCCATGCCAGCTTACCCCCCCTACTGGCCTCCTTTTTGGACTGTTCCACCATGCCCATATCCAACTCAGTCTCCCTGGCAGCCGTTTGAGCATCATCGCCGACCACCTAATACCAACTTCCGCAACAACCAACGTGGTCGTTCCCCTGGTAATGGTCGCGGCCAAGCATACCTTGCTCCTACAACTGAGTTATTGCAACCCACGGATATCGCCGAGGCGTATAGCTCAATGCACTTACAACATCACGATGATGCCTTCTACATGGACACCGGTGCTACTTCGCATCTTCTGGCTGGTTGGTACTTTACAAAACGTTTTCAATTCTAGCAATGTACGATCCATCTTAGTTGGCAATGGCAATAGCATTCCGATTCACGCTAGTGGTACCAAGCTCATAACCCTTCCTTCTCGCACTCTTCAACTCAAAAAATACTCTTGTTGTTCCGATATCATTAAAAACTTAGTTTCCGTTAGTAAGTTTACCACTGATAATAGTGTCTCTGTTGAGTTTGATCCTTCTGGTTTTTCTGTGAAGAATCTGAGTTCAAGGAAGATTATCCTTCGATGTGACGGATTCGGGGAGCTCTACCCTATCACCAACTCAAAAGTGCCACCTACAAAATAGTCAGTCTTCCCCCATTTCTCTTGCTGTTTTTTCGCCGGATATCTGGCATAGCCGCCTTGGCCACCCTGGCAAGGCCATTTTAGATGTTTTACGCACAAATAAATATATTCATTGTAATAAGAATACATCTTCTAAACTTTGTCATTCATGTCAAGTTAGCAAACATGTTCGATTGCCATTTTATGAATCTAATTCCATTACTTTTGCACCTTTTGATATCATTCATAGCGATTTATGGACCTCTCCATTACATATCGATACCGGTTTTCGTTATTATCTTATATTGCTTGATGATTTCACCAACTATCTATGGGTCTACCCTTTAAAATTCAAGTCCCAAGTTTATAGCAAATTTTTGGAATTTCGTTCTTTCGTTCAAACTCAATTTGAACGTAAAATAAAATGTTTTCAATGTGACATGGGCCGTGAATTTGACAACTCTTCCTTCCATACATTTGCTCGTGACAATGGTCTTATTTTTCGTTTCTTTTGCCCTCAAACTTCCTCCCAAAATGGCAAGGCCGAACGCATGATACGCCGTGTCAATGATATCACCCGTACCCTTATGTCTCACGCTTCCGTTCCCCCAAAATATTGGGTCTACTCTCTTCATATGGCAGTCTATCTACATAATCTTCTACCCACCAAAGTCCTTAATTTTCACTCACCCGTGTCTATTCTTTATCAACTACAACCAACGTATGAACATCTTCGTACTTTTGGTTACCTTTGCTATCCAAATCTCTCATCCACAACTCCTCACAAACTTGCCCCTCGTTCCACTAGGTGTGTCTTTCTTGGTTTTCCTCCCAATCACCGTGGATACCGCTGCCTTGATCTTGCCACAAACAAGATTATTATCTCTCGCCATGTAACCTTTGATGAAAACGTCTTTCCCTTCACAAATCTCCCTACAAATACATCTTCTAATATCGAGTCTTCCCCTTATCCCATACATTCTTCGTATAATCTTTCATACCCATCTATACAGCATAATCCACCTCCTGACACCCGCAAGCTCCCACTATTCCACCCACTGTTACTGCTTCTGGACCCTATACTCCTCCTCATCGTCGGTCCAAATTCATATCTCCTACGTCAACTTCAACTCCCCAGCTTTTACGTCAGTCCCTCTAACTCCCCTCTACGTCTGTACAACTCCCCCCTACGTCAACCTCTCCAGCTTCCACATCGCCTGTACATACTCCACCCACCACTTCACCTCATACGCCTGTACATACCCATCCAACTGCCCCTAACTCGCGCTGATTCGACAGCTGCAGATTCTATTCTCTCTTCCGTCCCTACAGCTACAGACCCCACTTCCACTACCGTACCTACAGCTATTCTTCCCACTACAGTCTCTCCACCCTCACCACCTGCCCATTCCACCACTACTGCCTCTCCACCCGCTACAGCTCCTTCTCGCCCTGTAACTAGAGCTTCCCATGGCATTCACAAACCAATCCACCGGCTCAATATACATGTCCAAACTTTAAGACATATCTCCTCAATTCCTCGCTCTCACTTGTATGCTCTTAGGGATATAAATTGGAATGCCGCCATGAAAGATGAGTACAATGCTATGTTGAAAACTAATACGTGGGAACTTGTACCACGACCACGTGATGCTCATGTTATTCGTTCCATGTGGCTATTTCGTCACAAATATCATGCCGATGGTTCTTTGCGCGATACAAGGCTCGGCTTGTTGCTAATGGTAAATCTCGACGGGTTGGGGTTGATTGTTTTGAAACGTTTAGTCCAGGTTGTCAAACCGCTACTATTAAATCTTGTTCTTACTATTGCTACTTCGCGTTCTTGGCCAATTCATCGGCTAGATGTCAAGAATGCTTTTCTATGGTGATCGGCCAAGAGACGGTTTATATGCATCAGCCTCAGGGATTTGTTGATTCTGCTCACCCTGATTACGTATGTCGACTACGTAGATCCTTATATGGTCTCAAGCAGGCCCCGCGGGCGTGGTTTCAAAGGTTTGCCAAGTTTATTACTAATTGTGGTTTTCGTGGTAGTGTGTGTGATCCATCTCTTTGTTTATCAATACGGCTCGGATCGGCATATTTCTTGCTATATGTAGATGATATTGTTTTGACCGCCTCTAACAATACTCTCTACACCGCTTCATTGATTTAATGAAACGAGAATTTGCCATGTCCAGGCCTTGGACCGCTACATCATTTTTCGGGTATTCTTGTCACTCGATCATCTTCAGGGTTATATTTGTCTCAGTCACTATATGCTCGGGACATCATTTCTCGTGCCTCCGTGACACAATGTAACCCAGTGGCTACTCCGGTTGACACCAACTCCAAGCTCAGTGCTACTTCTGGTCCTGCGATTAAGTATCCCACTCTATACAGAAGCCTAGCTAGAGCATTACAGTACCTCACCTTCACTCGGCCAGATATTTCATATGCAGTTCAACAGGTATGTTTATTCATGCACGATCCCGAGAGCCTCACATGCGGTCCCTTAAAAGAATAATTCGCTATCTTGAGGGCACAATTAATCATGGTTTGTTTATCTCGGTCTCTACTATACGGATTAACGGCATACTACGATCTTGATGGGGCGGGATGTCCTGATTCTCGTCGATCGACTTCGGGTTCTTGCGTCTTTCTTGGTGACAACCTCATCTCATGGTCATCCAAACGCCAGGCAACAGTTTCTCGATCAGTCTTTGGCCGAATACGGGGGGGTAGCAAATGTTGTTGCTGAAACTACATGGCTTCGCAACCTCCTTCTAGAGCTTCATCTTCCTCTACGGCGTGCTACTATTGTATATTGTGATAATGTGAGTGCGATTTATATGTCTGGAGACCCTGTTCAACACCAGCGCACCAAGCATGTGGAAATTGATATTCACTTTGTACGTGAACGCGTCCGTATTGGTGACATTCAGGTTCTACACGTCCCCTCTGAAAACCAGTATGCTGACATCTTCACCAAGGGACTACCTCGTCAGCTATTTATTCGTTTTCGGTCTAGTCTTAGCGTTTTCTCCTCTCCCGCTCCGACTAAGGGGGTGTAATAGAATATATATTATCCTGTTTACCGTATTTAGAATAAGGAGTATTATCTCCGCCATAACTATTGTATTCTCCAGAGATATTATTGATTTCATAATATAAAACTGAATCCTGGAGAATGAGACTCTCCAAGGAAATTATCCTCAATCCAAGAGTAACTATTTCTTTCATAGATTAGGAATAGTCATACAAAAAGGTGTTGGAGCTCAGCTTGTCGCTAGGCTTCTATCTAGTTACTTATAGACCCTTTTTATCAATAAAATTGTATGTCATTTCGTTCTGGCGATTCTATAAAAAAAATAATTGGTAGATACCGTGCAATATTTTTGTATCTCGATTCTTGTACGTAATCCACCTCTGGTAGCTTTTGTACTAAAAAATATTTTTGTATCTTGTTTGTGTTTCCAAAACGCATTTCACAGAAATCTGGAACCAAGATATCTCTACTTAAAATGCAACAAGGATTTACATGTCATCCGTCCATCCTAGAGATCTCGCTTTACAGGCCTCGGGTAACTTACATTCCAAAATATGCCAAGAATGCGGGAGTGAAGTATCACTATGTCGAAGTTAATTGATTTAGGCACGCGTTTGGCATTCTAGTTTTTGTCTCTGTTTCACCAGGTTTGCCTAAAATGCACCAAGGATTCCACTTCGGGATTGAGCCAGTCGTGGACCTTTATGGGGTTAGCCCGTATCAAGAAGTGTTCAAGCTGAACAATACCAAACTGGTGAGAATATAAGAAACTCATAACTGGCAATTCTTTATACACAACATTGGTTAAAAAGACCAAAATCAAAATATCCTGGGTGAAAAGGACAGTTGATTTAATCTTGTTTTAAATGGACAAAATTTAAAAATAGGCGGGATGTAACCAGTTTCATCTGTCTATTTTCAAATATTTTTTTCTTATTTTTATTTTCTGCAGGATGTATCAAGTTTCATCCTTGTTATTTTTAAGTTTAAGCCAGGATGAATCCGGTTTCATCCTTGCTATTTTTTTGTCCATTTCACCCATAAAATTTTTACTCGTCCATTTGAACCGAGTGTTTTAATTATCTTGACGATGTCGAAACCAGGTTAAATATTAGGTTTCCTCCCAAATAAAGAAGCCACGTAAGCATCCACGTAAGCATTCAGTTTTATCCAACGAATAGATACGTCTTTTGGTCATGAAACGTTACCTAAAATATAGGTGTCTCACATAGGTACACCGCACACGCCTTTACGCTATACAGACATGACTTTTGACTATCAACAAACCCCTCTTCAAGAAGCTGTGTATATTAATTAACACGAGCCCTGTAAGTCATCAATGGAGTGTATATCTATGAATGCAAGTATCTTCTGATCGGATTCTTTTTTAATCACACCTTTTTTTCCCCTTTTTTCTTTAAGCGTTTAGTTCTTTTTTCTTTAGGCTTTCAGTTTTTGTTTTCCTTCATAATTTTTTCAATATTTGCAGTTGCAGAATCAACAATTGTGCGAAGGTGAAAAAAAAAAATAAAAAAAAATTGAATTCATCTTTTTAGTTTCCGTAACAAGTTTCGTGTTTGAATTGTAATTTAACTTTCAAAAGTTGTTAATTTGGTCTTGCATTTAAAAAACAAGATTGCAGATTGTTGGTTACTCATGATGACTGTATCATGTCCAACTTGCCAAAGGAGAGAACTCCTGTGATCACAGTATAAAGAAATCCAATTAATCGTGTTTTAGCACTTATGAATTTTCAGTAGGGGTCGAGGGTTTTAGTTCATCCAAACTTAACTTCCGCAACTAGACATACGACTGGAAAAAATTCTTGATGATGAGGGAGAACCTTTTTGCCCAGGTATGTCTTCCTTCAAACTATCATTGTAGTTTGCAGATGTAATAGATAAAAATTTAAACTTTGTCTTACTTAGATGTGTTTACTTTTGTTTAGTATTCCGCTCTGTTGAGTTAAATCTGTTACAGATATTACCTTGGAACACCTCTGGCTCTGATGAAAACATTATCATTCATTAATCTATGTCGACAATATATTTACTCTCACTATTTCTGCAAAAATATGAAGCCACGACATCTATATGGCAACATTAACTCATCGTGACGTTCATCTATTTACAGTTCAGATATGAAGAGACACATGCGGAATGGGAATATATTTGGATGTAGATTTTGTCAAAGGTGTCCTTCTATTACGTTGCTTAAAATCCAAGCCAGTCTTACAGTTGCCTAATATTTGGGAAACAGGTCAAAAAGATTTTGAAAGTTTAAACAACTGCTCCAAAGAAAAACCACATCAACATTCTTTCTCACCAGTTTTAGATAAGTTCTCAACAGTCAAAATTGTGATTAAATGATTTGCTAACAAGATTGAACTGTGTGACATTTCAGTTATGAACATCATGCTGTGATTTTTTTTCACCGGAGATTGTCGGATCAACAATATATCACCTCTCCAACATTTTTTTTTAATAGTTCTGTTATTGTAAATATCATTTGGATAATAATTTAATGTTAGTATTAAATTTTAATGAGATTACAGAGCTTTTGGTTGGCAGCCTAGCAACAAGCTGAGCCCCAACTCCTCTTTGAATAGCAACACCTAAACGATGGAAAATAAAACTACCTAATCCACTACTAGCATCATTACAAACTAGCGGTTCCTCAAACGCTTAAAGAAGACCGAGTATCCTCACCAAGTTCCCCTAAGGTAGAAAAGGCGAGGATACCCAAACCATAACCTTGTGCAACACACTTGTCCAAGTATTTAAATGCGTTCGTGAAGCAAGACACTAAGGATAGCTTTACCAGGGAGCAAAGGAACGGACACCACCACCGGTGAATGGAGAAACACCCAACATCCATACACACGTCTTGCCCGTTTTCCCAGTTGAGAACAAGGATATCAGCCAGGCTTTAGATCTTGACCATCATCAGTTGAAGACCGAGAGATACTTCCTTGCAGCGGGAACATTGGCCTTGTGACAAATGTCGAGAGTCGTGTCCCGAACCACATCATGACGAAATTTGTAGCCAATATCTTTTGCACAATGAAGCGCATGATCTCGAAAACATCCATGGGCTTGTTACAACTTGGGCAATGAGACTATTCTCAATAAACAAAGGAATCCCTAAGCGATAGCAAAGCACGACTCTAAATTGTCAGGTCCAAGACATTGGTTAAGCCCACTAATTGGGACCGCCAAAAGGTAGTCCCGAGCATGCTTGACCGGTTACATTGCCATAAGGCGGAATCTCTTTCGGACATATGAAATTAGTGCAGGATACACTTCTTAAGCTGCGTCAAAATAAACAAGCGCCATCGAATGCATGGAAGGGGGCAGTATCATGGACATTTGTAAGTAGATGGTAATCCACATAGTAGATAGTTCTGTTATCTTTTGTTTTGTTTTTTTTAATCAGAAATCAACTTTTTGTTATACAACGGTAACAAGGGTGAAACGTATGAGACTATATATGCACAGAGATATCACATTTAGTACACAATATGTTGATATATATTCTCGACTAGAAAACATTATGTCCAACGCACCGGATAGAATTTCTAACATACTAAGAGATCAGAATTCTATTACTGACCGGTAGTCCGTTATGCTAAAGTGATTTAATATTTTCCAGAAATTTCAATATTCCTAGATTCTTCTTCTTGTTTTCCAGAACTGTTGCTTCAAACCCTCATTTTTCTTTTATGAAATGCAATAATTCTAGCCCATATTTAGCTTACATATTAACCTTAAGGCACTTCTGGATGTATCGTTTCTTAAATGCAGATAGATGTCACCCAACTCCTGAAGTAGTGGAATCTCGCTCGTACATGCTTTGTAATCAATAATTTTTTGGGGGGGAATCTAGTCATTGCTATACACAGAGGACATGCAGTACGCGTTTCTGCACAAAAATCATAATTTGCCTAAACATATAAAAGTACGAATCAAAACAAAAAGAAAAAAACGTTCGCTAGTTCGCTTCAACAAACAAAATTACAAAAGCCGCAAAAATAAGCATACATACCTGTTGATCTTGGGTCTTCACAATTTATCGCAGAATCGAACTTGATGAACTCAATGTCTTCACTCCAAGTATGTCTCCGAGGAAGACCTTTTAAGCTTCAAATTGATTGTGTCATAGTTTGAAGCCTGCAAATGGAGATCATTTGGGAAGTATTCTTCATTCTCAACTTTTAACAACATCACCTGATCTCAGTTAATGAATATGCCATCTCTTACGTTGGCATTTACAGTTCAATAGTTTAACACCAGATTCTACAAAAATTAAAGCATTATGTTAAAAAAACCATTAATAGTCTGCAATCAAAGATGAAAACAAAAAAATTAATGTCTGCAATCAAAGATGAACAACATAAGACAGATAAGGTCTAAAACCATAAAAATAAATTCTGGGGAACAGCATGCTAACTCCTACATGCTTACAGACACTACTGGCTTCATGGTTTTCCCTTCACAACTTTATGGTAATCAACCCTTAACTTTGGCGAGTTTCTCTATAACTTCTGTCTTTCTTCTCCCTGCAAAACAAATTAAAAGGAAGATAGCGCATTAGTTTTATAACTTTTATTTATGTACAAAAAGGAATACTTTTTTCCCGTGTATCATGCAGAAATGATGTCATCTTCGATCAAAAAAATAAAAAATGATGTAGTTACAATTTCAATTTTACCAAATCTTCTGCCGCACAGGGTTACAAATTGATGGACTTTTACATTGGCGTTGATTCAACTTCAACAAATAAAATGATCACCACCTGATGTTCAAAACTGATGAAACAATAATGAAGCTTCCATGATTCAATACTGTTACCAAAATCTGTAATCACAGCATTCAGAACGAATCAAGAAATCCGAATCGGACTTACCTAAAAGTGGTGAGAAAGAATGCTACTGTATTTTTTTTTTCTTTTTTTCTTTTACCTGTTTCCCAAATATCAAGGAACTCCAAGAGTCATTTGAAATTCAAACAACCGACGCGACCATTAGAAAACCATGTTGTATCCCGGATGTGTCTTAAAATCTCAATTGTTGGCTTACGACCTATCTGTTCAAATATAACAACTGGTTTTCCATCGTGGCCTCTTTATTTGGTAGGAAACATGACTTTGATTTTGGATCCGCTACATCAGCCTAAAGAACATGTTTGTCACCAGATTTCTATCCTGGATGTGTCTCAAAAATCTCAACTGTTGGCATACTTCTCGAGAGATTTTCAAACTTTTAAAACTCCCCATTGGTTAACTAAACCCTAGATGGGAAGAAAGAAAAAGAGAATTGGGAATAAGATACTCGTACTCGTATATAATATAGGACGCAACATGGACGGATTAAAGGTTAAAACTCTTAAGAGAATTGCAGAAGTGCTGAGAAATTGATCACGAAGTTGCAACAAACGTTATTGGTCACTGCACAAATCTGTTGTCATATATCTTTCGAGAGATTTTATACTGAACAAATTCGGTTTTCAAGGCGAAGAGTTTGTTTCTCGATGGAAAATATTGTACGAAAAGCGAAGAGTGTGACTCGTAACACTTCAACTGGAAAATATTGTACGAAAACGGCTTACGGAAACACATTAAAATACACCCGTTTTTTACAATATTTCTAAAATACACCCGTTACGATGATTCCGTCCGTTTTTTGAATAAAACGGCTTACGGACGTTATGTGTACAGCTGTCGTACAGTTGTCAGCACATGAAAAAGTCTGAAAGACCCCTATGGGGCAAACTCGGGTTCAATTCAGTAAATAACCTAGTTGACTCAGAAAATCCTGCACCTCAGATGACGTGCAATGATAACTGTCATTGCATCTCCTCCTGCACTATTCCATCTCGCTGCAACAATCATGCAAACTCTTGAGTCACAGCCAACCAACAAACACCTGCAACAACTACCACAGGGTTGTTTGAATCCATCAACCAACTGAAACTCTTGTAACATCATCATTCTCAGCTGCTTGTTGCTAGAATCACCAGAACCACAATGCATTCTCTGTTCATTAAGAACCACAACTGCAGCAAATGCCATCTCAGCTCAGCTGCTTGTTGCTAGCATAATCAGAACCACAATGCCACCACTCTCAGCTGCTTGTTACTCAACACATTGAGCCAAACATACAACACCGCCAGTTTGCAACTACCAAAACCAGACTCACATTTAACAGCTCCTTCTCAGCTTCTTAGCAATAATTTGCTGTAAAATGGACTCTACAGATCTTTATTTCACCAGCACCAGCTTCAGCTCAAACACCTGCAATGCTTATTTAAGTCCACACTGCAAACTGTACAAAACCTCAACAGTTTGCTACTACAATACCACTTCTAACTGCGTCTGTCCATAGCACCATCATTTCCTCAAGCCAACAGTAGAAGCATCTCTTATAGTCTCAGAACCATTGCAAACTCTTCTTCTTTGTAAACCATTGTCTAGTATCAACTGGAGCTTCATATACTCTTCAAAGGCAGCAAATCTGTTACCAACTAACCAAACCCAATCCATTAAATCTGTCATAGAATGTTGAGTAAAGCTCAACTAACCCACAACTACAACACCAGATCACAATTGTCCATACACATTCGTACCAATTCTCCATTGTTTCTGCACTGATTCCTCATTTTTGCTCACCGCTGCAACAAATAAAATCAATTCAATAAATAACAATATCTGTAACAAAAACCCCAACTCAAATCAAAGATTCCAGACAACATCTAGAGAAATGATGAAGAAAAATTAGGGTTAAAAAAAAGATTCAAAAACAGGTTAAAAAAAAGATAGGGCTTACGAATCTGACCTCTTTTTCACCTTGTTCTTCTCTGTTTTTTTTCTTCACCCTAACTTGTAATCTTTTTGGATTCTTCTTATAGTTCAGGAAATCGTCGATTTATAACAACAACTGAATTCCTAATTCTCTAATTTTCTCTTGAGGACGAGACCATCTGAAAGAAAGAGAAGAAGAACTGGAACGAACTAAAAATCTTAAGAACGATTTTGTTTCCAATTATGGGTAAAGCTGTAATTTTGTAATTTAGATGAATCTTCATCGTTGATCCACTGTGCTAGATGTATGGCTAGATCATAATAAAGTGGGACTTAACGTTTTATTGGATGTTGGGTGTATTTTAGAAATATCTTAAAAAACGGGTGCAGTTTTGTAAACAGGTTTTCAAATGGGTGTATATTGGAAAAATTTCCCTCCTATATTTGTAGTGTCCGAAAGATAACCATAAGAGATGCGTCGTTTGAACTTCAGAGAACTCTGAAACAGAAATGCAACAGTTGGAATATAAACAACTTATTGTCGGTTAGGATTTCCATGAGAAAACAACCTTTGGAATTAAGATGTATCTCTTGGGAAATTTAGTGTCGATTTGGGTAGCAACCTTTGGAAGATGCATCTTTAGGGATGAGTTGGCAATGATGACATGGCTTAACCACAAAGAAGAATAATTGTGGTGACGCCATGTGTCTCTTTTAGGGTCTCTTATTATAAGAAAGATATGCATGCACCGTCAACGTTGAACACTATATTAGAAGAAATACTTAAAAGAACTAAAATTCATAGAATAATCTTATCCTGAAGCATAGCAACTGGCAGAAGTACATAACAGATAAATAAAAACCTAAATTTTAACCAAGTTTTTCGAAATAGAAAATGTGATCATCAGAGAAAATAAAATAAGAGTTTAAGATTACTAAAGAGGAGAAATTAGATGGAACCAAAAGTAGAAAAGAAATTTCACTTTGTTTACTCGACTTCCTCGATTTTTGGTGCAGAACCACCTTGCTGGTAAATCTTAGCTATGATACCGTTGCATAAATTCTCCAGATCCTTCCTCTTGTCGTTAACATCATCTACATCAGCTAGTTCATGCTCATCCAACCACTGAATGGTACTTTTCACTGCATCCTCGATCTTCTTCTTGTCATCCGATGCAAGCTTCCACCCAAACTTATTGATGGTGTTCCTAATGCTGTATGTGTAATTCTCAAATGAGTTCCTTGACTCTACTTTCTTCCTGTGTTCTTCATCCTCTGCCTTGTAATTCTCAGCCTCTATAATCAACCTCTCAATCTCAGCTGCAGACAACCTTCCCTTGTTGTTTGTAATAGTGATCATATTTTTGTTCCCTGTTCCATTTTCTTCAGCAGATACGTTCAATATACCATTCGCATCAATCTCAAAGCATACTGTTATCTTGGTAACACCACGAGGTGCTGGAGTAATCCCCGACAACATGAATTCACCTAAACGATTATTGTCATAGCTTCTGGTTCTCTCACCCTCGAAGACCTCAATCGACACATCAGTTTGTTCGTCATAGATAGTAGTGAATCCCTTTTGCATCTTGTTTGGGATGCTGCTGTTCCTTGGGATCAACACTTCCATAACATCCCCATAACACCCAATACCAAGAGAGAGAGGAGTTACATCCAAAAGTACTAAATCATGCACCCTCTCATTACCGTTGCCACTCATAATAGCAGCTTGCACCGCAGCACCATATGCAACAGCCTCATCAGGGTTGATGCTCTTGCAGAGTTCCTTCCCATTGAAAAACTCCTGCAACAGAGACTGAACCTTAGGAATTCTGGTGGACCCACCAACAAGGACTACTTCATGGACAGCGCTCTTGTCCATTTTAGCGTCTGTCAAACACTTCTCAACAGGTTCCATACATTTCGTGAACAAATCCAAGTTCAAATCTTCGAATTTGGCTCGAGTAATGGACATATCAAAATCAACTCCTTCGCACAAAGAATCAAGCGCAATGGTTGTCCGAGCAGTTGATGAGAGGGTCCTCTTTGCCCTCTCACATTCTGTTCTCAACCTCCTAAGCGCCCTTGGATTTCCACTAATGTCCCTGTTGTGCTTCTTTTTAAACTCTTGAACAAAGTGATTAAGCATCCTGTTATCAATATCCTCCCCTCCAAGATGAGTATCTCCAGCTGTTGCCTTGACTTCAAACTTACCCTTGTTAATGGTGAGTAGTGAAACATCAAAAGTACCACCTCCAAGATCAAAGATAAGAACATTCTCCGCGCCATCACTTGTTGCCTTCTTATCAAGGCCATAAGCAATAGCAGCGGCCGTTGGCTCACTGATGATACGCATTACCTTTAGGCCAGCAACTGTGCCAGCATCCCTAGTAGCATGACGCTGGGAATCATTGAAGTAAGCAGGGACAGTAATAACCGCATTCTTAACAGTTGAACCCAGATAAGCTTCAGCAGTTTCTCGCATCTTTATAAGAACCATGGATGAGATCTCCTCTGCTGAAAACTGTATATCCTTGCCCTTGTACTTAACTTGGATCATGGGTTTGTCATTCACGCCAGCAATGACTTTAAAGGGCCATAGTTTGATATCACTCTGAACAAAGCTATCACTGATTTTTCTTCCAATCAAACGTTTTGCATCTACAAAGCAGAAAATAGATTTAGAAATGCGAAATCTAATAGCAATGAACTTAATTAAAAAATCATAGTTCCCATGAAATAATTCATAATAGTATCTAACTATTGGGATTTGAGAGAACTATACTAACAATTCATAATAGTATCTAACTATATCGATATTTTGATCCCCTTACTGGACAAACCACAAAAAATGAGGAGATTACATACTACATTGACTTGGATTGGCTGCACTTCTAAGCATAATAAATACGGTTTTGTCAAGGTTTCAACTAAGCCTGGAACCATATGAAACGGAAGAGATCACTTTACTAAAATTATGGAACCCAAGAGATCAGTATACTTTTTTGAGATGTTTACATCAATAAATCCATACCTCTTACCATTTGATACAAACAAATGGAACCGAAGAGACCACTATACTAATTATTATGGTTTCACAATTATAATTAAGATACCAAACTAGTTATCTGCTACAAGTTACGTTAATGACCAAGCATCATGAATAATGTTGATATCTAGCTTGATGTAAACATGTCAAAAAAGCTTACCGAAAACCGTGTTGATAGGATTGATAGCGACTTGATTCTTAGCAGCATCACCGATCATACGTTCAGTATCAGTAAAAGCAACATAAGAAGGTGTAGTACGATTTCCTTGATCGTTAGTGATAATCTCAACACCATCATATTTCCATACAGCAACACAAGAATATGTTGTTCCCAAATCAATACCAATTGCAGCTCCTTCTCCTATTCTTTTAGCCATTATACTCCAGGAACTGAGATAAAAAAAAAAAACAAATAAAATCTAATCGAATTGTAATGAGTTTTTAAGATCTTCAATTGCTTATATAGAGAGGTTGAGTTTCTATCGCAACTGTTGGGTTCCTGGAGTAAAAGTCCATTTATTTATTTTTTGATAAAAATGAAAATAAATGCTGAAAACAACTTCCAATGCTAGCGGTAAATGAGTTGGGATGATTTCATTGTGATGCTTTGTATCTCAAGAAAGACGTATCATGCATGCATTTAGTCATAAATGTTGTTTTGGGAAAATGGTTTCCTCAGCCTTTCCGGCTACTAGTCAAATTTTGCATCCACTATCGTTCCCTTTAATTTTGTTTTTAATGTCTTCTTGTTTTTTGGTTATTTCACTATCAAGTTCAACAACAAACAATGCCCCGCTTACAAACTTACTTATTTGTGTAATGATTTGAATGTGAGCTTATGGATATTTAGTCTATCATGTTTACATGAACTTATTGACTTCACCTGTTGCAAACTCTCTTTCGGCAGTGGTACTGAAGGCCTTAACATAATGAATCTCTAGGTTTCTAATACTGATCTCTAAGAGCATCCACGGTGGGAGACCAAAACCAAAATTTTGGTCCAAAAACCAGACGCAGTGGAGAAGGAGTAAGATCAAAGGCAGGACTAAAACTAAAACCCGGACCAAATATAGTCTTTAGTTTGGTTTTAGTCGGGCGTAACTTAAAGTTGCGCCCGAACAGGCGTAATTTATAACTCCGCCCGTCGATAGAAGACAAAAAAAAAAAATTTGGGGCGCAACTAAGAGTTACGCCTGATTGGGGCGTAACTCAAAGTTACGCCTCATTGAAAAAAAAAAAAAAAAAAAATTAATCCCCATTTGGTTTAGTCTTTCTCCCGTAGTGTGTGAACACGGACTAAACCCAAAATTTGGTTTTTTTTGCTCTTTAGTCTTTGGTTTATGATCGCACCACTGCAGTTGCTCTAAGGATCTTAAATTTAACAAGTAGTGAGCACGTGCGATGCACGT
The DNA here is from genome assembly GCA_023531295.1 of Papaver armeniacum. Lineage (NCBI taxonomy): Eukaryota > Viridiplantae > Streptophyta > Magnoliopsida > Ranunculales > Papaveraceae > Papaver > Papaver armeniacum. Next base: position 106,400 of record JAJJWW010003633.1, read on the forward strand.
CGGGAATATTACTTTTTCATAATTTTTCCTTCCATTTCGGAAAAAGTAGTACTTTCATTTTATTTTTTAATTTGGTTTATTATTAGGTAAAAATAAAAGAAATAAAAATATCACTCTTAGTGAAACGGAGGCAATCTTTCGTATCCGAAACTAAATCTATAAGTAATTTTATAGTATGTCAATGAAGCACCATATAGGCAACATGTAAAAAGTATATAGGCTCTTTCAGCTGGTTCACCTTCTCCACCTTGATGTTGTTCTTCATTGCCCATCGCTTCCACAATCTCTTCATTGCCCATCGCTTCCACGATCTCTTCATTGCCCATCGCTTCCACGATCTCTTCATTAACTTGTTGGATTACGTTGTCAACATTATCTCTATTAACACCATCTTGGATCACAACATCCGGTAATGACCCACCTCTATACTTAGCATTTTGGTTCCACGGTGACCGGCATCACAATGTACTTTGCCTTGAGGGGTGGGAGTTCTAAGATCTTCCAGTAAAGGTTTGTTTGATTTTTTGCCTCTTCCACTAATCAAGAAAACAAAAGATATTAGCTTAAACAGAATAGGCCAACTCTAATTTTGGGGAGCATAGTATAGTTCGGTTAACAAATATTTTTTGCATCTTGAGAGGAGGGGCAACCGTTGATCTTTGCACGCCTTCGTTTTGGTAGCCGCGTAGTGAGGGCCAACATGGTGGCGCGGCTAGGTTGGCATGTCGTTGGCATGGCAAGGTTTGGCGTGGCCAAACTTAGGTTTTCGGTCCAGAGGTTACCAATGTTGGGGTTTAGCTCCTCATATTATTCAGGTGCTCAAAATAGTTGTTCATAGCTCAAATAGGTGAAAAACAAGAGAAAACTAATAAATCAGGCAGTTCGCAACGCTAAAGAGGTGTTACAGAATAAAAGACTGCCTTTAAAGGCTGAATAAATAAGACTATTACAGAGTAAATAAGTCTGCCCTTAAACGATACTTCTGTTCTGCAGTAGATTTGCAATAGTCCTCTGCGACAGACTTTGGAAGTCTGTTCTTCGTCTTCTTTATCTTCTCCACCTGCTCCTGCTGAATCGTCTCTGCAGCTGATTTTTCTTCACAGCAACAACCTAGAAATATTCCCTAAGATCTCGACTCCTTTCTCTAAGTCCCGTAGCTTCTTTTTATACACGACAGAGTCCTAAAATCCAAGGATAACTCCCTTTTTTCTTCTCCTCAAGTCTCGGCTTTTATTTCTTCTTTTCACGCGTTTCTGGCTGTTTCAAACTCTATAAATTTGGTAGATATCTTCTCCTCATCTTCACGTAACAAAACACTAAATCCCGATAATCTTTCTTCTATCCACTTTCCGAGAATAAATCAAAGAGAAACCCAATAATACATCACTTCCCTGTTTTACAAAATCACCAAATATAACGAGATTTATTTCTTTCTTTTGATTGCAAACACGTTGTTCAACCCTTTCTTTCCGCACCAAATACTTAAATCAAAGAGAAAATTTCATAACAGCAAACCCGTAACTTCCACTCCTCTGTTTTCTTAAATTGATAATCAGGCCCAATTTAATCCAATCCAACGCCTATACCCGGTCTGTTTAGGTCTAACAGGTCGAAAGAAAACTTATCCTGCAAGAAAATCCATGTGAATCTCGTCTAGAGAAAATCCAGAATATTTCCGTGAAACTGAAACTAATTTCCCGCCAATTTTCTTGTTTTGAACGTGAAGAAGAAGAAGCTGCCCCCCTATCCAAACCGGGGGTGTGTTTAGCAAGTGGTGGTGAGTATCAAAGAGGATAGCCCTTATCAATTGGGCGCCCTTAGTAACTGAGTACCCCTTATCCAAAAAGGGGTCCGTATAGTAAATTTCTCCCACGCGCAAATACCACTTTTTCGAGCCAATTTTATCATAAAAGCTTATTTCTCCAAAAACACCTACAAAGACATAAAATACCAAAATAAGCGCAAAATCGAGTACTAACATTACAGAGAATTGGGACTAAAATAGACACATAAATGTGTCTATCAGCTAAGTTGGCATGCCATTGGCGTGGCAAGGTTTGGCATGGCCAAACTTAGGTTTTTGGGCCAAAGGTTATTGTGTGTCGTCTGGTAACCTTGGATGGCTAGGATTTGCTCCTAGGATTGAAGGGCAACCGCTGGTTGTTGCACGCTTTCGTTTTGGTAGCCGCGTAGTGAGGGCCAACGTGTTGGCGCGGCTAGGGTTAGACTTGGCATGTGGGGGACAAGGATTCGCCTTGGGCGTGGCTAGTTTTGGCTTGGTGCGATTTTGTCTTGGCATGTGGGGCCAAGGGTTTGCCATTGGCGTATGGCGTGGCTAGGGCCAAGGCAAGGGCGTTTGGCTTGGCATGATGTGACTAGCATGGCTAGGTCCATGGCAAGGTGCGTTTGGCATGACGCGGCTAGCTTGGCTAGGTTTGGTTTGGCTTGGCATGTGGGGCCAAGGGTTCTCCTTGGGCGTGGCTAGCTTTAGCTAGGTGCGGTTTTGGCTTGGCATGTGGGGCCAAGGGTTTGCCATGGGCGTATGGCGTGTCTAGGGCCAAGGAAAGGGCGTGTGGCTTGGCATGATGTGACTAGCTTGGATAGGGCCAAGGCGAGGTGCGTTTGGCATGGCGCGGCTAGCTTGGCTAGGTTTGGTTTGGCTTGGCATGTGGGGCCAAGGGTTCGCCTTGGGCGTCGCTAGCTTTTGCTAGGTGCGGTTTTGGCTTGGCTTGTAGGGCCAAGGGTTTGCCATGGGCGTATGGCGTGGCTAGAAAATCCATGAGAATCTCGTCTAGAAAATCCAGAATATTTCCGTGAAACTGAAACTAATTTCCCGCCAATTTTCTTGTTTTGAACGTGAAGAAGAAGAAGCTGCCCCCCTATCCAAACCGGGGGTGCGTTTAGCAAGTGGTGGTGAGTAGCAAAGAGGATAGCCCTTATCAATTTGGCGCCCCTTAGTAATTGAGTACCCCTTATCCAAAAAGGGGGTCCGTATAGTAAATTTCTCCCACGAGCGCAAATACCACTTTTCGAGCCAATTTTCCCGCAAAAGCTTATTTCTCCAAAAACACCTACAAAGACATAAAATACCAAAATAAGCGCAAAATCAGTACTAACATTACGAAGAATTGGGATTAAAATAGACACATAAATGCGTCTATCAAATACCCCCAAACTTATTATTTGCTAGTCCTCGAGCAAATCAAATCCGAAAAATAAAATCCTAACTCACTGTCGCAGGCATAGTCGATTGCATTTAGCGTATGCAACAAGCCTTTAAACCCCTAGGTGGCCCTAGTGGCCGAGTTATAGTCTCGGGAGGGTTTACCAGAGATATACCCACAAAACCTTTACACTCCAGGACCTACAAATATCTACACGCAACCTTGGAAGGCACTAAAAAGTCTCCTTGGTTGGCGTACTTATTGACTACGGGAGGAAGTACCACGATGCGAAATTTAATTGTTGTACACGAGTTTGCACTCAAGCATACTAAAATTCATATATAAGTCACAGAGCTCTACTCAGATAGTTGCACTATGGACATCAATACCAGGAGTCAAAACTAATCACATGGATAGATAATGAGATGGATATAGAAAAACATAGATGGTTTTGATGTTTACTAAGTGAATGGTGTTTCCCATATACGTATGAAGGCCTCCGCCAAAATGAACCTATCCTAATGGTGAGATACTAGTCGACTAATATCAACACACCGGGCATATACAAGGGAACCAGTGGTCGATAATCCTAACTCTAGGTCAACACAACCGGCATATACAAGGGTTCCAGTGGTCGACTTTATTGAATTTATTCCGGTTGGTCAGATGGTCTGGTCTCATTTTTTTTTTTTTTTTTTTTTTTTTTTTTTTTTTTTGTATCTCAATCACTCTAATTCACCCTAGCGTTGGTAACAACTTGATTCGTGGGCCCCACCTAATCACTTAGAGAAACATAGTTTAAAAACAAAATAAAAATAAAAAGTAGTGAAAAGGACTCAACGAGATATGGTGAAACTATCATGTTATTTATAACACCCGAGCTCGTGCTTTTTATGAATAGACTCTTTAGATGTTGCCATCTAATCGGATTGGTTCCTCAACTCCTACAACCAAAATGCTTCCATCCACTTAGATTGGTTAGTGCCATCCTTAATAAGCATAAATTTCTAGGCTCTGAAGTTTAACAATGCAACTAAAACTCTCTCCCATACCCCCAAACTTAAATCTAACATTGTCCTCAATGTTCTAAAGATAAAATTAAAAGCATGAACAAGGAGAAACTGTTACCATTTGAAGCAAAAGAGTTAAGGAAAGATATTACCGTGTCACATGAATATTGGGTTACCTCCCAAGAAGTGCTAAGTTTAAAGTCTTCAGCCAGACTAAGAAGGGATTAGTCACCTCATAAAATCATAAAGTAATAGCCGAAATATCCGTGGGTCATCAAAACCAAATAGAGCTATCACAAGTAAAAGGAATCTGCAACATGCCAAGAAAATTAACAAATGAAGCACACCCTTGTCTAGTTTCTGTTTAAGACAACTACATCTAGTTGTGGTTGAGTTCGAGTTCTATAATCGGTCCAAATAAAATATTTTCATGGGTTGGATTTCCTCGTAGCTAAGATCCGATTCGAGGTATTAGAGTCCGGAAAAACTCAAATAAAAACTTAGAAGCACATAATAATAACCTAAATAACTGCGGATCCTTAAAGTCAATCAGTTTTCACTCACACATTTGACCACGATGAAACTGGCGGTCAATCTTAAGCAAATGTGTCGATACTAATTTCCTAAAGTACTTAGGTTTAGTGTCAAAACTAAATAATTGACACATCTGAAACTTATACGTTCCCACTGGTTGAAAAATATTTGGTGGGAAAACAAAATCAATCTGGGTATCATAGCCTCGGGCTAACCACATCAACCAGAGGATGGGCTTCTAACAACCCGAACTTCCTTATGGACATCACTAGGTTCGGGGAAAACGTGTATGAAGATAATCTTTTAAAATGGTTGAGGCACAAATGTCAAGTCCCAAGTGAGGGACCTTTCTAAGAGTTAAGGCACATGGAGAATGATAATCACCCCCAAACTTAGAGTTTTCAGTGTCTCTAGAAAGTCTAGTCACAACTTCCCTAATTTCAAGGTCATCTGATTCCTGAAAATGGTTAATTGATTCTTCTAAGTCAGGTTCATCCTCACTCATCTCTACGAGTTCATTTTCTTTGTCTAAGACTAATGTTTCTAAATCGCTAGACTCTAAAACAATATTCTCATAAGAAACTCGCTCCTCTAAACCATCACCGGCTTCGTAATCATAAGGAAATACTACATCGTCTAAAACGGTGGTATCTCTAGTCAAATCCTCGTCCTTTTGAATAGGTGAATAATTAATAAAATTATTTGAATTTGAACTAGAAATATTATCATTGTCAAGCTCAATTGGAGTAACAAATTCCTGATCACTATGCCTAAATATTTCAGATTCTTCATCAACACTATCCTCATCATAATCATCATTATATTAACATGAAAATGATGAAAATGGTTGAACCTCATCTAAAAAAGTAGTGTTACCAATTCTAACCTCGTCATCTTGATTATGCAAATAACTATCCTCATTTTCAAAGGTACTATTGGAAACACTATATTGGAAATTAAGACTATCTTGAGCATTTCTTTCCTGGGCCTCCAACAACATTTTTTTGAGTCGACTCACATGACTTCCTGATTGTATCTAGGAAAAAAGGTTCACACGTTGCATTGCTTTCGTCCAAAACTAAGTTATTCATCTCAGCTGAACTACGTGTCGACTCAAGTAACTTTCGTGATGACTCGGCCAACTTTACGTGTGGACTCTAGTAGAGAGGAATTTTGCTCGTATGACCCGTGCTGTGTGGATAGTAATTGGGCTCATCATGGTATGAGCCATAACCTTAAAAAGGCTGATGTTCCCAACCACTATTCACACTATGGTCAAAGTAGTAACGTCTATTTTGAAACTCAGTTGGATATTCGTTGTATTGGTTATTATAATACCAGTTCGACATTCTATTTGCAGGGGTGTGAGTTGTCACACAAAATAAAACCCACTGACAGGGGATTCGTGGGTGAATAGAGTCTTACCTCCGCACCGGACGGGGGGATGAACCGTTGAAGTCGACTCGGGCCACCGAGGCTCGGTGTCGGTGTACGAACCCGAGGGGCCGAGACAAGATCGTGAATCGCTCGTCCTTCCCTGCAAACAGTTTATATTTAATTTTTTTTAACCCTTCCTTAGGGTTTTAAAAATAATGTCCAAGTCCAAAAAGTATCCAAAAATAAAAATTACAAAAATACAACCCTATTTACAGTTTCTAAAAATAAAAAGAAATAAAATAAATATGTACAAAATCTTCCTCTTCACTCCTTTCGGATTCCTCTTTTCTTTCCTTATTTGGCGATGCTTTCCTTTTATAGCACTTTTTTTGTCTCCTTGTAGCTTCGCTCCAAATCTGAAAAGAATCAAACAATACCCAAGGCGTAAAAGAGAACAAAAAATAAAAATAAACCTAAAACAAATCTAAATACAAGTCCGCGTAGGTGGCGCCAAAAATTGATGTGGTTTCGAAAGTTGATGTGGTTTCGAAAGTTGTTGTGGTTTCCCCGGCAGCGGCGCCAAAAATTGATGTGGTTTCGAAAGTTGTTGTAAAGTGATAGTAAAAGTTCGTTCAACTCAGACTTGTAAAGATTTGATTTCAGACTTAAAACTAAAATATATATACAAGTTTTTCACAAAAATCGAGAGATACTGAGACTCGGGATTCCACCATAACTCATTAATGCGATTCATATATTTATTCCAAACAATTATAGCTCAAATAATACTGACTCTAATTCTTTGCCAAGGTTGATTCTTAAAAGATTGACTGTAAATCACTAGCATGACGCATCAAAATCACTTAGACCAAGCATACATCATCATACGACATCATAATCAATTAAGAAAAATCATAAAACGATTGATAATAGTGCAAGTAGTCATAAAAGAATTAAATATAATTACCACACGCATGAAATATGGCTTCCTCCGTCATCCCAATGTTGGGGTTTAGCTCCTCATATTATTCAGGTGCTCAAAATAGTTGTTCATAGCTCAAATAGGTGAAAAACAAGAGAAAACTAATAAATCAGGCAGTTCGCAACGCTAAAGAGGTGTTACAGAATAAAAGACTGCCTTTAAAGGCTGAATAAATAAGACTGTTACAGAGTAAATAAGTCTGCCCTTAAACGATACTTCTGTTCTGCAGTAGATTTGCAATAGTCCTCTGCGACAGACTTTGGAAGTCTGTTCTTCGTCTTCTTTTTCTTCTCCACCTGCTCCTGCTGAATCGTCTCTGCAGCTGATTTTTCTTCACAGCAACAACCCAGAAATATTCCCTAAGATCTCGACTCCTTTCTCTAAGTCCCGTAGCTTCTTTTTATACACGACAGAGTCCTAAAATCCAAGGATAACTCCCTTTTTTTTCTTCTCCTCAAGTCTCGGTTTTTATTTCTTCTTTTTACGCGTTTCTGGCTGTTTCAAACTCTATAAATTTGGTAGATATCTTCTCCTCATCTTCACGTAACAAAACACTAAATCCCGATAATCTTTCTTCTATCCACTTTCCGAGAATAAATCAAAGAGAAACCCAATAATACATCACTTCCCTGTTTTACAAAATCACCAAATATAACGAGATTTATTTCTTTCTTTTGATTGCAAACACGTTGTTCAACCCTTTCTTTCCGCACCAAATACTTAAATCAACGAGAAAATTTCACTTAACAGCAAACCCGTAACTTCCACTCCTCTGTTTTCTTAAATTGATAATCAGGCCCAATTTAATCCAATCCAACGCCTATACCCGGTCTGTTTAGGTCTAACAGGTCGAAATAAAACTTATCCAGCAAGAAAATCCATGAGAATATCTTCTAGAGAAAATCCAGAATATTTTCGTGAAACTGAAACTAATTTCCCGCCAATTTTCTTGTTTTGAACGTGAAGAAGAAGAAGCCGCCCCCTATCCAAACCGGGGGTGCGTTTAGCAAGTGGTGGTGAGTATCAAAGAGGATAGCCCTTATCAATTGGGCGCCCCTTAGTAATTGAGTACCCTTATCCAAAAAGGGGGTCTGTATAGTAAATTTCTCCCACGAGCGCAAATACCACTTTTCGAGCCAATTTTCTAAAAAAGCTTATTTCTCCAAAAACACCTACAAAGACATAAAATACCAAAATAAGCGCAAAATCGAGTACTAACATTACATAGAATTGGGACTAAAATAGACACATAAATGCGTCTATCAGTTAAGTTGGCATGCCATTGGCGTGGCAAGGTTTGGCATGGCCAAACTTAGGTTTTTGGGCCAAAGGTTACTGTGTGTCGTCTGGTAACCTTGGATGGCTAGGATTTGCTCCTAGGATTGAATGGCAACCGCTGGTTGTTGCACGCTTTCGTTTTGGTAGCCGCGTAGTGAAGGCCAACGTGGTGGCGTGGCTAGGGTTAGACTTGGCATGTGGGGGACAAGGGTTCGCCTTGGGCGTGGCTAGTTTTGGCTTGGTGCGATTTTGGCTTGGCATGTGGGCCCAAGGGTTTGCCATTGGCGTATGGCGTGGCTAGGGCCAAGGCAAGGGCGTTTGTCTTGGCATGATGTGACTAGCATGGCTAGGTTCATGGCAAGGTGCGTTTGGCATGGCGCGGCTAGCTTGGCTAGGTTTGTTTTGGCTTGGCATGTGGGGCCAAGGGTTCTCCTTTGGCGTGGCTAGCTTTGGCTAGGTGCGGTTTTGGCCCAGCATGTGGGGCCAAGGGTTTTCCATGGGCGTATGGCGTGGCTAGGGCCAAGGCAAGGGCGTTTGGCTTGGCATGATGTGACTAGCATGGCTTAATCTATATCCATCTTCTTAATCTATCCATGTGATTGGTTGACTCCGGTTATAATGTCCAAAAACTATCTGAATAGAGCTCTGTGACTTATATATGAATTTTAGTATGTTTGAGTGCAAACTCGTGTACAGCAATTGGAATTTCGCTTCAGGGTACTTCCTCCTGTAGTCAATAAGTATGCCAACCAAGGAGATTCTTTAGTGCCTTCCAAGGTTCTGCGTAGATAGTTAGGGTCTGGAGTAAAGGTTTTGTGGGTATACCTCTGGTAAACCCTCCCAAGACTATAACTCGGCCACTAGGGCCACCTAGGGCATTTGCTTACTGTTTGATGATTATTCATAATTTAAATTTGACTAATGTATGTTAATGTTGGAAACTACGGTTAAATCGGAGAACCCGAGTTCACAATTCCAGTCCATCTTTCTTTCATGGCTATGCCGCTCTCGATTAATGGTGCTAAGCGAGAATAAACATTGTGGTCGGGTTAAAAATTTGTGTTGTGTGTCTAGGCTCAAAATCCGAGCTATGGGGATTCCTTTCGGGTTACTTTTACATCATCAGTTGTCATACATGAAAGACTTCGTAAAAAATTTCAATATGTTGCCATTGGTAAGTGGGACAATTTATTTATTATTCTTTGTGCTATTTTCTTCTTTGAGATGCAAATTTATTAAAGTGGAGGAGAGCTATACTACATCATATAATGTGATGGTATTTTCAGGAATGATTTCTCTTGGGTTGTGTCAGTGTGGGAAAGATTCTTTGGAAAGCCATCCGAATGGCCATGGAGTGCTTTCATGTCACCTAATCAGGACCGACATGTGGAATTGATGCTTATGGATGTGGCATGTGGATCAAGAAAAATTCCGTCAAAGTTATCTATGATGCGTTAAAGACACTTCTAAAAAACTTTTGAAGTAATGGTAACGGAAACAAAGTTCGGGAAGAGTGGTGCTTCCATTGATCTCGTGTAGCAAACCAAGGTGATTTGGAAGGGTTTGAGATCGCAGAACTCAAGTATTAGAGAGTTACATGCCTGAGGTTAATTATTAAATTTGGCATGAATAAATTTTTTTGTTTATTTAACACATTTACAATTAGTAGTCGGGTAATTCATTCTAATATCTAATATTAGTAAATGGTAAAATTTTCGAGTTCATTTTCTTAGGTACCTTGGATAACTTCCTGTAATGTGTTGATCAAGTAGCGAAGGACGCATCAAAAAGGTAACTATATTGTCCTCAAATCAAATTAATTTGGATCGATCCTACTAGAGTGTACTCAAATTACTTCTACTCCATATAATGTTCTGAAGAAATATAATCGTGTTTCATGTAATTACCAACAAATAATTCTATCAAGTTTGAATATTGATTCATTTTGGTTGTTATCGGTTCTAATAAGGTTTTTGAAATTGAAAGGTCTTTTGAGGTAGAAAGGTATAGCTCATCAATGAGAATGCTTACATAAGGGATTTAATACACTCAATGCAGGTAAGTGGGAGCATTCTGTGTCTAAGTTTTGTCATCTTATTTGTTCAGTTTAAAGTGTAAACCTTTTGTTTCGCTAGATGTCTGAATCAAAGTATTTTGGTTTGTCATATAATATGCACTTTTCTAGAGTCAACATAGTAAATTCAATAGAGCCCGCGAACTAATTAAGATGACTTCCTTAAAGGTTTTCCGGAAAAGCTTTTTTCCTTTCCCATTGCATAGAGAATATGGATCAGTTGCATGATGATCACATGTCGGGTAATACTAAGAGTGAACTGGTGAAGGATGTGCTCTTCTTAATTTTACTTGGATATAACCCTTAAATTCGAAGACCTTTTTTGTGTTGCTTTAAGTTCATGCACATTTAATAAATGGGTTCTTCTATTGTGATTCATTATTTGTATGACATAACTTCCATTATGTTATGAAAATTGGGTTGTTTCTTTCGGTTTGTGTTTTGAATAGAATGTAAAATTGGTTATAATATGTGGGTAATAATACCTCTTTCCTTTTGTTTTACTACTTTAAATTATGTTTAGAGTAGGATAGACTGTCGTACTATCTAAGATAGTTGCATAAGTAGTGAATGATATGATAAGACCATGGTACAAGCCATAGTACTGAGCCAAGCGGGTGCTTATATATGCAGAGCATTCGCTGCATATTTTATGTATGATATAACAAGATCATAATATAAAAACAATCCACAATACTAGAAAAAAAGGTCATCGCATATGAGAAGCTACAAAAGCATGCGATTCATGACGTTGTCATAGCTTTGAAATTAAGGCAACAAAACTGAAATAATAGTTGGGTTAATCAAATGCCTTTAGGTAGTAGCCATGTATTTTCCTCTGGGACATTTTTTAAGATAATAACATCCATCAAATATTTCAAATATTGATCTTACCAAGTGCCTTATATATATCGTCCATGGTATAATAATACACATAAGTCATAGAAATGTGATATACAGATGGCTAGCACTTTTTATGGCTTCCGCTCTCGATATTTTTCAGTGAGAAAAAGATATTGAAAAACTATTAAGTAGGGAAGACTGTAAGGAGTGTAATATGTTTCATAAACTTAACCCCGTGCAAAGCAAGGGCAAGACGCTAGAATCTATGAATCTATGTGGGGAGTTGTACATAAAAGAAAAACTCCATGTAAACGCAAGTCTTACGGGACATGTACATTTAAATTGACGGTAGCATGTATTACATGTTCGTCGCGAACTTTATTGTCAGATGTGAACATGCTTAACGTACACATATAACTTTATTTGATGTCATACAAATCCTTAAATAAATTGTTAATGTACACAAGCTGTGTTTGATGTAGTTTACTTTTATCCTCAAAATCCTTGCCTCACTACATTAAATATATTTGACTGTTAATCAATGGTTGGTTCGAATGCAGGCTTATTTCTCTCACGTCTTCAAGATTTACTTATTACATGGTTCGGTTTGCCTAAGATCCATATTGGTTGATGGCTGATATTCTTATAAGGAACTTGATAGGTTTCTAATCAAGTTAGCCTCACGCATTCAGTGATAGAGCCGACCAGATGAGGCTTCGCTTTTAGAAGGGTCATAAGTGGTAAGTACTGCCTTATACATCAAACAAGAGTACCAATGGTTCACTTGATCTGAATGCAACATTTTAACACACATATTACTTCAATTAACTTAATCCTGTGCAACGCACGGGCAAGACACTAGTACTTTTAAAAACCGAGGATCATAAAAACAATGTTAGCATATAGCATAACAATTGGCAGAAGTACATAAAAAAAGATGAATAAAAACCAAACTTTTAACCAAGAATTTCGAAATAGAAAATGTGAGTTCAAGAAATAAGATGAAAGAAATAAGAGTTCAAGCAAGACAAGAAAATAGATAAACCAAAAGTTGAAAAGAAATTTCTCTTAATCTACTCGACTTCTTCGATTTTGGGTGCAGAACCACCTTGCTGGTAAATCTTAGCTAAGATAGGGTAGCATAAATTCTCCAAGCAGTCCTCTTGTCGTTTACATCATCTACATCAGCTAGTTCAAGCTCATTCAACCACTGAATGGTACTTTTGACAGCTTCCTCGATCTTCTTCTTGTCACCCGATGCAAGCTTGAATCCAAACTTATTGATCGTGTTCCTAATGCTGTTTGCATAATTTTCAAATGAGTTCCGTGCCTCTACCTTCTTCCGGTGTTCTTCATCTTCAGACTTGTATCTCTCAGCCTCTTGGACCAACCTGTCAATCTCAGCCGTTGCCAACCTCCCCTTGTTATCTGTAATGGTGAATTGGTGATCATATTTTTGTAACCTGAAGTGTTATCTTCAGCAAACACAGTTAATATACCATTTGCATCAATTTCAAAACATTCGGTGATTTTAGGAACACCCCGGGGTGCTGGAGGAATCCCTTCTAACACAAACTCACCCAACAAGTTATTTTCACTTGTTTTAATTCTCTACCCTCGTACACCTTAATCCGCACACTAGTTTGATCATCGACGGCAGTAGTGAAGTTGTCCTTTTGCTTCTTGATGGGTATGGTGCTGTTCCTTGGGATAACCACATTCATACACTACAGGAAAAATATACATCTACAACTGGAGATTTACAACGCTTCGCTAAGTATTGTAGAAAGTCCTATGTTTTACAACTGGTTTCATAGGAAGAGTTGTCGTATATCATCACTGCCAACCCTTAGAAACAAGGGGGTTGCGCTAAGAAAACAAACGACAACTCCTTAAGCAAAACAGTTGTGATGACATTTAGCTATAACAACGTTGTTCCATATATGTAGTGACTTATCCTATCACAATACTCACAAGTGTTGTTGAAGAACACAAAAATATGATAATGAAAAATATGTTAGAGGGGAGATTCGAACATGAACCTACTACATGGAAGTCTAGCTCATCAACCACCCTTTCAGTTCACAAGTTTTGATTTTTTTTCTTTTTTTTTAAATAGAAACCTATAACAACACTTATATATAAGTGTTGTTGAAGTAAAAATATATAATGTTCCATATATGTAGTGACTTAGCCTATCACAATTCTCACAAGTGTTGTTGAAGAACACAAAAATATGATAATGAAAAATATGTTAGAGGGGAGATTCGAACATGAACCTACTGCATGGAAGTCAAGCTCATCAACCACCCTTTCAGTTCAGAAGTTTTTATTTTTTTTCTTTTTTTTAAATAGAAAGCTACAACAACACTTATAAGTGTTGTTGAAGTAAAAATATATAATGTTCCACTTATGTAGTGACTTAGCCTATCACATCTAACAAGTGTTGTTCAAGAAGTAAAAATATGATTGAAGTAAAAATATATAATGTTCCATATATGTAGTGACTTAGCCTACCACAATTCTCATAAGTGTTGTTGAAGAACACAAAAATATGACAATGAAAAATATGTTAGAGGGGAGATTCGAACATGAACCTACTGCATGGAAGTCTAACTCATCAACCACCCTTTCAGTTCGCAAGTTTTGATTTTTTTCTTTTTTTAAATAGAAAGCTAAAGCAACACTTATAAGTGTTGTTGAAGTAAAAATATATAATGTTGGAAAAAATGAGGTTGGGGGATTCGATCCCGAGCCTCAAGCGTGGAAGTCTACACCACTAACCATCCTACACTATCACATGTTGGTCAAGTTTATGGTTCTTTAATACACTAACTATACACTAACTTTATGAAAACCCTTCATAAGTGTTGTAAAACAAAATATAATGCTCAAAAGTAATGCTCAAGTGATCAGCCGAAAACAGCCGCGAAGCTTCTCTCGTAATGCATCACATACCAGTTAGATGTATTTGACTCTCGAGAATAGAAAACTTGTCGCGCTTGTTTTGCTAAAATGAATGATCGTTAAGATATTGGTTCTTATGATGTTTTAAATTGACTAATGTAAAGCCATCTTCTACCTTCACACCAAAATCGGTGTGAGCCCAATCACATTTGAATATTGGAATTTGAAACATATGATTGTAGTCCAACAATAGAATTTCTTCTAAAACACCGTAAAACCCAAATGGAGTCATTAACTGTCTATTTTACAAGAAAATACTAGTGTTAGTAAAGGAAATACAACAAGAGTGACAATGACAAGTAAAAATTCAATATAGTAAAAACAATACACTATACCGACTTTAGACTAGTCCACTCACGGCCGTGTTTCGATCTGAGAGCCTGGTATGCTTACTATGTGCAAAAATAGGGTTTGTTTAAGGTTTCGTAGAATATTCCTAAGGAAGAAGGAATATTACCTCGTAAATGGATGCATTCATCGTTCTTACCAAGTTTCGACTTAGACTAGTCCACTCACGGCAAGGTTTCGATCTCGGATCTGGTATGCGTACAATATGCGAAATAGGATTTGTTTAAGGTTTAATAGAATATTTTGGAGGAATCTTAATTGTAAATGGATGGATTCGTCGTTCTTACCAAGTTTCGACTTATAGTAGTCCACTCACGGCGAGGGTTTCGTTCTCGGATCCTGGTATGCGTACAATATGTAGAAATAGGGTTTGTTTGAGGTTTCGTAGAATATTAGGAGGAATCTTACCTGTAAATGGATGGATTCATCGTTCTTACCATGTTTATGATTTAGATTAGTCCACTCACGGCCATGCTTCGATCTCTGAGCTCCGGGTTTGCATATAATATGTAGAAATAGGGTCTCATTTAAGGTTTCATAGAATATTCTCAAGGAATCTTACATGTAAATGAATGGATTCGCTCGTTCTTACCAAGTTTCAAATTAGACTACTCCACTCACGGCAAGATTCGATCTCGAATCTCGGTATGCGTACAATATGCAGAAATAGGGTTTGTTTAAGGTTTAGTAGAATATTTCGGAGGAATCTTACCTGTAAATGGATGAATTCATCGTTCTTACCAAATTTCTGACTTAGAGCAGTCAACTCGAGGCCAGATTTCGATCTCGGATCCTAGTACGCATACAATATGCAGAAATAAGGTTTTCTTAAGGTTTCTTAGAATATCTCGATGGAATCTTACTCGTAAATGGATGAATTCATTGTTCTTACCAAGTTTTCGACTTATAGTAGCTAACTCACGGCGTTTTATTTAAGGTTTCGATCTCGGATCCTGCACGCATACAATATGCAGAAATAGTGTTTTTTTAAGGTTTCGTAGAATATCTCGAAGGAAGCTTACCTGTAAATGGATGAATTCGTCGTTTTTACCAAGTTTCTGACTTTGAATAGTCAACTCACGGCCAGGTTTCGATCTCGGATCCTGGAACGCATACAATATGCAGAAATAGGGTTTTATTTAAGGTTTCGTAGAATATCTCGAAGAAATCTTACCTGTAAATGGATGGATTTGTCGTTCTTACCAAGTTTCTGACTTAGAGTAGTCAACTCGCGGCCAGGTTTCGATCTCGGATCCTAGTACGCATACAATATGCAGAAATAAGGTTTTATTTAAGGTTTCGTAGAATATCTCGAAGGAATCTTACCTGTAAATGGATGAATTCGTCGTTCTTACCAAGTTTCTAACTTATAGTAGTCAACTCACGGCCAAGTTTCGATCTCGGAGCCTGGTATGCATACAATATGCAGAAATAGGATTTTTTAACGTTTCGTAGAATATTTCGAAGGAATCTTACCTGTAAATGGATGGTTTATTCGTTCTTACCAAGTTTCTGACTTATAGTAGTCAACTCGCGGCCAGGTTTCGATCTCTGAGCCAAATTTGCACACAATATGCAGAAATAAGGTTTGTTTAAGGTTTCGTAGAATATTTCGAAGGAATCTTACCTGTAAATGGATGGATTCGACATTTTTACCAAGTTTCTGACTTAGAGTAGTCAACTCGCGGCCAGGTTTCGATCTCGGATCCTTGTACGCATACAATATGCAGAAATATAGTTTTTTTTTAAGGTTTCGTAGAATATCTCGACTGAATCTTACCTGTAAATGGATGAATTCGTCGTTCTTACCAAGTTTCAGACTTAGAGTAGTCAACTCACGGCCAGGTTTCGATCTCGGATCCTGGTACGCATATAATACGCATAAATATGGTTTTTGAGGTTTCGTAGAATATCTCGAAGGAATATTACCTGTAAATAGATGAATTCGTCGTTCTTACCAAGTTTCAGACTTAGAGTAGTCAACTCACGGCCAGGTTTCGATCTCGGATCCTGGTACGCATACAATACGCATAAATAGGGTTTTTAAGGTTTGAGTAGAATATATCAAAGGAATTTTACCGGTAAATGGATGAATTCGTCGTTCTTACCAAGTTTCTGACTTAGAGTAGTCAACTCACGGCCAGGTTTCGATCTCGGATCCTTGTACGCATACAATATGCAGAAATAGGGTTTTTTAAGGTTTCGTAGAATATATCGAAGGAATCTTACCTGTAAAAGGATGAATTCGTCGTTCTTACCAAGTTTCTAACTTATAGTAGTCAACTCGCGGCCAAGTTTCGATCTCGGAGCCTGGTATGCATACAATATGCATAAATAGGATTTTTTTAAGGTTTCGTAGAATATTTTGAAGGAATCTTACCTGTAAATGGATGGTTTATTCGTTCTTACCAAGTTTCTGACTTATAGTAGTCAACTCGCGGCCAGGTTTCGATCTCTGAGCCAAATTTGCACATAATATGCAGAAATAAGGTTTGTTTAAGGTTTCGTAGAATATTTCGAAGGAATCTTACCTGTAAATGGATGGATTCGACATTCTTACCAAGTTTCTGACTTAGAGTAGTCAACTCGCGGCCAGGTTTCGATCTCGGATCCTTGTACGCATACAATATGCAGAAATAAGGTTTTTTTTAAGGTTTCGTAGAATATCTCGAAGGAATCTTACCTGTAAATGGATGAATTCGTCGTTCTTACCAAGTTTCTGACTTAGAGTAGTCAACTCACGGCCAGGTTTCGATCTCGGATCCTGGTACGCATACAATATGCAGAAATAGGGTTTTTTAAGGTTTCGTAGAATATCTCGAAGGAATCTTACCTTTAAATAGATGAATTCGTCATTCTTACTAAGTTTCTAACTTATAGTAGTCAACTCGCGGCCAAGTTTCGATCTCGGAGCCTGGTATGCATACAATATGCAGAAATAAGGTTTTTTTAAGGTTTCGTAGAATATTTCGAAGGAATCTTACCTGTAAATGGATGGATTCGTCGTTCTTACCAAGTTTCTGACTTAGAGTAGTCAATTTAGATGATGTATCATGCTAAGTTTGAAGTCAGAACCCTCTCAGAGCTTCTTGGTTCATAGATTGTATGCTATTATACCAAATTTGAAGTTCGAATCGACATTGAGCTTCATACTTATCGATTTTGATGATGTATGCTAAGTTTGAAGTTAGAACCCTCTTCGAGCTTCTTGGTTCATAGTTTGTATGTTGTTATACCACATTTGAAGTTCGAATCGACACTAAGCTTCATATTCATCAATTTTCGATGATGTATCATGCTAAGTTTGAAGTCGAACCCTCTCGAGCTTCGTGGTCCATAGATTATATGCCATTATACCAAGTTTGAAGTTCGAATCGACGCCGAGCTTCATGTTTGTCGATTTCTATGATGTATCATTATAAGTTTTAAGTCAGAACCCTCCCAAAGCTTCTTGGTTCATAGTTTGTATGTTGTAATACCATATTTGAAGTTCGAATCGACATTGAGCTTCATATTTATTGATTTAGATGATGTATCATGTTAAGTTTGAAGTTTGAACCCTCCTGGAGCTTCTCAGTTCATAGTTTGTATGCCGTTATACCAAGTTTGAAGTTCGAATCGACATTGAGCTTCATATTAATCGATTTTGATGATGTATCATCCTAAGTTTGAAGTCAGAACCCTCTCATAGCATCGTGGTTCATAGTTTGTATGTCGTTATACCACATTTGATGTTCGAATCGACACTTAGCTTCATATTTATCGATTTAGATGATGTATCATGCTACTAATGTGAAATAAAGATACTTCATGACCTGTATGACTAGTCGAAATTACTTCATGACCTATGTAACTAGTCGAAATTCAAACCGGAAGCACAAAGAGAAAGCACAAAAGCACAAAGAAACACACCAATTATCGAATTCATTTCTTATTTTTCAGCTTCATTCTTATACATTTTTTGGATTTTTTTATATCAAAATGTCGATAACAATGTGCTAAATTTATTCATATTTTTTTTGGATTTTTTTCTAGTCGAAGGTTGATAATAAAACCGAATACTTGAGTTCGCCTTAGCACAAAGAGAAACACACATGCTTTTAATCCGTATGAGCATCCCAAAATACAATCTCAACCGTTAAATTATTTTCTCAATCCGTATGAGTGGATCAAACAAAATCTGGTTCGTCCAACATTTTCATTCACCCACGAACCCCTCCCTCAACCACTCGAGCTCTATCTCTTTCTCTCTTTCTTCCTCTCCTCTTCCTCTTCCCCGTAGAACACCTATTTTCTTCTCCACAGATGACCGACGCTCCATCACCACCGCTGCTCTTCTCTCAATCCCTCTTCTTCATCTCAATTTCTTGATTGAATCGACCCCTATTAGATCTCATCTGCAATTTCCGGTGAAAATCATCACAACCTCAGTCACAGAAACTCATCAATCGAATACCTCAGATCCACCTTCTACAAAACCTAAATCAAACGAAACCCAACTTTAATTCGTAATATGCTACCGATTTCTTCTTTCACTGATTCAATCTCAGAAGCCCTTTCAATTCGTAATATGCGATTTAGGGATCGAATCCGGATGAATTTGTGTATTTGTTGTTGTTGATATTCATGGGAAGTTAGGTTTTTTTTTTTTAAGATGATACTGTGGATTTGATGGAGATTGCTTAAGGGTCTGTTAATGACTATATTTTAAAGTTTATAAGGAAATTGAAGATTGGGTTCAAGTTAGTTCTGAAATCAGTAACAAGGTGAGCTCGAGATTAAAGATGGTGAAGAATCATAGGAGAAGAATTTGAGATTCTCATGAGTGAGGGTTTGAGAGTAAAATTGGGGTTTCTCTTGATTTGATTGTTGTTGTAGCCAAGAACAGAAAATCTAAGGTTTGTTAATGGTGGATATCAGTTAAGCAACAACAACATCAACAAATTTCTGGAGTTTAGGGTTTTCTGGCTGTTTCCATGGGGATGATTTATGTCGAAATTGGAGCTGTTCTTCGATGTGAAAGGGAAGTGGGTTCATTCTATGAGCTCGGTTGATGGAATTCAGAGATCAAGAGGAGGATGGAAGAGATGGTGTAATTCAGTGGCTATTCAGGGATCGAATTGGGGCTGCTATGGATTAAATTTCAGCCGAGTCGTTGAGATATCATCTTCTTATGATCACATTGCACCCAGTGATGAGAGCAGCGAATGAATTTGGGGGTTTTTCTGTTGGGTTTTGGACTCAATTTGTGTTGGTCGATTGAAGGCAAGCGGTGGTGTTTCGGGTGATTCGGAGTCTCACGCATCACTGAAGTTGTATGGCGTTGCAGCCAAAGAAGATGAAACTAAACTCATACTCTAGGTGTATTTAGTGGTCTAGTGCAATCTGAATATGGGTGTTTGATTGAACGCACAAAGGTGTTGCTGCCATGAATGTTGTGATTATGAAAGACATGTCAGTGGCTGGAGTTGAGAAACAGTTCCTATACATGATGGTTTTGTGACGGATTTTCGTGAAGCTACCTGTAGGAAGTATGAAGAGAATACTTGTAATCGAGGTGGATATTGTAACTTTATGCATTTGAAGAATATTAGCAGGTTAGTCTCGCTTTAGTTTTTATTATATCGCATGTGATGTTAGCGAGGTTAATTGATTGTAGAGATAGATTTTACGCTTTTTATGCTTTTGTGATTTCTTGGCTTGGAAAGTTATTTTGCAATTGATGTATTTTATTTGCACAATGCCAGGGAATTGAGGCGTCAATTATTTGGTAGGTATCATTCAAGGCGTAGCCACGGTAGAAGCAGAAGATGCGAGTTGATATGGTGGTCATGGTTATGATAGAAGGTATAGTGACCTAAAAAGTGTATTAAGTCCTTTAAATGTTGGTGAAGCTTTTCAATCTCAAGCCTCCTTGTTTTAAAAGTATATTTCCGGACCAGCAAATTAGTGACTCAAGTAGAGCATTAGCGCCTGCAGATAAACACAACTTGAGAGAATTTTAATACTCGAGCTTAAGAAGGTATTGTGGCCGTTAACTATGTTGTATTTATGCTATTCATTTTGTGTTTCTTCTTTATTTTCCATCTTTGTGATTTATTCGTTGATTGTTAGTTATTTCATTTAGTAGATATTATCCGCTTGAATGCTTGATTTTTCTTATGCTTTATCTTGAGGAGGATTATGAAATTTTTGTGGTGCTAATTTTTAACAGTTTCGTGGAATTGATAGTAGGCCGCATAATATCCTTTCAACTTTATGGAAATTGAATAATCTTGTGGCAGCCTGAGTTTATTTAAGCTATCAAGTGCACATAGTTTGGTCGTGGGGCACTTATTTTTACTAAAATAGAGGTATTTTGTATGAGTGGATATTTTTTAAATTAATTGGTGGTCGAAATCTCTATTGACAGTTTGGTTTCATTTGGTAGAAGTCTTCTCCACAATTTGAATATACATAAAGGATTATCGTCTTTGGGAAAATCTACTTTGGCAGCACTCATTTGGAAAACATTTCTTTAAGTTGAGAAATTATAGATTGGTTGTAACTACTAAGGGAATATTTCTTTTAGTTGAGCTGGACCTGACAAAGACTGGTGTCATTTGATGATCGAGATGTGACAGTGTGTATGGGAATTTCGGTGATGGGTTGAGCTGGAATTGTATGTTAAGATGGGTTTATGAAGTTCGGTGTTTAGATTGTAGATTTCTTTTTGAGTGTTTTAGTGAATGTTGGTTTCTTTTTTGCAGGCAATGCCAGTGAAGAAATGTTATCCCCTTTGTACTTAATGGAGTTGATCTAAATGCGAATGGAGGCTCGACCAAAAGGTAAAAGGCTGCATTTATTTTATGGATTTTGAATTTGGATGAGTTTTACTTTGTGCCATTATTTGATTTTTATGGCTGTATCTTTTTTTTTTGTTAAGTTATGACATTTTTCCTTCTTCTCGCAGGCTGGTGATTTGATGATATCTAGTGTATTAGCAAACAGATCAGCTTTATCGTCTGATCTTATCAAGAATTTGATTGTTGCAATTGCTAGGATTGCTCAAAAAGATGCAAAATAATTTGCTGATTTACCGTGGCTTCGTACATCACTCATGGCTATTATAAGCCTTGTGCAGGTATTTCCATCTTCAGTACACCTTGGGACTTTCGGTTTATGTCGTGTACGATACAACTTTCATCCGATTCTTTGTAGAGGTTGTGTTGCTTGGTAAATGTCTTGTATGACTAAATACCAATAAGACGTGCTTAACTATTGTAATTTGATAAGCTAAATACCCTGATCTATGATTGGATGTCTTGTTTTTATATTCCCGGAAATATGGTGGTTAAACGAAAACTTGAAGCACTTTTATATCCTTCAAGAAAGTTGTAGTAGTTATCTATAATTCCTCAAAGAAACCAATGCGAACTGCAGCTAGGTGACCAAAACATGCTTAGATAACCTGTAAAGCTGTTACTTGAGTTGATTGAGGATAACATGTGAAACTTCTTTCTTCTGTTTTTAAACGTTTCTATCGAACTCGGTGTGTTTTGCAGTATGTTTGTTTTTCCTGTGTATGTCGAAATACATCTGATTGTCCTTGAATATTGCTAAATTTTATGTAGTTGGCTTAAAATTTAGCTTACTGCATTTGGTTTGTGTTCCATGTGTATAAGCCACCTATGTTTGGCTTGTTCATTTCTAATTCTTTTTCTTTTGTCTCTTTGTGTTTTGTCAGTCACTGTCCATTTAGATGTTCCCAAAGAAAGCAGTGGAGAGCCTTAATGAAATTAGGTAGTTCCCTTGGAAGTTGGAACTGAACTTGAATAATTTATTTTATTGTATGACATGCACTTCGTCACTTGCTAACTATCTCAAATGCAATATTTTCATTTTCTTGAAGGGATTTTGTTGGAGTACTTTTCGAGAAAACTAACTTGTTTGAATCTCTTGGAAATTCCACAGGTGTTAATTACTAAGTAACCTCCAACTGCATCTATCCAATCTGGCAAAAAGCAGACTACAAGTTGTGGAGATTCAGGATTTGCTGGTTTGCTTTACAATTGTATCCAAGACAAATTAGAACCTATTAGCTAGGACTTGTAGACTTGGATTTTTTTTTTAAAGTTAAGTGCTAACTGATGAATTGTACAGTAAATATTGATTTTTTACAGAAATGGTCATTTGTATTTATGGATGTGGATGCATGTTTCATTTCATTATAATTTAAATAAATGGTCATTTGAATGAATGTAAATGTGTTACACCGGCAGCTTAATGTTAAAGTGAAATACTTTCGGCAATTTGGTTTCAGCTATAATTTTTTTTCGAAAATATTTTAAGCACACAACTTCTGATAAGAGTTGTGTTCCATATTTCAACTACACAAACCAATGGTTGTGAAAGAATTTCTTTACGACATAACTAGGTGCTGTCCAACATAGTTCTACAACACTTACAAGTGTCGTGCAAATCTTATTCATAATAGTAATAAGAGTTGTTACATATTTCTACAATACACATCCTAGGTTGTCTAAGATAGTCCTTCAACTTATACAAGTGTTGTGCTACATATTTCTATGATACACATCCTAGGTTGTCTAAGATAGACCTTCAACTTATACAAGTGTTGTGTTACATATTTTTACGATACACATCCTTTGTTGTGTAAAATAATCCTACAACACAAGCAAGAGTTGTGTTAGGCTTTAAAAAAAAATTCGAAAGAGAATCACAACTTTGGCAAAATATTGTCGAACCATGAACCACATCACCCTTTACAACTCTTAGTCAAGCATTGTAGAAAAGCTTGGAATTTCTACAATACCCCACCTACACAATACACAAAAAAGCGTTGTAGTAGGGGTACTACAACCCTAATACAGTGTTGTAAATGATGATTTTTCCCGTAGTGATAGCACCTCCATATAACTCAATACCAAGAGAAAGAGGGGTGACATCCAACAACACCAAGTCCTGCACCTTCTCATTACCCTGACCGCTCAAAATAGCAGCTTGCACTGCAGCACCATAAGCCACAGCCTCGTCAGGGTTGATGCTCTCGCAGAGTTCCTTCCCATTAAAGAAATCTTGCAACAAAGATTGAACCTTCGGAATTCTAGTGGACCCACCAACAAGAACTACTTCATGAACAACGCTCTTGTCCATTTTAGCATCTGTCAAACACTTCGCAACAGGTTCCATGCATTTCATGAACAAATCCAAGTTCAAATCTTCGAATTTGGCACGAGTAATGGACATATCAAAATCAACTCCTTCACACAAAGAATCAAGCGCAATAGTTGTCCGAGTAGTAGATGATAGGGTCCTCTTTTCCCTCTCACATCCTGTTCTCAACCTCCTTAGAGCCCTTGGGTTTCCCCTTATGTCCTTGTTGTGCTTCTGATTGAACTCTTGTACAAAGTGATTAAGCATCATGTTATCAATATCCTCCCCTCCAAGATGAGTATCTCCATCTGTATCCAGGACTTCAAACTTACCCTTGTTAATGGTGAGTAATGAAACATCAAAAGTACCACCTCCAAAATCAAAGATAAGAACATTCTCTGCGCCATCACTTGTTGCCTTATTATCAAGGCCATAAGCAATAGCAGCCGCCGTTGGCTCATTGATGATACGCATTACTTTTAGGCCAGCAACATTACCTGCATCCCTAGTAGCATGACGCTGTGAATCATTGAAGTAAGCAGGGACAGTAATAACAACATTCTTAACACTTGAACCTAGATAAGCTTCAGCAGTTTCTCGCATCTTCATAAGAACCATGGATGAGATCTCCTCAGCTGAAAACTGTATATCCTTTCCCTTGTACTTGACTTGGATCATGGATTTGTCATTTAAGCCAGCAATGACTTTGAAGGGCCATAGTTTGATATCATTCTGAACAAAGCTATCGCTGATTTTCCTACCAATCAAACGTTTTGCATCTACATGACAGAAAATAAATTCAGAAAACAATTAATCTAGAGATGCGGATTATACGAGAAAACATAAATCATAACTCCCTTGAAACAATTAACAATAGTATCTGACAATTGGGATTTGAGAGAAATTTTTTTGGGTTAATCAAATCCGTCAAATCACAAAACTGGTTTAGTTGATACAGAAAACGATATTGTAGACGTCAAATCACAAAACGGTTTACTAGGCAACTAGCTAGAAACCACATAAATAACCACCAAGGGCTTGTATGGCTGAACAATATAGACAAACCACAATAATTGAGGTTTTATCAAGGTTCATACTACATAGACTTGGATTTGCTGCACTACTGAGCCAAATACCGTATAGTCTATACCTCGTCCCTTTTGATACAAATATATGGAACCGAAGATATCACTATATACAAATTATAAAATTATGTTTTCACAATTATAATTAAGATTCCAAACTAGTGATCTACAATAAGTTACGTTAATGACCAAGCATAATGAATAATGTTGATATCTAGCTTGATGTAAACATGTCAAAAAAAGCTTACCGAAAACGGTGTTGATAGGATTGATAGCAACTTGATTCTTAGCAGCATCACCGATCATACGTTCAGTATCAGTAAAAGCAACATAAGATGGAGTAGTACGATTTCCCTGATCGTTAGTAATAATCTCAACATGATCATGTTGCTAGACTGCTACACATGAATATGTCGTCCCTAGATCTATTCCAATTGCAGATCCTTCTCCCATTCCTTTAGCCATTGTAATAACACATAAAAGAGACATATTCTTTTTTATAATTGAACTGTGATGACTGAAAAGAATGGAAGATTTGCAGGGCTTATATAGACTATAGAGGTTGAAGTTCAACTGCAACTGTTTGGTTTCTGAAGGAAAACTAAATGTCAAGATATATTTTGATAAAAATTACATTAAATACTGAAAATACAACTTCCATCACTAGTGGTAAATGAATTGGGATAATTTCATTGTGATGGTTTATATTTCGAGGTTTAGAAAAGATGCATGATGCACGCATTTGGTCATAAATGTTGATTTTAGAAAATGGTATGCTCAGCCTTTTCGGTTACCAGTCAAACAAGTATACAATGCACCAAATTAAGCAATGAAAGCCATACTGGAGTTGGTCAATTTAAACTTTTAAGGTCTTATTTTTACCTTTAGATTTGCTATTGAACATAATAATACTATTTGATTTGGACCTTTAGTGTAGGAGCAGAATTTCGCAACAATTATGTTTCAGCGAAGTTTTAACTAAAAGTGTGAAGATGTTTGCGAAGGCCGTCGCAGAATGTTAGAAAAGTGATGTAGCGAATGACGTCAGCTTAATCATGAGGAAAGTGTGAAGACTTTGCGAGATTGAAGTTAACTTGCGAAGAAAACCCTTGTAAAGTGTGAAGACTTTGCGAGAATGACGCAGACCATATCCGAAAATAAAGGTTGGCTTAGCTGTCATCCACTATGTAATATCCTATATAAAGGACCAAGCAGACTAAAGAAAGGAGAGATCTTTTGGAGAGAGGTCGGAAAGAACAAATAGGAGAGAGAAAGTCTAGAGCTATTTCGATTTCTTTATACTCTTATTATTCTTGTAAAACTCTTCAGAAAAATAAATAAAACTTTGATAATTGATCGTGAAATTGGATTGGATCATTGTGTAATCTTGTAGGGGTGTAGTTGTAAGAAATCCTGCAACTACATATTGGCGCTAGAAACAGGGAGCGCGGAGCGTTGATCTCAATAGATTTGAAGAAGGTTTGGAAAAATTGATGAAGAATTTGTGAAATTTGTAAGAGATCGTTAAAATTGAAAAGATGGTAAGGAGAACCGTAAGAATTGCAGGAAGAATGAGAAAGGAAATAGGAGAATCTTCTAGGATGGGAACAAGAAATGATGAAGAAGAACGAATTCAATTCCCAATTCAACATGCACCAATACAAGGTGGAAACATTGATTATGATAGAGTCAGTGTACACACTTGGAGGACGGGCTCAACGGAGGAAGTTGAAGAAACACAACAATTGAGACGAGTGCAAGGAGGAATAATTCATGGAGAGGAGGAGAATGAAATACTAGAGACGTTAAGACAAAGGATATTTGAAGAAAGGAGATTAGAAGCAGAAAAACGTGCAAATTTAACACGACAAAACCATGAATTGAGAATGGAAAATATAACCACAAAATACAAGATCGAGAAGTACTACAAGATCAAATTCAAGATCAATTAGAAGATAAGCAAGACGAGATTCACTTGAAGTAGGTGTTGTTTAGGACATTCAAGAAGATATGCGGAGTCCTGGTGATGGACATCGTGAAGAGAGAGAAATAGCTGAAGATCGTTACATTTAGCGTGGTGAAAATTATCATATTGAAAAAAACAGTAGAGATCGAAGGAATGAGCAACATCACGAACGAAATAATCAAGACGGCGAAGAAAACCAGGAGGAAGGAAGAAGGATATTATATGGGATAGAAATGCAAAGGAATCAACAAACAACTGAGGATGAGATTGAAAGGTGAAATGCCTAACAAACACGTATAGCTTGCGAAATAGAAAGAAAGAAGGAGTAAATGGAAGAAAAATAATTTCAGGAGGCTATATGCCAGAACAATCTTGACAACCGGGAGAGAAGGCGCGAACAATACCGCAACAATGATAATATTAATGAAGATATAGATAGAGAACAAGGAAGGATTGAAAGGAGAGAAAGAGAAATAACGAGAAACGAACCAGGACGCGAAGGATAAGATGAAAGGCGCAATCATTTGCGAATACACAAAAGGGGTGAAAGAAAAGACCGCAGAGGAAGACAAAAAGAAGAGGATGAAGAGGAAACACAAAATTTCGCAAGGTAAGATAGACATGAACGCAGGACAAGAGAAACAAGGTTAAAGAGACCAATAGACCAAGGGTCAAGCGCGAATGAACAAATTTTAAGAGAATTGGCAGAGATGACGGGAATGCTCAATAACAGAAGAGAAGGAGGCAGGAGACAGTTGGATGAAGCAATAGAGGAAGCTGTGAAAACGCCATTTACACAAGAAGTACAGTTGAGGGGAATACCGCCAAAATGTAATTTGCCTGCATTAACTAGCATCTTCGATGGGACAACTTGTGCTGTTCAACATATCAAAGCTTACGTGAGATGCATGTTGCAATGGGAAAACCATGACGCTGTGTTGTGCAAATACTTTGCATCAAGCGTGACGGGAGAGGCGTTAAACTGGTTTGAAGGGCTTCCAAAGGATACCATAGCATCTTTCAATCAATTGCAATCGGTATTCTTAGGATCTTACATAAGTAACAACTCATTGCATCCCGACATTGAAGATGTATTTGGACTAAAACAAAGAGTTGGTGAAAGTTTGAAGCATTTAACTATGAGGTGGAAGACAATGTGTAGTAATATGGCTGGCCGTGTGGATGAAAGATACCTTATTTTATCATTCATTAATGTAATGTTCGCAACAAATTTACTATATGTTCAAATATTCAGAATCAAGAATACTATCACAATGAACGAGTTCCAAGATGAATACATTGCTCTAGAATAAAAACAAAATGAGATGGAGTCGTACCCATGTGCGAATACAAGCTCAAAAATTGCGAATACAAGCTTATTTCCCAAATTAACAAACACAGTGGCGAACGCTTCGCAAGATCCACAAAGAAAGATGGTGATCGAAAGTCAACAAAAGTTGGTTGCGATGGGAATTCATGACTAAGAAGAGTTCGAGAAAGAGAGGAGGTTCTATAATCCTAGCGGAAATAACAAGATTCAGAGACTTGACCAACCCCAAGAAACTTATGGAGGACAGAAGAATAACTATCAAAGGGGACAAGGATCTAACAGGGTAGTATGGGAGAAAATAATAATGCCTCCTCTAAATGCCAGTGTGGAAAAGATATGGGAAGTCATAATTTTGATGGAAAACATCCCATCACCTTGGAATATGGGGAAGGAGCCACCACCGACCTACAGAAGTCAGGAATTCTGTTCATATCATCAATTCCATGGACATTCGACAAATGATTGCAGAAATATAAAGAGAATCATCCTTAGAATGATAGATCAAGGCAAGTTGAACCACTTTCTGATAAGACAACCACAAACTTTACCATTTCCACCCCCACTAGAAGATCACAGATCAAATGTAGTAAAAAGAAAAGATATGTTTTTAATTGAAGTCGGATCGAAAGAAAAAAAACCTATTCTGCAATTCTATTGTACACTTATACAAAACCTTAAAGGATTTTCATGATAACGAGTGAGTAGAGTATTCGCAAGAGATGTTGATGGTAGAGAAATTATGAACATTGCGAAAGTCTCGCCACTTAAAGAATGGTAGAAACAATCTATCTCCTTTATAGCAGAAGAGATTCCTGAAGGTGGAGAAATGCATGATAATCCTTTGGTGGTAAAGTTAGAGATCCATCCGAAACCAAGTAATGATGAAGATGATGAAGCTGATGATTCATGGGCGATCAATAGAATATTGATTGATACTAGAAGTTTTGTAGATATTTTATTTTATCATACTTACAAAACCATGGGGGAAAGGATGAGGATTTGATACCTTCGACTTACAAGATTTATGGCTTTCATGGTACTGCGAACAAACCTAAGGGAGAGATTACCATGTGAATTCTTTTAAAGGGATTGTCTTCAGAAATTCTGTTCTGTGTTGTTGATTTAGAGTCACCATACAATGCACTGATTGGTCGACCTTGGATGCATGGAATTCTGTGAGTAGCCTCAACCTTCCACCAATGCATTAGGTTTCCTCATCCTAGTGGAGTTGGAATCATAAGAGGAGATTGGGTTGAAGAGATAAAATGTCATGCATTTGATGTAGAGAAATGTGAAGAGAGAGTAACTAAGAAGATCAATTGGAAGCATAATGTCGGGTCAGAGAAAAGAAAAGAGGCGAACGATTGATGGTAGACGCAATAGAACATGGAAGAGAAGGGATTACTACGAAAGAAATGATTGCTGAAAAAGAGAACCATCGAGTATTTCGCAGAGGAAAGCTGATATTACTTTTACAACCTATTATTCAGACGGATGGCGGATATGATCTTGCAAAAAGGTGGGAAGGTCCATACACAGTAACAAAGATGCTCGAAGAAGGAAAATATGAATTATAAGGAGTGAAAACTACAGTGTATAACGAAAAATATCTGCGAAAATATGATATAAGTGATAGTGACAGCACAGAACAAGAAAAGAATATTCTGCGAAATGAGATCATCAATAGTGTGCAAGAACTCAGAGAAGCACAAACACATGGTAACAAAGGTAAGAAACTTAAAATGTGAAATAAAAATGAAGTTGAGTAGAGAAAGAAACAAAGTTGAATGCAAAAGATGTATTTGAAAAATATCTTTTTCTGATTAATGAAAACAAAAATAAGAAATTGCAATAATGAGAACGAAGACATGCGTTAATTTTGCAGAAATTATACTCATAGAATGAAGATATGCGGTAATTTCGCAAGAATTTATGACTTTTACAAAAGAAAATACAAGAATGAACAAAAAAGACAGAGGCACCCAACTTTGGCGTACAACCTAGTTCGTGAATAAAATTTTGCAAGAGGCAAAAGTAAGACCTAAAGTGCGTCAATGAAGGGGAGAACCTATTACATGGCTCAGGGAAAGGTTACACCGCCCCGTAACCTGGGTCATGGAGACTGGGGGTCAATAAAACCCATCCAGGAGAGGCGCCTTGGATTCTCAGCTTAAGCTTATGACTTAGGTTGGGCGACTAAGGTGAGAATGTCTCTCCTAAGGAGTGCAGAACTGGATCAAGGCTCCGAGGTACACGGTTGAGCCATGAGTGCTTAGGGCATCTGGAGCGTATCTAGCCATTCTTGGCAAGTCTTGGCTATGATGCACTCGGCCCGAAGAAAACCCCACTTAGGGTGTGATCTTGTAACCATGAGCCATATCGGTGAAGGGATAAGAGGACGCAAAAATAACTGGTTGTTGTTAAGACCGGATGGGAGGAGCCAACCTTGTATGGTAGAGGTACATCTCCTTGAAGGGGCAACCAGGGGGATGATGAGGGAGGCACCCTCCATTAGGGAGATGATAAGTGTCAAAGACGCAAATGTCATGAGGTTTTTTACTCACGGGAGTATTAAGGCTTTTCATATTAATGCAATGATCCTGCAGAGGCAATAATACTAGAGAAAGATAAGACGAGATCAATGGGTTAGTGCACGAAAGTGTAAAGACGTCCTGCGATTTCGTCGCAAGAAGGCAATGTCATGGGGCTTTATGTTCGCAAGAATATTTAGGCCTGTCATATTATTGCGTGAAAATATCCTGCAGAGGCAATAATACTAGAAAATGATAAGACAAGATCAATGGGTCAGTACATGAAAATGTAAAGACGTCTTGCGATTTTGTCGCAAATACAAAGAGTGGCAAAATAAGACCTTTACTTAGGAAGGCAAAATAAGACCACATAAGAGAATAATACTGAATGGAATTTTGGAAAATTCCAAGATACATCGGATAGCAAATTCACAATAGCGAGATTTCGTAGAAAAATACGAATAAGATTGCGAAAGTGACGTACAACATCCCGTGCAATGATACATCATGAATAATATCTCATTTGAAAAAAAATAACAGAGGAAAGTATGGGAATGCTTAACAGAGGCAAATTTTATTTTCTTCCACCTGATAGATTAACGCATATATGTGGATTATATTTTGATTACTAATATTTGATTGTTGTTGCGAACAAGAGTTGATTTTCTGACATATGGAGATAAAAAAAAAGGAATAGAACTTATATTAAGAGATTTTGGAAAATGAAGGAGTTCGCAGTAACAGATTTACATAAAGATCAAAAAATAAAAGATATACAAGTGTCACAAAAAGGAGAAAGGATAATGAAGAAAATAACAATTACTTCTCGTTCGACCCTTCTTCATCTTCATCAATCTCTTCTTCAATTTCTTCTTCTTCTTCTTCTTCTTCGCTATCGTCACTATCCGAAATGTCTGGAAGTGATGCACTCGGGGGAATTTCATCTAAGAGGCAGGGATATATAGAATGGGAAATGTTGTTATCATCGCAAACCTCCATGATAGTCTGATTGCAAAAATGAAGAGTGTCATTTTGGAAGTTGGCAACGGTAAGTTTCAACTGATTCTTGAGCCGATGGCATTTATCATTGCGAGTAGATAAATCTTCTGCGAGTTTCATCTTTTATGCTTCAAGACATTTAGTTTGAGTCTCCAATTCTTTAATTCTCTTGTGAAAATCCTTCTTAGCCTCTGCGAATAAACAATAACATATCAATAACTCAAGCAAAGTTTATGAAAAATAATAACCAGTAAGAAAGCAAAGTTATCAACCTTCAATGTTATAGATCATATATTTGATCAAGGTCGAATGATCAGCTTGGAGACTAACATTTACACCTAAATTATTCCTGGCATCGTCTAAGATTTTCGCAGCCCAAGCGAACTCATCATTGTTATTTATAAGGAGACGAGAACGAACTTTATTTTCTCTTTCGACAAGAACAACATTCTTACGGTTGATTTCATCTTGCTCAAGTTGGGTTTCGAGAAGGGTTTTGTGGAATTTTTCTAAAGCTTGAGCACCTTGACTAGTGATGCGGTCTTTATCATCTATAAGATTACTGATTTTAATTCTTAACTTATTAATCTCATTTTTGGAGTCAAGGTGGAGGCGTTTTAAATTGTGAGCTATTTTCAAACTGCTTCTATGGTCAATTTCTAAGAGATGGAATTTAGATCTGAGCTCATTTAAGGAAAGAGAATCTGTTTTGTCATTGGTATAACTGTTTAAAGAAGTGTTAAGGCGTTCGAGAAGGATATCATCATCCATAAAATGGGGAAAGGTGCGGAGAAATGTGGCTTCATCAGAAAGACCATAAATTGCTGCAAAAATGATTAATCGAATAAGGGAAAACAATGGAAAGATTAGAGGGAAAGGAGAAATGATACTTACCATAAAGTTGGTCATTTGCCTTTTGAAGACTGGATATTTTATTTTGTTGAGTGGAGGTATCTACTTCCAACTGTTTGTTCTTCTTGCGAAGCTCAGCAGCTTCAACTTCCAACTCTTCATTTTTGCTGTGAAATTCCTCTACAATCTTATTAAGCTTGGAGTTCTTCTTCTCAAAACTTTTGCACCTCTTAACTAAGTCAGAGGCAACTGCATAAGAAGCTTTCCCAGCCTGCGAAAGAATAAAAAGAAAAATCAAAACAAGATATAATTTTGAATCATAATTAAGACGAAATAAAGGAATCAAGGTTTACCAGAATACCAGAATTTAGGAAACTTGGAGTAACCGATCTAGAAACACCACGAAGATATTCATTATCATCTAAAAGAGGGGCATCACAAATGTTCGCAATTGCCCGAGAGGTGTTAGTTAGAGGAACATTGCATATTCCTTATAGAGGATCATAGAATATGCCGGATAATTGCGCCATAGATGATTCAGGTGAAGAATCTTCCTTTCCATAAGAAGTATCAACTTCATCATCCATGCTTTCATTTGATTGAAGATTTGAAGGATAGGGAGAGAGAATTCTTCGTTTCTTTGAAGATGAGATGGTTGATTGCTCCTTGCGAAGAAACGCCTTTATCCTTGCCTTTAGTTTTCGCAACATTGATAGGTTCTTCAGCTTCTTGAACAACTATAATTTCGACCTGCGTACACGAATGAAGGTAAGAAATAGAGGCAACAATATTGTTAAAATAATACAAAAGAGTATTTCTTACTTCATCCGTGATTGCACGCAATGCTGTCAAGACCCTTCTTTCCCAGATTTGTGGTAGTATTTTATCAGCTTCGCAATCTAAAATTTCGCAAGATAAGAAAAGAATGGAAAAGGAATAAATGGAGAGTCACATAGTGAGCGAAGTTTGGAAGAATACCTCTGTTTCCTTTTCGGGCCAATTAAATACCTAGGGTTGATACGTAGCGAGATTTTCGGTTAGCACATTAGAACCAGAGATGTAAGGTCCCTTCAGAGTCAATGGAATGACGCACCATTTGTCATCTTTTGATTGACGTGGAGTTTTATTAGTACCAGAGTGCCAGTCAATATCTTGCATTAACACTTTTTCGCTGGCAATATTTTCCTTCTTCTTCAAACGAATTCTCCGACGAGTGTTTTCCTTCTTCATAGTGATTACTTCGTAATTCTCGAAGAAACTCTCCACAGTATATTTCTCAGGGATGATCTCTAAATCAGCGAATTTAGGATCTCTAAGTTTCAATGGATAAAGAGACCCCAATCCTGCACCGCGATGGGCAAACTTAAGTATAAGTCGAATGCAATCTCCACACAATTGATAGATGGCTCGCGAAAAGTTCTCATGGGAAAGGATCTCGTAAATCAAAGGAAAGCTAGGGTTATAAAGAGGGATAAAGAGAACAACAACAAGTTGACCAAGCGAGATTATAATTTCTTCATTGTTGCATTGATGATCAGAAAATAATTTAGCAGAAAGAATGGACTTAGGACCATGATCATGAATGGTGGATAATGTAAAACCTTTTTCTTTAAAGTCTTTTTGAATTTCTTCAAATTCACTGTCATATTTACGACCACTTGGAGGCATTTTTGAGTATGGGAATGGAGAAGTAGTGATGATCAAAAAGGAGAAAAATTAAAAATTGCAGTAGCAAAAGCGGAACTTGCGGAAGAATAGTGAAGAAAAGTTGCAGAGAAAATCAAAGGAAAAGTAAAAAGAAAGCAAAAGAAGATTAAGAAGGATATATATAGAGAGAAGGAGATATCGAAAAGATAAACTCATTAATGCAAAGAGGTGACATGAACGGTTAAGAAAGAGGTGTCAAGAAATAAATGGTAAAAGAAACATGTATAATTTTTTTCGCACGAATCACGGACGGTTGTCGGTGGAAAAAAATAGGAAAAAAATAAGAGGTTGTGGCATTTAGAGATAGAAATTATCATATCATTCTCTTCTTCGTAGAGAAGACATGAGAAGAGGAAAGATGTAGGAGCAGAATCTCGCAACAATTATGTCTCATCGAAGTTTTAACTAAAAGTGTGAAGATGTTTGCGAAGGCCTTCGCAGAATGTTAGAAAAGTGATGTAGCAAATGACGTCAGCCTAATCATGAGGAAAGTGTGAAGACTTTGCGAGATTGAAGTTAACTTACCAAGAAAACCATTGTAAGCTTGCGAGAATGACGCAGACCAGATCCGAAAATAAAGGTTGGCTTAGGCGTCATCCACTATGTAATATCCTATATAAAGGACCAAGCAGACTAGAGAAAGGGGATATCTTTTGGAGAGAGGTCAGAAAGAACAAATAGGAGAGAGAAAGTATAGAGCTATTTCGATTTCTTTATACTCTTATTATTCTTGTAAAACTCTTTAAAAAAATAAATAAAACTTTGATAATTGATCGTGAAATTGGATTGGATCATTGTGTGATCTTGTAGGGGTGTAGTTGTAGGAAACCCTGCAACTACAGTTAGATCTCATGTTCTTCAATCTTTCAAAAGGCATTCTAATCAAACTTGAAAATTGACACATCACCTGAAATCAAACTACAATAGACTATATTTTAGCCACAATTCTAAAAAAAAAAAAAATGGCTCTGGTTTGATAGCATTTGGTTTCCATCTCTGTTTCATTCAATAAGGCTAAGTCTTATGGGCTAGATATCTAGCTGCTAGATTTGCCATCCACGTCAGCCTGGGCAACCTCTTATGTCTTAAGGGCTAGATATCTAGATGTTAGATTGACCATCCACGTCATATGTGAGCGCCGAACCATTGCCGTGAGCGCCGAACCATTCAACGTTTTGGTTACTTTTTGAGCGCCGAACCATTCAACCCTTAAATCTCAGCCGTTAGATTTTTGTGATTTTTGTGAGCACCGAACCATTCAGCGTTTTGGTCACTTTTTGAGCACCGCACTATTCAGCATTTCAATCTCGCTGATAGTTCGACTATGAGCAAATGCTAGGAGAGAGAAGTAGCCAAAAAGAGTGTTAACTTTTTTTCTACACTTTTTTCATGATTTGCAACACTTTTTGGCCAATCTAACAGTCCAATCTAGCCCATATGACTTAGCCTTAGGATTCCAATCCAGGAAGTTGCTAGTGGTGGCCCTCTCTTGGGTCCGAATCTTATAAAAAATGTTACATGCAACTAGCACAAACTTGGTGCCAATAGGAAACTCAAAAATACTAACAAAGATTCTTGCGTTCCTATTTAATAGATTCTTGCATTCATATTTTCCCGTCTTGTTTCATTTTTTTATTATTTTTTTTTTTTTGTTTCTGGAAAAGGCTAGTGACCTAGGGTCACATGCCTATTTAATGACCTATAATTTTCCATGAGACATGACCGGCAATACTCGTGGTTCAGTGAATCAACTTCACCCACAAGTACTCAGCGTTGCATACTTGTATCAAAGTAGGCATGTACCTTCACTTTTAAGGCTTTACGCAATGGAAGTCTTTCTTATCTTTCTCTCTAACTCTTTATGCCCTCATAGGCATAAGAGGTTTTCCATGCATAAATGTACTTAAACAACTTCACAAAATCAACAACAACATGAACACAAAGATATACACAATAAACCCATTTTATTGAATTAAAGAAGATTACAAACAACAACCAATCTCATGGACCAAAACAGGCAATTCACCCTCCTAGTGAATGTTTAAAACGCTCTCTACATTAGTGGTTCTTCTCTCAAAACGAACAACACCAAAATTATTGAAGGTTAGACTATTTATAATACTAGGATCAGGCCAAAATTTCTGTGCAACCGCTTGCACATCCAACAGACAGTCACATGTCCACAGGTAGTTTTCCTAACCGCCAATCTGCTTTTCAACTGCGACCTTTTGTGTTGTGCAGATTTAAGCCACACTTGTTTGAAAGGTTACGGACACTCTAATAAGGTTATAAACTTACTTTATAACCCTTCCAACTTGTCTCACATCATTGGCATGTTCGCAAAGCCAATAAACAACACTTCATCCATAATGCACAACTTTTATGCCACACCACATTAGGACTTGATCTGGACTTTCTATGACACTTTAGCTAAGCCAAATTGATACCAACATGATTTCCAACTTATGCCAATATGTGTCATATGCTCATATGCGTTATTCTTTCTTTACTCAACCAATTGCTCGACAATAGTGATGCATACTCTTGCATCACTAGCTTGTTTGCACTCTCCAAGTTTTGGCCAGACTTGGACTAATACATATGCTAACTCTTGGCCTATTCTGCGCTCTTGTATCCTAGCTCAATCCCATGGATATGCATCAATGCCAACATAGCATGTTGAATTTGTCAACTTGGCATGCCTTGTCTTCCTCAATGAAGTTTTATTGTGTCGGAGAATGCGCTTCATTACTTGGCCATTGACTCTATAGTGTAACGCTACCTTTACGCTTCACCAGCCCTGCAGGGTCTTGTTATCTTAACACTTGACTGTCTATACTGTAACGCGCAACTTTGCACATCACTGACTTGGCCGGCTAATCTGTAATGCGCAATCATTGTGCATCACTAGCCTGACCTGTAATACCTTGGCATAATCGAAAGTCACCGTGCCTGTATTAAGAATGGCATTTGAGGGTCCAACAACTCTTTAGTTGTTAAACTTAATTATTTGAATCGAGCTCATCCGCAATGCTTATGATGCCCTACATCCAGAGATTTGTTAATTCACAATTCAAGAAAATTTCTGCATAAAAATTTGCACACACCATACACCTAACAACCTTGAAAACCACTGCAAAAGGATAAAATTCTTAAATAAAATGCTGCATAATATCTTTGATCATAAGAAAGTCTAAACATAAAGCCTAAGCTGCCTAACAACTAAAATGAAATCAAAGATGTGATCGGATGAAACAATCAGGACTTCAAGATTTCCAAGACTAGCAGTATGCAGTAGAACCAAAGAGTAGGCAACGAATTTCATTCTATTCTGCTTCCACAATTTTCAGTCCAGCATTGCTACCTCCTGATGAATTACCGGCACCACCTTGCTGGTACATCTTAGCAATGATGGGATTGCATATATTCTCCAACTTCTTCATCTGTTTTTTGGTAGAGTGTAAATCTGCTAGTTCATGTATATCCAACCACTTAAAAGCTCTTTTGACTGCATGCTCCATATGCCTCTTATCATACGGTGCTAACTTCTGTCCAATATTATTGATCATGTTCTTTATTTCGTATGCGTAATCCTCAAAGGATCTCCTTGACTCCACCTTCTTCCTGTGCTCTTCGTCTTCTAATCTGTATTTCTCAGCCTCAAAAACCAGCCTCTCAATCTCAGCCTTCGACAATCTCCCCTTCTTATTTTCGATAGTAATCATATTTTTGTTCCCTGTTGTCTTCTCCTTAGCATACACATTCAATATACCATTTTCATCCATATCAAAACATACTGTAATATTACCAACACCACGAGGTGCGGGAGGAATACCTGTTAGACTGAAACTACCCAACAAGTTATTCTCAGAGGCTATAGCTCTCTCACCCTCGTACACTGGAATAGACATAATACTTTGATTGTCCTTGCTTGTATAGTATACCTGTTTCTTCTTGGAGGGAATGGTTGTGTTCCTTGGGATCAACACATCCATAACATCTCCAGTTACGTCAGTGCCAAGAGAAAGAGGAGTGACATCTATCAACACCAAGTCCTGCAACTTCTCATTGCCCTGACCACTCAAATGAGCAGCCTGCACTGCAGCACCATAAGCCACAGCCTCATCAGGGTCGATGCTCTTGTGAAGTTTCTTCCCATTGAAAAAATCTCCTAAAAGAAACTGAACCTTGGGAATTCTAGTAGAACCTCCAACGAGGACAACTTCATGAATTTTGCTCTTATCCAATTTAGCATCTGTCAAACACTTCTCAACATGTTCCATACATCTTGTGAACAAATCTATGTTCAAATCTTCGAATTTAGCACGAGTGATGGACATACGAAAATCAACTCCATCATACAAGGCATCCACCTCAATGTTTGTCCGAGTAGTAGATGAGAGAATCCTCTTTGCCCTCTCACATGATGTTCTCAGCCGCCTAAGAGCCCTTGGGTTTCCACTAATGTCCCTGTTCTGTTTCCTCTTGAACTCTTGAACGAAATGATTTAGCATCCTGTTATCGAAATCTTCTCCTCCAAGATGGGTATCTCCAGCTGTAGCCTTGACTTCAAAATTTCTCTCACTAATTGAGAGTACCGAAACATCAAAAGTACCCCCTCCAAGATCAAAGATAAGAACATTCTCCACACCGTTCCAGGTCTCCTTATCAAAACCGTAAGCAATGGCAGCCGCTGTTGGTTCACTGATGATTCGCATTACGTTAAGGCCAGCGATGGTACCGGCATCTCTAGTAGCATGACGCTGGGAATCATTGAAGTATGCAGGGACCGTAATCACCGCGTTCTTAACACTTGAACCAAGATAAGCTTCAGCTGTTTCTCTCATCTTTATAAGAACCATGGATGATATTTCCTCAGCTGAAAACTGTATGTCCTTGTCCTTGTAATTGACTTGAATCATGGGTTTGTCTTCCTCTCCAGCATTGACTTTGAAGGGCCATAGCTTCATATCATTCTGAACATAGGTATCGCTGATTTTCCTACCAATTAAACGCTTCGCATCTACAAAATAAAAAACAGATTCAGATAAATCTATAACTCTATAAAAGACTCGGATAAATAAAAAAAAAAAACAGATTCAGAAAGAGCTCACTATGATTAGATCATATTATACCAATTGAGTGATTGAAAAACAAGAATTGTTAAACAAAGATTTGATAATTCTGATATCATGAAGGCACACAATTCAGTCGTGAAGAACACGCACATAAAATAACCCATCCAAATGGTGGCTAGTGGATGACTATTGTAGCCAAACACTATAATAGACAAGATTTCGAGGGGTTGTAGTCCTTTGCACAGTCCATAAGGACTAGTGAGGGGATCTACGAGACAAGGACACTACTTTATCTGAAGCCCTTTGGAAAATAAAAAAAAGAAACATGTAAATAATGATCGTGGCGTGCCAGATGAATCCGTCTAAATATAGAACTAACCGTGAAAACATAATAAAAAATCAATGAATGTACTTCGTATATATACTCAAATACTTGCATAATATAATTTATAAAACTAGTACATTAATTCACAATATATATATAAGCTAAAATGGCCATGAATTAAGAAATCAAACATGCATGATGTAAAGACATCGACAAAGCTTACCGAAGATGGTGTTGGTAGGATTAGCAGCAGCTTGATTCTTAGCAGCATCACCAATCATACGCTCAGAATCAGTGAAAGCAACATAAGAAGGTGTTGTCCGATTCCCTTGATCATTTGCAATAATTTCAACACGCTCATTTCGCCACACTGCAACACAAGAATATGTTGTTCCTAAGTCGATTCCAATTGCTTTTCCTTTACTTCCAGCCATTGTAACAGCAAACAGTAAAAAGAGTATACAAAAAAAATTAACTGGATGGGATGAGAGTATGAAAGCAAAAATGTTCAAGTGCTTATATAGAGGTGCGAGTGGAAGTAGTCTTGCAACTGTTGGGTTTCTATTGCAGTACTTGTCTGTTGGCTAACCAGAGAAATGAAGCAGAAGAATTACAGAAAATAAAAGTCAAAAGTTTTTTTTTCGATGAAATTTAATTACTGAATACAACTTCCAATACTTTTTGGTTAATGGGTTTGGTTGATTTTTTAGAAGTTTAGATTCAAGGTATTGTTGCGGTGGGAAAAGTGCGCTAGTGGTAGCAATTGATGAGATATGTGCATGAACATCCCACCTTGAGTCATTAAAGAAAAGCTATCTACTACATAATTAGCAAAAATACATATCCTAGCAAGCAAAATTTTGGTTGACATATATATGCTCGCGATAGCAACAACTATCTACTCCCTCCGTTCCAATTTACTTGATGTTTTAGGTTTTTTTTTGTGTTCCAAAATAGATGAGGGTTTAAGTATTTTCCCCAAATCCTCACTGATTTACCCTTGCTTTGGAATCACAACATACTATTAATTCTCATTGGATCAGCAGATAAATGATTATTCCAAGGATTTGGATGGAATATTTTGTTTATCCCAAGTAAATTACAACGGGATTCGTAATTTACATTAAATTTATAAACTAAAAACTAGGTGGTTTAAAATTTTAGGAAGCTATTAATATGGGTAGGTTTGGAAAAAATTTACTCTCTCTGTTGTTTCTTAATCTGCGTGAAAAACTCTATAACGTCAAGTAAATCGGAACGGAGGGAGTATCAAACAAAATATTCATTTTATTTTCATCATGTTCTTCCAATTATTTTCAAAATTTTCCCATTGTTAAGCCTGGCTAAATTGGGGCCTATGTCACTTAATTGGGGCCTATGGATTTCTTCATCCACCCAATAGAGAATGATAAGGAGTGTCTAAATATTGTAAGAATACTAAATTAACCCTTAAAGAAACGTTAATTATTCTAACACAAATACAAATACAAAGTCATAACTTAATTAACAAATACAAAAATCATTAATCAAAACTCAATTTATTTTTCAATTTTCATCAAAACCAAAACTAAATCTTAATCAATCACAAACAACAATTAAAATCTTCTTTGTTTGTAAAAAGAAAACCCAAAAAAAGACAATTCAAGTGATTGAGTTAAATCCCAATAAACAATTCCTTCTAAGAGATACTCTACAATGATTTACCTCTAAATCTTAAAAATTCACTCATCAAGTTTTCTGAAAATCCACCCAGAATCGGTTTATATGTTCAGCATAGTAATCCGATTGTAATCTTAATCGGATTTTAATGTGAACCTACATAAACCGATTCTGGGTTGATGTGATGAAAATCAACTATAATCGGGTTACATTAATACACATATAAACCGATTCAGGATTCCTGTTCGGATCATTTTGGACTATATGTAACCCGATTATTTAGTTAAAAATCTCTGTACCCTTTTCTTCCAATAATCGGATTACATTATCCTCCATATAAACCGATTCTGAAAAAACTGCAACAAACTAACTCCTGAATCAGACTCGATAAAGACCGATTAAAGATTTGTCTAAAAAATTTCAAAGTCCACAATCGGTTCACGTCTCGTGTCATATAATCCGATTGTTGTTCACATTTCTCCTGGAACTTTAAGAATCGGATTACATATATGCGAAAATAAACCGATTGTCGACTTACGTGATTATTCAAGTGAAGAAATCGGGTTATGAACATCACCAACAAAAACCGATTCTGGTCACGTACCCATCGCGCAAAACATTACTACAATCGGTTCATATAGTGACGAACAAAGACCGATTTCTGTACCCAATTTGGGGATTTCACCCAGAATCGGTTTATGTAGTTGATGATGGTGGTTTTTAGCTTAGGGTTAAAATCGTAAACCACTAAACCCTAGCAGACAGTGATGTAACAACATTTAAAGTAACAAGCATTTACTAGACACATTTACTGAAACCTTTAATGTGTCCCTAAATAATTACTGGGGTATCTTTTTCAAATTAGGGTTACGACAAGCCCAAACCCTAATTCCCACGTGCTAATGGCAAATCATGCTAGCCACACCGACCGCGCCAAAGCAAACCAACCATGCTAGCCGCACCTCTGTGCCAATAGCAAATCATGCTATCCACACCGATCACGCCA
The DNA here is from genome assembly GCA_023531295.1 of Papaver armeniacum. NCBI lineage: Eukaryota > Viridiplantae > Streptophyta > Magnoliopsida > Ranunculales > Papaveraceae > Papaver > Papaver armeniacum. The sequence goes on from JAJJWW010003633.1 coordinate 148,671, forward strand.
AAGCATGCCAATCATATCAATTCCATAACGTTAGCAGTTTCATGAAAACCAGTTTCATGCGTTAATCACTTTATGGAACATCAATTCCATGCATACGGTTACCACCTCTTCCCATTTACTTCCCCACTCCTTAATGAGACTAGGGTACGTTTTTACTCCGACTTATATACATAGGTCTTACCTATTTCCATTGAACCACAAGTTCACACGGGAGATACAACACTCAGAAATACTTACTTGGTAGCTCACCTTGGGAGCTCTCTCACTTTTCTGATAACAAGTCGTAGTAACCAAACTACTCTTCCAGAATCAACTATTCTGGTCTCACCACTTTCCTTGCTTCCCTCCCCATAACCAACCCATTCTCTTCCACTTTGTGACCGAAGCAAGTCTGGAACGGCCATTTCTTGGTTTAGGCAGGACTTGTACATATTGATCTCTCGAATCTGAAGTACTCCCTTGCAGTACATTGTTTAGGGTTTAAATTGTTTCTCACCTGCACATCCGCAATTACCGAAATCAGCAGAAACCATTTTCACCTACAAACAGTAGTGTTATCGAATAAACCGATTCTGGAAAACGATTTTGAAATTTTGTTCTTTTTTCGGCGATCGAGACGTGCAAATACATGTTTGTAGATCGTTACAACTCATGCCTGTTTATTAGAATCATTATCACCTTCTTCTTCCCGACGAATTTGTTCGTTTGCTTGAATAATATCCTCAAGCATTCTTTGGTTGTCATCCTCTTCTTCTTTCAACAAATTATCCAATTCGGTAGGATCGAAATCATGATAATCTGATGCACTCACTTCTTCATCACTACTAGAGTCTTCATCATCACTATAAAGTTTCATTTTTGCTAAGAAAATCACAAACCCTAGTTTTACATTTTTTCCCTCTACTTCTTCTTTCCCTCCAAACCTGAAAAGAAGAAATGAATTTCTACTCTAATCCTAACACTATAATCAAACTCAAACACTAATTAATTTAACTAATACTAACTTAATTAATCATCACTAATTTAATAAGGGTATATTAGGTATTAATAAAAATAGTAGTTAAGGGGTTTCTAGAAATTACTTATTAGTGACCATATTTTGTCATGTAGTTATAGGCCCCAATTAAGTGGCATAGGCCCCAATTTAGGAAGGATTGTTAAACTATAATACCGTATATCAAAATCTGGATTTCTTTTGTCGTTGGGACAAGCCCCAGATGTCCGGCTCAAAATTAATCGATTACCGCTCAATACTTGGTGATCGTAGACAGAAAACTAAGTTTGGTGTTACTTTGACCGTTTGACTTGCATCTATGTGCTGTGCTGGGAATCTGGGATAACTCACGTGTTGTGCTGGGCCGTGGCCGTGCTGACACGGCCCAGTTTAAACCTGAGAAAATGGGTCATTTGTCCAAAAAAATTTAAAACACGGTTCAAATGGACGAGTAAAAAAAAGTACGGGTGAAATAGTCAAAAAAAAAAATAGCAAGGATGAAACTGGATTCATCCTGGCTTATACTTAAAAAATAGCAAGGATGAAACTGGATGCATCCTGTGTAAAATAAAAATAAAAAAAAAATATTTGAAAATGGACAGGATGAAACCGGTTACATCCTGCCTATTTTTAAATTTTTGTCCATTTAAACAGTATTTTTTTAATTTTTGGCTATTTAAACAGTATCAAAACCTAAGTGTCTTTTTCACCCAGGAATTGTTGATTTTGGTCTTTTTGACCAATTTTGTGTTTAAACCTCTAGTAGTACCGCAACTTCATTCATTTCTCACCTTAAAAATGGAGTTTCTGATACTTTATAATTTCTTTCTACCTTTTCCTCTTATTATCCTTCTTGTGTGCTATATCATGACATCTAAAGGTAACAACAAAAATAGTCATGATCAAAACACACCCAAGTTTCCTCCTAGACCTCCCAAGCTACCCACCATTGGTAACTTACATCAATTAGCAGGACAACCACCTCATCTTTCTCTACATAAACTCTCCCAAAAATACGGCCAAGTCATGCATCTAAAACTAGGTAGTGTACCCACACTCGTAATCACATCGGCAGAAGCTGCAGAACAAGTCTTGAAGAGACATGATCTTGAATTTTGTACTAGACCTCCATTGGCTGGTCCAGACGTCTAACATATAATTACTTAGATATTGCTTTTGTGCCATACGGGGAGTATTGGAGGGAGATGCGGAAAATATATTTTCGAACTTTGTAAATAGGATTACAGTGTTATGTTCGGTTTGGCCGAAATGTAACCGAACTTTAGGGTCTATAAGTTCGGTTAGTTTGCAACCAATAGCTAACCGAACTTATGTAAAATAAGATTGCACATTAGTGTACAAAGTTCGGTTGTTTCACAAACTTCATACCAACCAATATCTAACCGAACTACACACAATTAGTTAAGAGTTCGGTTTGTCAAGGTTTTTTGCGAACAAACCGAACATAAAGGGACAAGTTCGGTTAACTTGAAACTCAACATAGTGGGTAAAATAGCACAGTTCGGTTACATTGGATTTTTTTTTTTTTTTTTTTTTTTTGTAATATTGGTAAAATTCGGTTAGAAAATAGTTTTAGCTTTCTTTGCGAACCAACCGAACATAGCGAGCAAAGTTCGGTTAAATCAAAAATCAACATAGTGGGAAAAATAGCACAGTTCGGTTATATTTGATTGTTTTTTTTTTTTTTTTTGTAATATTGATAAAGTTCGGTTAGAAAATAGTTTTAGCCTTCTTTGCGAACCGACCAAACTCTGAGTTCGGTTAAGAAAAAATTAATTCGTGATAACCGAAGTGTTCTTCGTGTTCTTGGTTTCAGAATGTTCGGTTAGCAAACTAGTTTTTTTTTAAACTATTCCTAACCGAACATGCCACTGTAACTTCCATTTAAACCATATTTTGATGACTAGTACTCAAAATTTCAATCAAAAACAAATTAGAAGTAATAGGTTTGTGGGAAAATACTTATGGATAGGTTTGTTTATAAAAGATTGATTAATCGAAAATGAAAATTCAATGAATCGACCAGGCTAAAAATTTGATGATTTTGATTAGATTTGTATATGATCAGGGTTAGATGATCATAAATTGATGAAAAAGAGAAGAAGAAAAATTGTAGAATAGAGGAAGAAGAAGTTGTAGATTAGTTATAATTTTAATTAGGTAAAAGAGTAAATATGTTAATGATTTAAATTAAGTTATATATATAGAGGTGGTGGTGGTTGGTGGTGGTGGTAGTCGGAGGTGGTAGTGGTGGGCGGCGGTGGTGGGAGGAGGTGGTGGTTATATATATATACTAGGTATCACCCCGGCCTACGGCCGGGGCTCAACCTCTTCGTAGATTTATTTGTGTTGTATGGTTTCTCATTCCATGTTTTTCTCGTACGTATTACTCGAATCATAGACTTCATCTATTAGGAACGATCTCGGTGTTTAGTTAGTGGTGTTATAATAGCGTGCTTAGTTAGTCAAGTCATAAAAACGTCTTCAGTAAGCCAGATCATAGTAGCTGGTTTAGGTTGCTCGACCTTTTTAGAGTTTTGTTTATTGTTCCTTTGTATGACCGGTCAATCAGAATCTTCCCATGAAATTTTAGTCTGTTGATAATAGTCGGGAGTATATTTAGCAGGTCGGGTCATAGTAGAGTGGTCCCAATATTTAGTTGGTCGTGTCATATTATAGTGTGTTAGCTAGTCGGGTCACAGTAGCATGTTTAATTAGTTGGATCATAGTAACCGGATAGGGCCGGGGCCTACGGCCGGGGCCGTGGAGAAAATTTAAAGGCAGATGTAGTGCCCACATTTAAAATTAGTGTGTTAGTTTATCTAGTCTAGAATAGTCGGGTCATAGCAGAACGATCCTAATATTTAGTTGGTCGTGTCATATTATAGTGTGTTGGTCGGGTCACAGTAGCGTGTTTAATTAGTTGGATCATAGTAGCCGGAGAGGGCCGGGGTTGTAAGCCCCGGCCCTGGCCCCTTAAGTTTTTAGGGAATATATTTTAATTAAATTAGATCAAGAAATCTAGTTATATTTGAATACTCGGTCGCGCCAAGCCTAAGGTTAGGATTGATCATGTCATGCTATTATTAGATTTTTATTTTTGTTGCTTTGTTTTCAATGGAATTACAGACTGAATTTTTATTTTTATTGCTTTCTTCATTGATTTTATAGTCGTAAATTCGTCCAACTTCAAGAATCAAACAAAGCTTAGTAAAATATCAAAAGAAAATTACAACTTGGGCAACTTGTACCGGGTAAGTAGTATCTTCAGAAGCAAAGTCGTGAGCAGCCTTTTCCCTTCAGAACATTGTTCATGTTTCAATGATCTGATCATCAATTCTCATCTCTGAGAACGAATGTTGTTACTGACTAAAATCCTTGTGCCGAACACACGATCCATTATCATGATTGTAAAAAATAAGAACTCTCTGAGAATCTATAATGGATGAATACTGCAGTCGACTAAGTAATAAGTACATGAATGTCTGGGCACATCAGGTACGCAAGTAATAAGGCTCACACATATTATGCTATAGTGATACGTACAAACACTCAGCTTTTCATACGCATTTTGTAATGCTTAGCCTTTTCATAAATCAACAAAATGAACATCTACTATTTCAATTGGTCTTGGTACTCGAATGCACATACGAAGGCAGTTAAAACTACATAAGACAAAGGAAAAAAGAAAGACTAAAAGACTACACCTAAAACCCCGTAAAGAGCCTTGGAGAGGAAAATTCCAATATTTCCCCGCATCCAACTCGCCATGCTATACGAACCCAATAATCCTGTAAAAAGAAATTAATGCTCAAACATGATACACAATTAATGCTCAACAATAAACCTACAACAAACGTATTAGTTTGTCAGACGAAAATATCTCTTTGAAGCATGTTGGTTTGAACGTGTTTTTGATATGAATGGAAAACTTACTGAACATGCATAGTCTTATATAGGACTCTTTAGTATCAGAATTAGGATAGTTTTTTTTGGTTCCATAATTAGGACCATTTCTATTTCCGGAAATAGTGTGAAACTCACGTTTGGAAATCAAGCTATCATTAATAAATTAATGAGGCTCAAACAATATCGGGAAACCAAGGGATCCGACGCATGAAAATATCCCTTGCCCAACTCACGATCCCCGCCGTCGGATGACGAAATCGATGGCCGGGTATATCAGTCTACACAAACAACACTTCTTTTTATAATATAGATAGGTGGTTATTAAGTTAGTTTTAAATTAAATTAGGTTAAGGTTAGGTTAGTCATTTCCGCACTTTAGGACACCCCTTATAACTATAGGGAAGGTGGCCTAATAAGACCATGGTCCCCTCAAAAAAAAACAATGGTCACCAAAAAATGGTTCCAAATAAACATTAGAACATTACTAATGTGGTTTTAATTGTTGTAGAAAATGGTAGTAAAAGTTCGTTCAACTCAGACTTGTAAAGACTCGGTTTAGGACTTAAAAATATAAAACTCTAAAAACAAAGATAATATTTACACAAGTTTGCCACGATATCGAGAGATACTAGGACTTCGGATTGCACCATTAATCACATTCAATTGGTTCATATAATGACTCATAACAATTCTAGCTCTTTTGTTGACTCTTTTCTTTGCCGAAAATAGATTTTTATAAAGAATTAGATGTAAATCATAAGCATAGTGCATCAAGAGTTCTTAGACTAAGCATACACTATTAGACAAAATCATAACTAAACAAGAAAAATCATAAATCAATTAAAACAAGTGCAAAAGTCATAAAGAATCAAATATAGTTACCAAAAAATTGTGAAATAAGGCTTCCTCCGTCATCCCAGTGTTGGGGTTTAGCTCCTCATGTCGAAAGCACGCTCAAAATAATAATCCATTGCTCAAAAAGGTCTTTTATTGAAAAAATGTATGAAAACAGAGTTTCGCAACGCCGCACTAGTGTTACGCACGTTATTGTTACAATTTATAAGACTGTTGAACAACGATAGTTTATTGATGCAGCAGGACTACGATAGTTAGTGTTGGTCCAATGTTCTTCGAATTAGGGTTCTTGAGAACGACACTTCTGTAGTGTCGTGTGCAACCCTTCTCCTTCTTCTTCACCTGCTGATGTTGAATCGAGCTCTCCAACTCTCTGCTCTTCTCTGCCGGTCCCCTAAAGTCTCGATCCCCCCCTCATTGGGTTATTACCTTCGTTTTTATACACCTCAAGCCCAAAAATCCCGCGAGTTAATCCTCCTTTTTCTTTCACCAAAAGTCACGACTCTTCCAAATATTTTCTTTCCTTTTCTTCCGTTTCTATCCTCGTCAATATAACCTGGGTCGTCTTAAAACTCTTTCCAAATATAACTCAATACAACAGGGAATATATTCTCCCTTTATCTTCACGTACTTCCCTTTTCCAGCTCAAACACCCGAGATAAGCTGCTCCCTGTATAGCCGAGATAATCATGGAAACAACTTTTTTTTCCTAATCTGAGCCCGTTACCAAGCCTGTTATAACTTGACAGGCTGATATCCATCATATTCCACGTCCAACTCCAAAAAATTTGCTCCAAAAACAACACAGAAGGCCGAGAAGAACTCTAGCCCCTGTTTCCTCGTACATGACCATAAATCCCTTCTTTTTCGAACTGAAACCCATCACCTATCCTGTTTTGTCCTAACAGGGTTACATCAAAGCTTTCCCGTGAAAATATCTGCCAAATCTCTTTATATTTCTCGCCTGAAAGTCTCGTGATATCCTACTCCTTGTTTTGTCGAGAACTGATTATCCAGCCAATTTCATTTCAATCGAACACCCTTACCAGACTTGTTTAGCCCATTGGAGTAAACCCAATGAATTTCAACGATTTAGTCTCATTAAAATTCATCCAAAACTCAAACCCTAATTCGGTTCTCTTGAAGTTGATTTTCCCGCCAAATTTGATTTCAAATGGGGAAGATGATGGATGACCCTTATCCAACTGCCGAGTGCCTTTAACACTTGAAGTGTCCCGGGTGTAAATAACAAGTGGGTACCCCTTAGTAATTGAGGTGCCCCTTATCCAAATGAGGGGTGACTTTAGTGATTTTCTCCCACGAGCGCAAATACCACTTTTCGAGCCAATTTCGCCGCAAAATTTTATTTCTCCAAAAACACCTACAAAAACATAAAATGCCAAAATAAATACAAAAATGGGTACTAACAATATAGAAAATCGAGATCAAAATAGACACATAAATGCGTCTATCAATTACCATGCGGGCCTGGATCTTGTTGGGCTTATAATGAAGTTTGTGTTGATATCTCAACAGCTAGAGGTGAGCATTTGGCCCGTAATCCGCGGATTTAACCGGGACCAACCGTTCATTTGCGGATGGATGTCCGGACCGTTCGTTAATGGGTTGGATGCGGATGGAATTTTTGAAATCCAACGGACAACGGATCGGGCCCGGATGCAACCTTGAAAATCCGTTGGACATCCATATCCGTTAAATTAAGGGCATTTATATAGTTCTAGAAAATACTATGGATCATTTATGAATTTTTAAGATGTTTGTTTGGGTGTTGTACATGGCATATTTATATTTGTATACATATATAGGATATGTAGGTTTTATAAGGAGTCATTTGTGTCAGCTTATTTCCTTTACTATAAATTTTAACTAAAACAAATCCATTGGATTATCCGCATCCAATCCGTCCATCCGTGCATCCATTGGATGCAAATCCGTTGGATATGGATTGGATGCGGATGCCAAATTTGAAATCCGTAGAGCAATGGATTGGATGCGGATGAGGCGAAAACCGGTCCATACCGGCCCATGCTCACCCCTATCAACAGCATATTCCAGTAACTTATGATCATCCGCTAGCTACATAATGTATAGCCGAAATTGACTATCAAACAGGATCCAAATCAGAAGATAATTTATATTTTAGCACCAGATCAGATGAAACGGTGATGAAACCCTCGCTTCCTATTGGCTTAAAAAGGCCTTTTCTAATGCATAAGCTATGGTGAGGACACTTGGCATAACTCTATTGGTTGTAATAATTAAAATTTGGTTACAATTTGGATACATCAAATACTTAACTGTCCGTTAGTAACGGTGTTTAAAAAAAAGTAGGTAGACAATACTTATGTTAGAATTTAAACTTGATTTATTTATTTACACCGTGTTTACACCTATACTTAACTGTACTTTAGTAAGGGTGGACAAACTCACGTCCAAACCGTTAAATAAATAAAAAACGTGAAACTCTTAAAAAGGAAATCCTGTTAAAAAAGGAAATCGTTGACACCAAAAAATAAAAAGAAATCGTTTCAAATCGGGAATCCGTGCCAAAAAAAAAGAATTAGCTTTTCTTTACATATGATCTAATCTTACTAAAAATATTTATTGGCATTAACTTAAAAAATATATACAATAAAAATTAATGTTCAAAAATAAATACTAATTTAAAAAATAACGCGCGCGTTACAACTCCAGGGATGTCTACATCGAGTTGAGTTAAGCCCAACAAAACAAATGATTTAAAATAAACCCAATTGTCCAGAACTGTCTAAAATACCCCCTATTTTTCAACCCAAGACTAATATAACAAGTCTCCCTCGTTTCCATCGTTTACTTTTCCTTCTCTTTCTCTCTTTCATCTGTAACGTTTCTCTTTCATCTGAAACGATTCTCTTTCGATTGAACTGATAAACAATCGATTCTCTACTCTCCTCATGAAACCTAAGATTAGAAATCAAAGTTTAAACAAAAAAACAACCTAAAATCAAAAGAGTAGAAACCAAAATCAGAAAAGCTGATAAAAAATGGTGAAGAAGAAAGATGAATTGCTCTCCATCAAAAATACTCCAAAAGGTAAATCGAATTTTTTGTTTAATGTTCTTCGTAAATTATTAACGTTTCAACCCAATATGGATCGGCGTTTTATCTGTTAGGTTTCATCAAAATTTTATCTGTTGTTCGTAAACTGATCACTGATGATGAATTGCTCAGTAAACTGATCACTCGTGTTGACTAAATTTGGACTGAAACCAACATTGGTTCCATCATTTTTTCCAATTTCCCTACAAATTTTGGTTACACCAAATTCTGCTGATGTGTGGATTTATTGTGGTTGTTTGTGATGGAACCAACATTGGTTCCATCATTTTTTCCAAAATCCCTACAAATTTTGGTTACACCAAATTCTGCTGATGTGTGGATTTATTGTGGTTGTTTGTGATGGAACCAACATTGGTTCCATCATTTTTTCCAAAATCCCTACAAATTTTGGTTACACCAAATTCTGCTGATGTGTGGATTTATTGTGGTTGTTTGTGATGGAACCAACATTGGTTCCATCATTTTTTCCAATTTCCCTACAAATTTTGGTTACACCAAATTCTGCTGATGTGTGGATTTATTGTGGTTGTTTGTGATGGAACCAACATTGGTTCCATCATTTTTTCCAAAATCCCTACAAATTTTGGTTACACCAAATATTGGTTACACCATTTCTGGTTTCATCATTCTTCCCCTGTTTGGTTCGACCAGTATTGGAGATAAACTTTAATTCCATTATTGTAATTTTGGCTGAAATGAACTATATTTTGTAGGGAAAAAACGTGATGATCCATTTAGGTGTTCCTTGACACATTTGTGTGTGGAGACTCCAAAAATAAAGGCTTTGATAAAGCATAAAAAATCACATATGAAGGCCCTTAGAGAATGCCCATTTTGGAATTTCTACAGACCATTCTTTGACGGTGTAATGAAGCTAGAGGAATTGAAGAAGAAAATGGAAGCTGTGAAGATGGTCTTACGAACATTTGATAAGCAGAATCCACGTTTAGTACCAGATTGTTTCAAGATAAAAAGAATGAAGAATCTGACATTGCAAACCATTCCAGAGCACTTTTCTGTGACTTTTGGTTTACAAATGATGGAGCATGTAACTATAAAAAGAGATAAGAATTTGATTAAACATGTGAACACGTTCGTGAATGAATACTTTGGTGGAAAGAAGAAGATGAAGAAATCTACAATTCTGGATGCTTTGAAGCTAGCTGCAGCGGATGAAGCAAAAGCGGATGACTTTGTAAAGTTATTTGTTCTATATCTTCTCATTTCAATATTCGTTCCAAACAAAGGAGGACAGAATCTTACATCGAAGTACTTGTACGATGTGTTTGAGATGAATAAGGTATCATGGCCAGACATTTTCCATGAGTATCTAATAGATTCAATGAGTATTGCAAAGAATGTTGAAGACGTGAAAGGTTGCATCCTTTACCCACTGGTAAGTAAAATTTGAATCGTCAATTATTTTGGTTTCTTCATTTGATGAGCTCAACTACTGAAATTTCATAGGAAAGTCTACATTGTGTTAAAATTGCAGTTTCTCTTAGTGAACACAGTGCACACAATGCACACAATGCACTTCTTAGTACTTCATCAAGTCGTTGACATGGTTACACCAAATCTGAGATGCATGCATATATCCGAAGATTAGTTACATGGATAACAAATGTGGAGTCTTTTATGTCCGAGGACTGTTGTATTGGCTTGACCAACTCTAACTAGCCGATACTTCATGTGTCAAGGAGGTTTCATATAGTTTTAATCTGATTTGAAATATTGTTTCATTTTTTATTTCAGTATTGGTTGGCAGAGATGTCACACATCACTGAAAAGAAAGATGGAGTATGCAACAGCTACCCAAGGTTCGCTAGATGGAACCTTGTTGCACTATGCAACGCAATCATAGATAAGTTCAAGGATGGTCTCAAGAAGTTTGATTCAGAAATATTCTCAAAGGTAACGGTAAAAGTATAGATCAGGTTTTATAAAATTCGCACTTGTTTTATTGAGAAATCTTTGAGAAATTTTTGAATCTATGTTTAGTTTTTATTGTCTTTATCCAAAAAGTTGCAAATGAAACCCAAAGTTGGTGATTATATTGTTAATTTTTTGATGAAACCAATATTCGTTTTTGTGTTCTGCAGATGAATGTAGGTCATCGCAGTGGAACATTCTTGGATCCATATAGTGACCAAGAAAAGCGTTTGGTTCAAAGCGGTTTGGGAAAAGGATATAGTTGTTGAGGAGGATGAACAACCGTCCAGTGCTGGAGATGAAGAGCATATGGCAAGTGAAGACAATGTTGGTGTTGCTGGCACTACTCCTGGTAACAAAAACAACTCTTACGAGGTCAAATACAGGTTTACAAGAATGTTAATTGCAAAGCTTACAACATCTGGCAACAATGAACTCTCTGAAGAAGATAAAGCAGTATTGGCAACATATGACGCTGAGGATGAACTCTTCGAACTAGATAAAGCAGTATTGGAAAAATATGACGCTGTGGAAGAGATGCAACCTCCATTGAAGATTTACTCCAGGAAGAAACGTAAGAAAGATCAAGTAGGCTTACTTCAGAAAGAATATGTTCCGTCGGAACCAGAAAAGGTTTCAGATTATGAGGTGATATGTTAGATTATTTAAGATTTTTAAATAAAAATGTTAGATTATTGAAGATTTTATATGACTAGAATATTAAATAGAAATGTTATGTTTTATATGACTTGATTTTGTATGTTATATTGCTTGTACGTTATATTGCTTGTATGTTAATATTTTACATTTTGTATCTTAAACGTTATACTGCGGGTGGTGAACCAGGTTAACATGAAAGATGCAGCGGTGGAGGACGAAAGAATAGATATAAATGGTAAGCCAGGTTTAAATAGTCATGTCAATATAGTAGAAATAGTTGTGTTGAAAATAAAATGTGACAGCCGGTTTTAAGTGCAATAATATTTGTATTTGTTTTTGTCTATGAACTATAATAGAACTCGAGATGGATTTACTGCATGAAGGAACCCAACAAGAGGACACAAGAAAGAATCAAGAGTGTGAAGATGTTGTGTTGGAACAAGAAAGGCTTCAACCTTGTGAAGCAACGATCCAAGGTTACGTAGATTTTTTGATGGAACCAGAAAAGGTTTCACTGCCTGGAAATGCTGTTGAAGATATTTTATTGGAAACAGAAAAGGTTTCGTTGATTGGAGATGCAGAACAAGAACAATTTTTTGACAATGTTGGTGGTTTATCAGATGCAGAACCACAACAAGAAAACTCTGGCAATGTTGGTGGCGGAAACGAAGACAACTCCAACGGTGAAGTTTTTTTGATGGAACCGTAAAAGGTTTCACCGCCTCGGAAATGTTGTTGAAGATATTTTATGGAAGCGTAAAAGGTTTCACTGATTGGAGATGCGAACAAGAACAAGTTTTTGACAATGTTGGTGGTTTATCAGATGCAGAACCACAACAAGGAAATTCTGGCAATGTTGGTGGCGGAAACGAAGACAACTCCAACGGTGAAGATTTTTTGATGGAAGCAGAAAAGGTTTCACTGATTGGAAATGCAGAACAAGAACAAAATTTTGACAATGATGGTGGTTTATTAGATGCAGGAAAGTCAGACAATGTATTTTTTCAACAAGATGATGAACCCGGGAGTATAGATGGAAAAGAAGAAGTACAACCAGAATTAAGTCCAAATACGATTGAAGACATAAAGGTGGCGGAGGAAGTTGAATCCTTAATATATGCTCGGTCGTCTTTCTTCTTCTAAGACAATAAACGAGACTGCCCAATAATTATTTGAAGGGTTTGGTCAGTTAACAATTGATGATGAAAATTTTATTAGGAAAATTGAATATGAATATGCAAAGAAAGGAAGTTGTTCAAAGCCAGCGATCAAAAGGGATTACTACTACTCAGTTGCAAGCATCGCGAGAGATGTGGCTATCTTACAAGATGATGGGCCTAGTTTCGATCTTGGACTGACACAGCAGGATAACATCGACGAAAAGGATGATCAGAATCGTGACTACACTCCCAAGAACGACTCAAGAACATGATAACAAGAATGAAGAACGAGAGAAGGAAGATTGTAGTTCCTATAAGGATGAGGGATTATGTTCCGTTTGGGGAGACTAAACCTAAACCAAAAATACTTAAAAAGGTGTGTGTTAAGACAAAGAATACTACACCAATAAAGGTAACATCTTTGAAGGTGAAATCGAAACCAGCTTGATAGATCAAGATTATAAAGGATGTTCTCAATGAAGATCGAAAACCATTGTGTGTGAGATACTTCAAAGAAAATTTTGAAAGGTAAGTTACAAAAATGCCAAAACCAAAAATATTTCTAACATCTATTTGTCTTTCTTCTTAATTGATTGTATATAAGTTCTTCAACACTTTAACAGTGATAAAGCATGGGAATGCCAAAAATTGGGTTGCACATATCCGGGAGGATGTTGAATGACTTGGTAAGAAAGGGTAACGCCTCGCAAAGATGTCATTGAATTCTACATGATGAAATTGCATAAACACATAGAGAATGGGGAGTTGAAAGCAGATGACACTCTTAAGTACAATAGAGCAGTGTTTCTAAGCACTTATGCTTGTGTAAGTATTTCTAAAGCATCTCGTCTATCATTTTCCGAAATTTCTAAAGCATTCTCGCCTATCATTTTCAAATGGGCTTAAGACATTGTATACTCTTAAAAATCTGATCATGTTAAATAAAATTCTATATTATTTCGTGTATTGCACGAAATGGGGAGAAATTGTGTCGGTGCAATTGAAAGGTTCATTGAGAAGATGGATTATGGTGTACGATTTCTTATTATTCCATTCTTTGACAAAACTTGGTCAAGACATGTACCATGGACATTGTTAGCTTTTGACAATGAGGTCGGAGAGTTTTATCACTACAACTCGATGAAATCAATCAAGCAAAGTGCAGGCGCACTGCCCTAAGCATGAAAAAGAGAGTTGTATCAGCATTTAGGGATCACGTTGCAGAGCTTGAGGAGCCGGTTAGTCAAGACAAAGTTTTTGAAATGCTAACACCTTCATGTTGTGAGCAAAAGGGGTAAGTTAAAGTTAATTAAAGTCAAAGTTTTTGAAATGCTAACAATGTTTGTGATTTCATACCAGCAATGTTGTTCTGCAAATGCTGACCATTGAGAAAATTTGTTTTGTATTTTTCAGGTTAGATTGTGGCCTTCATGTTTGCTATTACATGAAGAGCCTCTTGAAGGGAAACATGAAGTCTCATGAGGAGAATATTTCAGAAAAGGTGGAAAGCATGAGAGCAAAGTTGTGCTACAAGATCCTAGTGGACAAAACACTAAAAGAGATTTAAAACGAAGAGATCAAAATTTGTAAACTTGAATGCTTATCATAGTTCATAGTTTATAGTTTATCATGGTGTATGAATGGTTTCAATTAGACTTACTCTCAAAATGTTATGGAAGTATGTTTTTAATGGTTTCAATTATGTTTAAGCGAAACCATATTGGCGCAGAATGTTATGAAAGTCTGTTTAATATTGGCGCAAAATGTTATACAAGTCTGTTTTTTGATGAAACCAAAAAGGGTTCCAGCATATTTTGGTTCCACTATAGCGGTAAAATGATGAAACCAAATAGGGTTCCACCATATTTTTTGATGAAACCAAAAAGGGTTTCAACATTTTTTCAGGTGAAACATAAAACGAAGAATTAATCTAAATGAAACACCAACAAGAAATAAACATGTTTAACTGTAACAAAATGTAGACAAGAAGATAAATGAACAATAATAGTAAAAAATAAAATACAAAGAATCGAATTCTATGTTCTAAAAATGTAGACTAAAGCATATTGTAGTCTAAACTAAAGCTAATACTCAAAGTTGACGAAAAGTAAATCAGTCTATTAGAATAGAAGAAGTCTGATTATAAACTAAATTTAAAGTGAATCAGTCTCAAAAGAGTTCACATCTTATTCGTAGGGCATGTCCTTCGATTATGAGTAGTCAATTCATTGCAGCCACCACAAGTTCTCATCTTCTTTTTGGGAATTGAACCTGTATTGGGAATCCTTTTCTTCTTACTTGGACGACCTGACTGTGGCAAAACCTTAGGTCCATGAACAACAAACTTGGGTGAAATTGTCGCAGGCTTTTCAACTGTGGGAACTGGATGAATTGGTCTTGAATACGACTCTCTATAGGCATTAGTGGTGAAGTAGTATTCAACATAATTATAAGGATCTTCTCCATTCTTCATCATACACCTAACGGCATGGGCGCAAGGGAATCCATTGATTCTCCAGCGGTTGCAAGAACATGTCTTTTCTTTCAAATTAACCATTTGTGTTGATGATGCATGAACTTCATACACAAATTCAGACGACTTGGTAACATTATAATCACGGCCATGCATCTTATTGTTATAGAGTTCAGTTTCCATTTTTGGACATAAAACACCTCGCCAATCGAACGATGTCACGATTCTTCACGACGGGTGCACATCATTTCCATAAGCTTTAGTCGTATTTTATCAACCATGACAGCGATAGGCATCTCCCTCTCTTCCTTAAGCCAACCATTCAAACATTCAAAGAACATTTGAACACAAACTCCCCATATCGACAACCAGAAAAAGAAACTAACCCATTTATCAAGTGGAGCTCTACTAAGATAATCTTGTAGTTTCTGATTCTGAACCAGCATCAACTTATCCCAACTCTCCTTAAATTCTACATGTGTATTTGCGTATGCACGTTTTTCAAACAACTTCAACACATAATTGTTGTATGTCTTGGTGGCCTTAGGCAAGCATGCATTAACATTATTTGACATATGCCAGAAACAGAACCCATGATGCGCACCTGTAAAAACGACAGGGATTTGGCTGACTAAACCACTACCTCGATCACTTACAAATGTTAGTTGTCGGTGAGGAGAAACGACTTGCTTGAGCTGGTCCATAAACCATTTCCAGTTTGCATCAGTCTCAGATGAAACCACACCATAAGCTAAAGGATAAATTCCCTGAAAAATAAAATCAAACGAAACAGAAAAAAATGACAAAATACCAAAAAAGAAAAATGATGAAACCATCAAAAAAGTTGAAAAAAACAATGAAAAAAGGTTGAGAACAATACCATTATCCCCGTTTAACCCCGTTGTCGCCATCAATGACCGAGATATTTACTCTTCTTCGGGATGTGCTGCATCCATGAATAACAAGGGCCGGCAGTGATTAAATCCACGGATGCATGCTCCGAAGGCAATAAACATTCTAACAAACTTTTGAGTCCCGTCAGTTTCCAAAACAATATGAGAACCAGGATTGGTTTCACATAACTGCTTTGTATACCATGCCAAGTAAGCAAATGATTTTTCATCCTCTCCCCATGCCATACTCAATGCATGTCTCTTGCCTGCGTAAGCATAATAACGACTTATGTCAAAGCCATATTCTCTTGTAAATTGTTCAACAATATCCTTTGTCTTCTTCTTTGGATTCTGTTTGATCTCATCCTTGATCAAGGAACTTATTAACTTCTTTGATACATGTGGTAAGTTAATAAATCCACCGTCACAAGTATGTTGATTATTTAACTCCTTGATAATAAAAGGACTTCCTTCAACACCATCACAAGAAACAACATACAAGTGCCATTTACACTTGGCCTCAACCTTCTTAGCACAACAAGCAGCGATACGCAACTTCTCGTTTCTTGTAATCTTATATGAAAAGCCTGATGCAGCATGGTATTTCATTAAGTCATCACGTACTTGGCCGACACCACCTGGAAACAACTGTTCAACACTCTGAAAAAAACCTAGCCAGCGAGCAGATTTCAACGGTTCTTTGACTACTTTAGGGTCATCATAATCAGTGGCATTGGTAACTAGTGGCTGATTAAATGTTACAACTTCTGACCTATGGCATGACGAACTTGAACTCTCACCTCCGTGGGCTCGATGAACTTGAACACTCAGCTCTATGGTGTACATATAAGTCTAGTGTTGGCAACTTATTAAACAGAGAAAAACAACCACGATTGGAGATCATAATCGATGAAAAACCTTTTGTCGCTCACTAGATTTGTAACTGATATCAATAGAGAATGGTGATAATTGAACCCAGTTTAAACATATTTTATCCTTTAAATCCATAAGAGTTGATTGCAAACCAATGCGAAGGGACAATGAAGCTTCATTGTAACATACAACCGCAATAACATAGTCCATATCTACAAGCAAAGTATGGAACCAAAAAAGGTTTCACTCAATTTAAACGTGTAAACAAAAAAAAACAAATTCATGTCGACTCAATTCAATATGAAGAACACCAGCAGCAAAATAATCACAATGGAGCAAATGATTTCAATACGAACAACGAAAGAAAAAGTGTAACATTATTGTAGCTTCTCTAATGAAATCAACTAGAAAAAGAAAAAAAAAAACAGCAAAAATACCTGAAATTGAATTTGCGCTTCTGATGAATATGGTTCTACTACTCAATCTGAATATGGCAATTAAGATGATGAATAACTGTTCTCTTATTTTCTTCAAATTAAGCTGAAAAGATGACGAGAACGGAAAACAGAATCTCTTTAATTTCTTCAACAATACAAATCAATCTCGATCTAAGATTGAATTCCACGATATCCTCTGTAATTCAATTCTGGCAATTAAGAGATAATAATATCCTCTGTAATTCAATTCTGGAACAATACAAATCAACGTCGATCTAAGATTGAATTCCACGATATCCTCTGTAATTCAATTCTGGCAATTAAGAGATAAGAATGGAATCGAAAAAATCTATGAAATTATTGTGAATCTATAAAAAAATCTATGAACAAAAACAGCAGATATAGGAACCCTAAAATCTATTCCGGTGGAGAATATCTCGAATCTTCATACGATCTCCGTGAGTTTCCACCAAAATTTCCACCAAAATTTCCATTATAAGATCGTGTAGATAGGTCAGGGTAAATTGGGAAAAAAGAAAATCAGTTAAAAACTAAATTTAATTATTTTGAATTGAAATGGGGTTTTTGTTCCATTTTCATTGGATACGGTTTTTATTTGGCCCAAATAATATGGGTGGTGTGTTTGTAACTTAAATAGTATCACCTTGGTTTTTTAGAGGTTATTATGTTTAAAAAAAAAAAAAAAAATCCGTGATACTGCCCGTTTTCGTTTTTGGTGTAATCACAAGCATGGGGAGTGTTTGGTATACACCTTATTTTTTGGTTGTTCTTACAAATATACACTATGTAACGTCCGAAATTGGAATAGAACACTCCCATAGCGACTGAAAGATCTTGGAGGGAGGCATAAAAAATTTGCTTCCATCAAACGATGGCAATAACACGAGCTTTTGGAGGTATAAAAACTTTGCTTCCATGTCCAGAGGAGAACAATTATAAAGCTTAAGAATCAATAATATCGGAATATTGATTAAACCCTTCAATTATACCAAAGTATTCTTCAATACTCCTACACTTAACAATCTATCTAATGACTTGAAGGCCTAAATAAATAAAGCTCTTAGGTTAAACCATGCGAGGTAACCCTCGCATTCTATAGGTCAAAATCGGTCTTTCATAGTTTTTGTGAAACAATTTTTTTATGAGGACACTTGGCAACGTATAACTGGTTTAAAAATTACAAACTCAAAAGAAAAACTCAACCTACGATGTTTGTAATTTTATGGAAATCCGAAAATCGAGTACCTACCATATCATACATAAACAAAAAAAAAAAAAAAAAAAAACTCATATATTTCACACATATTTTCTCGCTTATACATAAACGAAAAAAAACCGATATTCCGGAAAATGAAAGGACAAAATAAATAAAATAAATATCTTTTCTCCCCTTATATAACGTTAAGACTGGGATGGGCATCACTAAATCAAAAATGCATCGCCACGGGGCGGGCGAAGCCCCGCGCACACGAAATCAAAAAATATGGTTAAAAGAAAGAAAAAGGATGCCCAGTGTGTAGCACGGGCACTAATCTACTAGTTTATATTTTAGTACCAGATCAGATGATCATAGATTCATAGT